>JARHVA010007715.1:297500-390000 GCA_037957365.1 Torreya grandis | reverse complement strand
TCGATATATACTCATGGTTGGGGATCATTTTTAAGAAGGGTGCCTTACCTCCTTTATTCAAAAAATAAAGTGAGAGTTTCTATATACTAAGGTTAACACTTCTAATTTTTTAAGGAAGAAGACAGGTTTATTTTACTTCACAATTGTTAACGACCATCTTAAATAGACCTCAACATTTATAATGAATAAATTTCTTGTATGCATGTAATAAATTTATGGTAAATTTTTATTTTGATGTTATGAAACATTTATGATGTGTAATTGATAGAAAGGTACCTAGAGTTACAAATCCGTTATCCATAAATGTCAATACTTACCTACAAAAAATGGAAGTGGAAGTGGAGTGCCCTTTTTGAGTTTTCCCTAGGTGCCTACCTAGGTTTTAAACTTCTATAAGTGTTTTCTTCCCTTTTTTGATTCACATAAGAATTTGACTCTGACACAATGTTCACTAATGGTTCTATTTAGGATGTTGAAATAAATACTTGGTAGGAATCCTCTTTCAATGACACCACTACATGAATGCAATCTACCATGATTGTAAAATGCTTCCACATTTGATGTGTTGATCAAACTAAAATTTCATTGTTATCAATGTGGGGAGAAAACATTAAAGTCCACAAGTCTATATTTTAGATTTCATTCATCCACATTGTTAATATATTAAAACATATACCAATTACATCCAACTTTAAAATATATAGAAATTTAATAGTTAGACCCATAAAATATATGGTAATATTATATATAACATGAAAATAGTTAAATATTTCAAGGGGAGTTTAGCAATTATTTTGAGGGGCATTGAATTTTTATGTAATATAATAATGTGATAAAATATTAGTATCGATTCATAGATTACAATTTATAAGACAATAATCTCCATCTATAATGACATATAGATAACACTTATCCCATATAATTTACACCTACACATGTAAGTACATTAAATTTTAAAATGGTACATCAATATAACAATACTATAGAATGATATAGGATAGTTATATCAAATCAAGAAGGTGACATATTTGATTGGATATTTTCTATTGTCAATGGTGGATGAGGACATCATGAGCGATGATTTTATCGATTAAAGATTCCACATCTCTTGTAAAATCAAAATAAATATTCCGAATTTACCAATAGACAATAAATTATATCCATTTCAAAATATTCAAATTAGAACTATATAAATAAAACTTCAATCAAATATTATTCAAAATTCATGTACATAGATAACTGGGTGTTCTATTTGTAGGAGGGAAGTTTTAGTGGAGGTGATGATAGAAAATGAGGTTGTGTGTTCCTTGTTACAGTGTTCTAATGTGATGTGTGAGGAGGTGAGTTTGGTGGTGATAGAGAGGGGAGATAATATCGTACATGAGACACAAATTTACGGTAGCTAATATATTTACCTTACACTCATTGGAAAAGGGTACATATCTTGGAAGGTGTAAATTTATTTGATTGGATGTTTACTATTATGAAGGATGAATGGGTAAGACATGAGCCTCATTCGATTGTGTGAAGGATTCATGTCCATTATGCAACTCAAATGAGTTTTATAATGTTTTTAATATATAAATTAGACATTAATGTTCCAAATCTTATATTAAAACTTATCTTCATCTATGTTTTCAATATATTATCCCCAAGTGAAATTACATCATGGTTAAGAATTTAAAGAACACCATAATTATACCCATAGAATAAATGAAAGCCCAGAAAGAACTTAAAAGTCATGAAATAGTTTAAACTGATCTAGGTGGCGATGATGAGTGTCAATGATAGGGTGGTTTAAGGTATATTATACACCAAATGGCTCATATCATATGCATTCACCGAATTTAGGGATATTTTTGGATTCACATGCCCGAATCCCACAAAAATTGGTTTTAAATCATCCAAGGTTGTGGCATACCTTATTCATTATGTTTCATATGATTAAATAAGGACTCCATAACTGATATGAGGATCAAATCAAGAATGTAATATTGTTGATGTGGGAGAAATATGTCAATGTTATGGAGTCTATATTTATTCTTTCTTTAATGTTTAAGTGAGTCTTGAATATTTTCCAAAGTGCATGCCATGTGGGTACATAATGGGGCACTATTGGTGATATAGTGTGAATGACATACTATAAGAGTCATTAGTTGAGGAAAAATGTGGTCGATTGGCGATCAATCATAAATTCACCTACAAAAATTAATATGATGTTTATAAGAAAACATTAAATTAAATTGAATAATATGATTGACACAAATTACCATGGTATAAACATAAACTTCAATACCAAGTTTTAAAACACAATGGATTAGGTCAAGTGGAAATAACTAACATGTAAAATGCTCTACACATGCTAACAAGTCCAATAAATATTAAAGGGAAAATGATCATGATATATGTACTGGGACATGCATATAGATCTGATAAGGATAATAAAATACTAGTTGAAGACAACATGATGTCTGATAATCCATAAATTGGCATACTTTGAAATAGTACACTTCAATAAAAATTGTCACATTCTATCAACTATCAACCAACTCAATATTGGGTATTTCATAAATTAATCATTTTTAATTTTTTTTTAAATTATATATTGCATAGTTATTTTTTATAATACTATATAATATAATAATAATATAATATATATGATTGTAATATTATATGAGATCAATGTCTATACAGATTTATGCTTCCTCGATTAACACAACCTCACTTTTTTAAAACAAAATGTTCTAACCATTTTATGAATAAATTGTTATACAAATTGATGTTTTTCATACAACTTGAATCAACATTGCATTGTAATTGATATTCAAACAAGACACTAATGTTTCATGATCTATCTTTTAGGTTATAATCATCCATGATGGAAATATATTGACACCTAGAGAAATTAATTAGTCTCAAAAACATACATACCTACATATCATACACTAAAGGGCCCATAAAACAATATCATATTTTAAATAAAATAATATAATATTAGCTTGGACAAACACGTTACCATTTAGAAGATAAGCATATTTGTTTACAATGATATATGGATAACACTTATACCATAAAATTTTCACCTACACACATTGATACATTAAAATTTAAATTAAAACATTAATGTTGTAGTGGTGAAAAATGTGCCAATTATATCTAAACAAGATGAAAATATATTGAATTGGATGTTTTTTTGGGTCATGTGTGGATGAGAATGTCATGAGAACTATGTATAGAGTCATTTGATTCTATGTTTATCATTTTTAAGGATCAAAAAGTATGACATGAGGATGATTTGTTTGGGTGAACACTCCATGGCTGCTATTTGACGCAAATCATTATTGCAATGTTGCTAATATGGAAACAAGATATTGAGTTTCTAAATCATATCATGAAACATATATTTGTATATGCTAATAAGATATCAACTCCCAATGAAATTACATTAGGATTAATAACATACAAAAAATGTTGTAATTATACCCATGAAATAAACGATATCCCATACAAAACTTCCTAGTTGTGAAATATTTTAATGTGAGCCAGGTGGTGATGATGAGGAGTAATGATAGGGTGTTTCAGGGTATATTGTATACTAAAAGGATCCTATGATATACATTCCCAAAATTCAAATAATTATTTTAGATTTAAATGTCCTACACGAATTAGAATTGGTTTCGTATCTTCTAACATGTTGTGATTTTTTATGTATTATGTTTTATTTGATTACAGGACTCCATACCTAATATGTAGATCATATCAAAATTACAATGTTATTGATGTGGGGGTAATGAATTGATGTTATGGATTCTATCTTGGTTCTTTTATTACTATTAAAATGAGTCTTAAATATTTTATAAAGTACATTCCACATGGCTACATAAGGGGGCATCATTTTCTATATAGTGTGAATTTCACTACAGAGGAGTTATCGATTGAGAGAAAATATCATCAATTGGTGATCATTCTAAATTAATTTATATATATTAATATGATGTTCATAAAAAAACATTAAACTCAACTAAATGATAGTATTTATACAAAATACCACACTATGGATCTAGACCGCAATACCAAGATTTGAAACATAACACATTAGTTCTAGTGGTAACATCTAACATGTACACTAGTTTACACATACTAACATGCCCAATAACTATACAAGGCAAAAATATCATGACAAGTGCACCACACATATGTACAAATATGATAATGATAATCAAATATTAATAGAAGACAATATGATGTCTAATATTCTATAGACTGACACACTTTAAAATAGTAAACTTAAACAAAAAAAAGAGTCACGTTATAGCCATTATCAATCAATTCAATCTTGGGTCCGTAGGAAGATTAATCCTTTATATATATTTTTTGTTCAATATTATCTATTTAGGTATATATTTTTAATAAAATATAATATTATTGATATTATATAGCATATTATTGTAAAAATTATTTTAATTATAAATAATCTATAATTATTTTAGTATAGTACTATAAAATATAATAGTAATGTAACATATAAGATTGTATTATTATATGAGATCAATGGTTATATTTATTTACACTTCCTTGCTTAACAATACCTTACTTTATATCAATAAAATATTACATCCATCTTATGATTAAATTGATATACAACTCTAAAATAAAATGATTTAAGTGAAGTGCAATAAACATGTAAGGCCAATTATGAAGTTGATCAACCAATAAGGCAAGACCGAGTCAAAATAAAAAAACAAACCATTGTCAAGGCTTAAACAATTTCTCAATAGTAAAGCCATATTATTATCAGTTTAGTCAAATATTTGAAAAATATAAGGTAATCTCAACCTAAAATTCATTTCATTTATTCATTAGAAGTTAAATCTTATAACATTTTTATGGAGACCTCATCTGATAAATGAAAGACAAGAAGCTTAATGCAAGGATTTACTAAGGATTAAAATCTATAGGTTCTAGGATTGGCATACCAAAAACTTGAAAATAATAATTAATCTCAAATTGGAATAATATCAATCCTTTGACAATATAATCCTATTATGCATTTATTCTTCATAACAAATATTCAACCATTTAATTGAGATCCACTCATTTATGGATAAGCATAGTCTATAATATAAATTCCAAAAAATTATATGAAGATATAAAAATATCATTTATTAGGTTAATTATCCATAATTTTTTACCAAGAAAACATATTCATAATTTTATAAAAATAATTATAAAGGGTTGAAAGTTGTTTTGTACTTGACAAATTCCCTTCATCGAGAGCTTTGGTCAGAGATTATTAAGGTCCTCAACAATAGTCTTCCTAAGAGTTTTTAAAGTTTCTATCATTTTTAGATTTAACCTTATAAAAATTTATCCCAACTGATCTATATTAGATGATAAAAATCCATATCTTTAACGGGTTTACATAACCAGATTCATACATGTAGAATACATGTTTTTTTATTATCAAAGGCATAGGCAGACTACTTACTTGCCTTCATAATTAAATGTGTCTTTCACATTAAATCACCTAAAAATGAGGTATTATATTATCTAAAGATACAATAAAAAAAAATGACCACAAAATATTAAATTTAACATATAATATATGTATTTAATTTAACATTTTAGGGTTCAATTATATAAATCCTATGTTTGATTAAAGGGCTAATATGTCTAAATCAGTTAAATAATATGCAATAATTAAATATTGATTTTATATGGATTTTTAATTATTTTACCTTTATAAAAATAGTGATAAATAAGCATAAATATATACTTATCTTGAAAGTGACTATTTTGGATGATCTTGGTTATGAAAACTAAGTTTAGGATAGGTCTGAGTGTCATCAATAAGCTCCTTGTATCTGTTTACTCACTAGATAGTAGTAACCCACCTAGACAATAGTGTCATACTATTTTAATTTCTTAAAGTGGTGTTATTTTCCTCTTTTTAGGACTATTCCTATTTTTAGGAGCACTTTTACCTATATTTTTGGGTCCTATTCTTATAGACACAAAATCTAAAACTCTATTTTGTGCCTAGAAAACATGATTTAATGTGCAAACCCTAATCCTCCTTAAAATTATGTCTGGACAAATAAATGTGTTTTCATTAGTAGGATATGTTGAACATCCTCAAAAAACTTATTATTAAGAGAGTTACCTATATAACAGTACTTTGAGGAGGGATCAAGCTTGATGTAGTTCTTTGACATAGTGTTTGGTACATGTGTAAGTCAATGCTAGAATGAGGGTGAACTTGGATGGCTTGAATGTAATTGAGCTTTGAAATATTTTAAATATGGTCTTAGGTCTTATATAAATTGTAGTATGTATAATTAGGGATGAATATGAATCAAATACCATAATTTTTCTCAACTTATCTTTCATTTGAATATGTTTTTACATCCATTTTCCATTTAATGAATAGAGGTAAAATATACTTGTATTTATAGAGATTTATAGCCTATCCAAATAAGAAAATTTATATGGCTGACCTTAGTATGGGTACACATTTGGAAAAATATATGTATGAGAAAGTTAGATCAAAGGATAATAGCACCCTATTGGGGATAATAACACCATATGGATATAGTGTCCCAAATATAGTATTAATGTCTACCTGGTAGATTGTTGGGCACACTAGGTTGGGATTTGGGAATTTTATCCTAGGATTGTGTTTAATTGATTGTAATTTTTTGTGGTCTACATAATGCTTAGGAATACACTAACTTAAACAATACGCTTAGAATCCAAATACCACTTTTAGGTGATTACATTTTCCCCGCTTTATGATCAAAATGTAATAAAGTGAAATAACGAGTATAAAAGAAAAAGGAGCATATCTAAACCTACCTTATAAGTGAAGATCGTATAACTAAGTCTGAGTTTGTGAATCTAGGTATACATATCTGAAACATGATCTAAAGAAATGACCTATAATGAAACATGCAAAAATCATTTGTTAAATAAGAGATGATTAAAAGTAAAAGACTATGTTGAATAAAGTAACTTAGTAAAGATGAGTAAAGAGAGAAAAATAGAATGGATATACTTTATTAGGTACGTGAACCAGTGCATGATCCTGGTGATAACCTATGTGTGAGTGTATATAGTGATCATATCATTGAATAACTTGGACTAATCTAATGCCTTACTTAGTCCTCATATGGGTGGCTTAATAATTCAATCCAATTTTAAATCCATCATAAGACTATAAGTGTGTCTAACCCTCTCATGTGAGTGGATCAAAAACTCAAGTAGGACATGAATCCATCTTTATTTATTTGTGTTAAGTATATGCATCTATAATTAAATTGCATAAAATTTTAAAAGTATCAACTAGGTATATCTTACTATGTATGCTAGTTTTGCAACCACTCGGGTACATTAGGTAGCTCTGCACTACTTTAGAATGCCAACCATTACAGGTGGAGTAAAGCATGAATATAGTAACAACTTAGAATGTGATATCAAGTTTTTATAATGTAGACAATTAAATATATTTTTCCATTCCACCTAATCAACCTATGTGTAGCTGAGTATATGGAAACTATGTGTCCTACACATGCCCACAATCTAATATCTATGTATATTGATTCTAAACTGATTATATAATAATTGATTTTATGTATCTAAATTGAATGTGCGAGTGATCATGCTACACATGATTCCACAAAATTTGATCAACTGGTATGAATCTAAGCTAAAATGAGTATATCTGAGTAAAATCTAACCATAACTATCAAACTTGTGATTGTATTAATGCAAATCTATATTGTACTTAGTGTACTAGTCTAGCTAATATACATTAATCTAGATTTTGGGCTACTGGATAGTATTTACATGTAGTAGATAGTAGCTCCTAGTGTTACTAGTTTCCAAATATAGGTGCTAATTTCTATCTAGTTTGAAATCTAGGTGACTAAACTACTTTTTAAGTCTATTTTTTTCTATCTTTACTATGTCTAATTTCTTAAACAGAGCTTGTGTGCTGAAATTTATCTATGAATATTAAAGTTGGAGCCAAATCTCTATTACAAACCAATTTGAGCCCCCTATTTTTAGGGTAGTTTTGAAACCTATGTAAGAACAATCCTAAAACTAAGTAGCTCTATACAATGTGTTAGTCATAACATAAATATGATATTCTAATACAATGTACAAACATAACATCAAAATATAAAAGTATCTGAGAATGAATATGTAATGTAAGATTTATGTTATAATCTAGCATTATAAAAGACTATCAAGATATATGTAATCAACGTGTATAGAATCATATCTAAGTAACTACCTCAGGGAATGGGGCATGATGTCCATAACAACACCTAAGTAAGAAGTGTAGATGCATGAGGTCTATCATGAGTTCAATAACAAGTGTGTGTATGGCAAGAAAATACAAGTATCATGGTGAATATGGATATAAATAAGCATACATATAAACACATGAGGCATGCAAAAGTAGGCCAAGGGGCCATAATACATTGGACATGGGTACATGTCTCTACATTTTAGAATGGAGACATAAAAGGACATCTTCAAATGTCTACATATGCAAGCAACAATCAATTTATCTTAGAGCCACATGGAAGGACATGTTCAAATGTCCACATATACAAGCAGGAAAGGACATATAAGGGAGATGAGCACATTTACAAGGCATACAAACATAGAAGTGGTGTAGATCTAAAGAGAAATGATATATTAAAATGCCCACAAAGATGGAAGAAGCATAAGAAACACAATCAATTCTAATCTAGAAAAATTAGAAATGAAAGCATATATAACTATATACTACAAATATATGTAAATATGAGGATGTACATATAACATGTCTAATTAGTGATAGTCAGATACTATTTTTTCAATGAGTAACAATGATCAATATCAAGATATATTAATGGATAAACTAGAATGTATAGTATGTAAGGATAGAAATTAGTAGTATCAACTATTTATGAGGTACCTTTGAGTGGGTGGATGTATCAAACAAATAAACCTATACTGATGTATACTCCCGCAATGGGTAGATGATTGCAAGTCTAAATTAGTGTAGTAGAATAGAGTCATGTATGTAATATACAAGAACTTGATAAGCATAAGTGATGCATTTGTGTAGGATAAAACTAAATATATTGAGATATATAACAAATGCAATATCTAGAAAGTAGTATAAATGTAAACATAAAAATGCATATAATCTATAAATTTTGCATTTTATAAGTAATAGTGAAATGTTTTTTATATTTTGAGATGTTATATATTATTTTTCTATTTTATGTATATAATCTATGTACAAGAAAATGAAACAAACTATGTACAAAGAGAAATAAAGAAAAGTCAATACGTAAAAGTAAATAATGGAAATGTAAATGAAATAATATACAAGCCATGTGCAATGTCTCTATAGGCCCAAGATCACATCCATGGGATGTGGATAATTAAATAATGGATTTGGTGAAAGATCATCTAGTGTCTAACATTGAGCATATCCAAACTCAAATAAGTTATCCTAATCATGATCATCATACTAATATTTATGTATTAATGAGGATTATTATTGATGAGTCTGAAATGTGTGCATCCAAATCATATGCTACTCAGCTATGTAAGATGCCTCTCCCATGTTACCAAGGTAGATCACATTAGACCATGGAGTATTTATGTGAAGCCTATGGTTCTCATCTATGTCATCATGTAATATATAAACCATGTGTCCATAATGAATTAATATAAATAATATATCTAACCAATCAATAATAACATCCATCACCTATAACCATATACTACCAAGTGTAATTTGTATATGAGTGTCTCTAATCAAAAGAAATAGAAATGTATTGACCACCTTGGGGCTATAAGAAATTGATTTTGTAATATGTTCAATGAAATTTTGATAGTGTATAACATGTTTTAGTTTGCTCTCTTGATAACCAATGTGGTGTTAGAATCCCAAAGTGTAAATATTAGGATTGTAATCCTCATATATAGTCACATGGAGAAGATATCTATCTCCTAAAAATAATTTTATAGTCAATAGATCATGATGTAAATATTTGTGTTGATGGTGACTCTTTCATGGTGCTCATATTTTTGAAGTAACTTATATTTCTAGTGGTGGTGGTGCCCATAGAGGTGGAGATTGTATTATTTGAATAGTGATATTGGCATTAAATTTATTTATTTTATGTTTTAATATTGAGCATGTGTTTGTATCATGTCTTGTGAGTCTATACAAATGGAAAAATGGTTTCCCTTCTTGTGTTGATAATATAATAAGTGATTTTTACTAATATATGGGTAATATTATTAATCCTCAATCAAGTAGTAGTTGTAAGATCTAGTGTGTTCTATAATGTGAAGTCATTTCTTGAACCTGTATGATTGATTCAGTATATGTGAATGTGACCGTATGTACTGAATGGATCATGCAATCTATAATTGATTATGGTTGAGTATGGGATCCCATAGCTATAAAATATTAAACAAGTGAGTCTACTGCTGTAGGGTGAAGTATAATTTCCTTTGAATTATCTTTGTACTCTAATGGGTCCATTGTTTTAATTCTCAATCCACATAAATAATCATATGTCTATAGGTAGTTGATCATCTTATGTAACGGCCTATGAATTTATTTCCAAATAATAAATACAAAAGTCTACTGAATTGATAAGTAGTGGTAACTAGATTGTGAGGATCTCATCATCTATTCTAAAGGATGATGTATGTACTGTGAGAGAATATTCCTCTATCAAATTTGAAGGTAACTATGTTAGGAGAGGTTGGTCCTTTATCATCAGTGAAAGTAATTATGTCAGGATAGGATGATCCTCTATTATCAATGATGGTGACTATGCTAGGATACATTAGTCCTTAATTATCACTGAATGTGCCTGTGATGTAGTAAGCTCTAATTGTGGTATATAAATAGTCTTACTAGACTCCCATGCCTCATAAGTATGCATGTGCTCAATGTTCATAAGTATGCATGTGCTCAATGTGAATCCTATGAGGTGGGGGTTTGATAATAACATGAGGTGTCCCATCTGATTATGTACTCAGTGTGGGAATATCAATGAGCCTATAATATCTAAATGGATGATTATCTATTGGATATGTGTATAAGTAACTATCATGCAAAAATTTGACAAGTCTATGAGTAATGGAAGGTACAACTTCCATAACATGTATCCAATGTCTCTTGAGTAGAAAATTATAATATAAATGATTTGAAATAATTTGAAAGTGTGTAGATAATGTACTTGGTCCCATTGTAATGTCTAATGTGATTAATCTTAATGTCTATCTAGGAATGTCATCAAACCCTTGGATATCCTTATATGTCTTGTTTATAGATTCTATATCAACCCCAATGATTTGAAAAAATATGAGGATGCATTTATTGAGTCTTGATCCAATGTCAATGAGATCTAATTTAATAGTTGTGTTATTCATTTGAGATTGAATAAAAAGTGGCAAATTATGATCAATGACTAATTGTAAAGGTAAATCCCCATTATAAAAAGATATCACATCATCCATATCCTTGATAATATTCATGATAAATGAAAAATAAGATGGTTTATTATCACGAGCCATAGATGTGTGATTACTTGTTTGAAATAGAATATCTTTAAATATTGTTTCTTTTTGAAGTAAATCTAATGTATATATTTTGGCTGGTGTATTTTTCAAGTAATCCACAATATAAAATTATCTTTGATGATATCTAGGTGTTATTATAGTGTGATGGGGATAAGGAGGGATGCTAGGGTGACATTACTTCTATATAGGTTGAGGAGGCATCATTCTCTACTTAGTGACAATGCAAACCACATGATATACTATTTAATGGGTGTTAGTAGTAGAGGCATGATGGGATTTTAGACAATCAATTGGTCTAAGTGGAGGAATACTAAAATGAATCATAAGAGCCCTCTATCATCTAGTAGTAACTATAGGTAGCTCAAAGTGAGCCATGTAGAAATTATCCAAATAAAAATGGGTCTCACATGATGGAGGAACAATATGTAAATAAATCATAGCTCAATCCTAATCCATGATATGAGTAACATGCATGTGTTTATTTATATAGATAGTTGTTAATAAACATGATAAACAAAGTACCAAGATTTATACCAAGAAGTAAAAGATGTCTTCCATCATGATAATCATCGTATAAAATTATAAATTGAGATTGAGTAACTACAAGAAATGTAAACCCTATGTTGATCTAAGTTTAGCGGTTTTTGAATCTAGGTTTTCTTTTCATAAATTTAAAATATATGTAAAATAAATTAAAACCCTAATATGAAATTTATTTTTTTATCTTGTTTGTCTAAAAAACTAGAAAATCAAAAATACGTATCCCTAATTTATTGTACAAAAATTTGGATTAATGTAAACTATGGTTTTAAGTATTATTTGAAGTGAATTGGGTTCACCAAATGATTTAACCTTTCATGTTTTAACTATGTAAATTCTATGTTTGATTAAAAAGATGAGATGTCTAAATTAGTTGAATAATATACAATAATTAAGTATTTATTTGTTGTAGATTTTGACATATTATACCCTTCTAAAAATAGTAATAAATATGAATAAATAAAGAATTATATGGAAAGTGATTATCATAAATGATATGGGTTCTAAAAACTATGTTCTGAACAAGTTTGAATGTTGTCAATGGGTTTACGGGATCTATTTACTCACTAGATAATAGTTCCACACCTAGACAATAGTGCCATTCTATTATAGTTTCCACAAGGTGGTGATATTGTCCTATTTTTAGGACTTGATATTTTTTGGGGGCATTTGCACTTCTATTTCTAGCAATTGTTCATGTGTGCACTAAATATGTAACTGTATGTTTTACATAGAAAAACTAATTTATTATGTAATCCATAATATTACTTATAATTATGGTATGAATAATAAATATATATTCATTATTAGCATATGATAGACATCCTCAACACCCTAATGTGAAGATATTTTCCCACATACCAATACTTTGAAGAAAGATCAATCCTGATGTAGTTCTCCCACCTAGTGCTTGATGCAAGTGCAAGTGAATGCTAGAATGACAGTGGACATGGATGTCATAAATGTTTCAACATTTGAAATATAGGTTTAGGGATACTATAAATGGTAGTATGTGTAAGTAGGGCATAATACAGATCAAATACCTTGATTTTGTGCAACTTGTCTTTTGTTCGAATAGGTTTTTGCATCCATTTTCTATCTATTGAATAGAGGTAAAATAAAATTTTATTTATAGATATCTATAGCTTGTGTAGATATTAAAATGTACTTGTGCCAACCTTAGGAGAGGCACACATTTATAAAAGTATCAATTCAAGAGAGTTAAGGTAAAGGACACTAACACCATGTGGTTGTAGTGTCCCAAATGTGGTGCTAATGTCCATTTGGTAGACTATTGGGAAAATTGGGTTAGAATATAAGAATGTTGTCTTACGACTATGTTTGAATTTAATATAAGTATTTTTGGTCTACATAATGACTAGAAAAGTGTGGTAAAGGTTATAAGATAGGTCTAGGGATAATCTAGAAATGTGATAACTCAAGTGACACTCTTAGTATCCAAATATCACTTTTAGGTGATTACAATATTAAGGACATTAACTTGGCCAAACTTAGTCATAAATACAAAATCCTCCATAAGGATTCCATTTTCAAAAAGTATCCATCCCAAAGAGGTCTTATAATCCTATATAGTAAGTAGTCTATAAAATAATACTTTTTAGTAAGAACCAACACATTTAAATGAAAAAATTCATAATAATAGTGGCTAATAAATTGGTATAAAATTAATTATTAACATATAAATAGAATAAGTTTAGTAGAGAATAAATATCCATTACAATATATCCAGTTATAAAAATCAACAAAATAAGAATAATCAATAGCTGAATATGAGATCCTCTTTATTCTAGGCTTAACTTTGGTTATCAAAAGGTTAGATCACCTCCAACCTTTTTCCATCATCAAATGACTGCTCTTCGTACCCCCAAGCAAGACTCGTAGCTTTAGGCATGATCATATCATGGTGAAATTTAAATAAAGATAAAGAAAAAGTCAAAATCTGTTGGGATCAAGGATATAGACATTCACAAGGTGAAACTCCAAGGATATATAAGTCAAGAGGATTACCAACCTCAAATCTATTTTCAGCAAGAAAAATACACAAAAGATAAAACATAATGATCACAAGGAATGACACATCAAGGATAAAACACTCAGATATATTATTTAAGAAGACATGAGAGGACTTAGGAAACCTACCATCATGTCCAACATGAGAGACTTATCCTTCTTTCATCATGAATAATATAACCTTTCAAGTCATCACAAGTCTTGCATGACAATCCTTACTGTTAGAGTAAGTAGAAATACTAGTAGACAGAACTGTCATGGAGGAATATCTTAACTCTAAACTGAAAGCCATGCTAATAACATTATGGGGTGACCCAAGCACAAGCATGGGAAAATAACAAAGAGAATAAGTAAGGTAATTGTCGTAGTCCTCTCAAACACAATAAATCAATTGAGAACCACACAAACTTCATTTAGTTAAACTTCAAGATATTCATGTTAATAGGATACCTACAAAAAGATCCAAATCCTTTCGTAGATATTTTCTAAAGGTTTCTACTAGTTAATTCTCTCCCTCTTTAGGCTCTCTTCTTATTTCCCTTCTCTTCTTATTTTTTGTTCCCATGGTGGATAAAATGACAAAAGTCCTAAACACTTTTCTTAGAGATCTGACCTCTCCAAATATGTGTTCTCTCCTTCTTATAACCCAATTAGGTTGTGACAAGTGTCCATTATTTACTTATATTGACCAACTACTCTACTTTCCATCCCATGCCTTCATAAATTGATGTTGTCTTTACCAGTCCATAATGGGACATGGTGGCTCTATCAATGTTCTGTGGTTGCTTATAAGACAATCCATCTTTCTACACAGGGCTCAAGGTAAAGGAAATTAATGGGCAAGCCTACAAGATTTCACTAGATAATGTGTATGTTGGTATACATTATATCATACATTGAATATGACCAATGAAAGTTGTTCCACCAACCTAAGAATTATGACATTCTATTAAGACATGTCAATACTAAGTAAAGTTTGAATGGCATGTAAGGAATACAAATTGAACTAGTTAAGATTAAGATAATATTTGGGTTAGAGGTGGGATCACACATGGTATAATAATGTCTAGCATAGTATTTTTTCCTTTGTTTTCAATGAATTTTTCTTTCACAATTATTAAACCCATGAAAATAACTATTCTAATAGCTTAAGCTTGCAATTATAGCATGATAGATCATTTAATTAAACTAACAAATTAGATTACCAAGTAATTCACAGGGTCATGACATGATATTCATATAACACCTTAATGTGCATGTAATTTAATTTTCAGCTTAAGGTAATAATTTAATCATTGTTAAATAGACATTTATTATGTGCATAATCCTCTTACCTTCATAGTTATCACCACCAAGGGAGTATAACCATTGGTTTAGCATAGTCACATTACATTTTCATGAGGGTCCTTACATTTATTATAATGATTCAAAAGTGGATTGGTAAAATATTTCAATTGTTAATTAGGTGAAACAATTATTTAATTCAATGTAATATTGTGTCCTTCCTATCGAATGACATTTCTATAAATTAGATCTTGAATATTATGTCTCAATACAAAACATTTATTGGCAGTATTACTTGAAGTTATATGATCATCACAATATGCATTCAGATCATAATTTTTAAGTGAACATGGAGATGAATAAAATTCATATTATAGAGGTAAATTATATATCATATTATATTAAACCAATCATTTAATCACTTTGTCAGGACTAACAACTAATTGGGTAAATTATTTTCACTCTTGAGAAGGAAGGACAAATCTATTCGTTGACTGTGATACCAGGCTAACTACATTATTTGTCTCATTCTTATATTAAAAATTAGGAGTATTATTAGTCTTAACCTTGAATGTGTAATTTTATTAATATTTAGAGACACTAGAGGTATGGGCATAGAACCATAATTTAATATATTAGTCTATAAGAACTTGATCTCATAGGTTCAAACCATATGATAAAGTTTACTGATTTATGAATATGTGTTAAATATTGCTTCATCTTTGATATGTTACTAAAAAAATGTATAAAATACTTTTTACCTCATCATTAGGGAATTAGTGAGACATCTTGATAAACACAAATTTGAATTTAAGTACATACTCACCAATAAGCTCATTAGGTCCTTGTTTAAGTTGCATAATCTATTGAAATGTAAATTTTTGAATAATGTTCATAAAAAGTGAGCTAAAAAACTATCATATAAAGAATTTAATTATAATGCAAGAATCCCGATGGGAAGGCATAAAACCAATCCAAGTCATAATCCTTGAGACTACAAGGAAAGAGCTTAGCCAACGATTTATCAATTTACATAAAAGGTAAAATATGAAATGTGAAAATATATAATATGATATCAATGATCACCCATGTTGAATAACTCATTAGATTATAAGGTCCTAATATTTTATGAGAAGTCACAACATGGCTTGATCTTTGATATTAATTATAATTTGTTGATTTTTTATTTAAATATCATAAATAATTTGTTAAAGTAATGCATAATGAGTAATATTGGGAATAGCCACTATTACTTTAAGTAAGACCATGATTATAAGATGGATATTGAGAAGCAAGTCAAGAAGGTTTTGACATAGTAGGGGGGATCAAAGAAATAATAAAATGAGGATGAATGTACATAGTAATCTAAGTATAAGTAGTAGGTATAGGCACAAAAGAATAAGTAGTAGGAACACTAAATTCATTACATAAACGAGAAACTATAATGGCAAGAATAAAACCATTTAAAAATTTATTTGAGTAGTGTATTTTATTAGAAGCATAATCCATAGCTAAATTTTTCCTTTTATCTCCTTTATTTAATATATCACCAAATTTTTATTTCTTTGATTGAAGAGCATACTTGTATATCACAAATTTGTATAGGACTATCCCTGAACTTTCATTTAAAGTGATAAATAATTTTATTTATTTTTGATTTACTTTATCATTATCCATGCCATGAGATCTACTAGAATCAATATCATTCATAACATTTTGTATATAACATTATCATTTAAAGCTTTATCATCACAAGCATTATCATTTATAACATATGCATTTTTATCATTATATCATGTCCCTTATAATCATCAAGATAAGTTTAAAGAATTTCATCAATGATAACCATTTTATTTTTTAAATAAGCATGAGTATACAGAGAACATGGAATATTTAAATATAATTAATGTCTAACACTTAATCTAATACGTCACTTGATAAGTATATTGGATTTAATTTGCTTAATCTCAATAAGATGAACATACAGAGAACATGGAAGAAGCTAAGGCTAATAATATAACAACAAGAAAGAAAAACCTTAGTTAAATTAAATATAAAATAACCACAAAAGTAAATATTAGATGGAAAGAGAGCATAAGATACTAGCATTGTATATAGGAGGGTTTCACCAAAATGTTTTATATGGATGGCACATAAGAGTTAAAAAAATTAATCCAATAAGTTAAAATGGTAGTGGAAATTTAGACCTAATTTAAGTATCTCAACCCTAAAATAATGAATGGAGAGATTAGTTACATGATGTTGAATTAATGTCTCTGATAATTGATAGTTGAAATTTAAAATGGATATATAGAGAGATATGTACTGGATTTTTGAATTACCTAATTTTTGAAATTAATTGATGATGGTGGAAAGAAAGTAATGAAAATCTTGTAAACTTTTGTATTTCATGAAAACACCCCACATTGCACCCTTATAAGCGATTGGAGGTGTTTCAAAGACATGGATAGTAAAAATTTTAAGCATAAAGAAATTGAATCCTCTTCCCAATGGAGAAGGTAACTATCATCTAAAAATTTAAACTTTGAAATATTACAATTCTAGTACTATCATGTTCATCAAGATGAAAATTTGGATCCCACAACAGTGGATTGTTAGTTATATCTGACTTAGGAAATAAATTTATTTTCAATGAATAACATATCAATATGGAGATGATTGTTTCTACAAGAGAAGTTGTTTGTTGAATAATTTTTGTGTATAGTCTATGTCATGGTGACTTATTTGGAGGAAGCTTTTTGATATGTAATTTAGTCTTGAGCACAATATTTTATGCGCATGTTAGTGGAATGGTTAAGCTTTAAAGCCCAATAAAGAAGTGACTAGAGAACAATGATAGCATATATTTCATAAGGTTGTTCCTATCAGTGTTTGAGAAAATACAAAAGTTGAAATCTTCACTCACATAAATAGTAATCAAAACTTGCTAAATATTGACTGAACTTATTAAAGGGATTCAAATATTGGATCAAAATAGGGTTTTATCAAAGCTCACGGACAATTATTATGCATTGGACTAATAATTGTTTTATAAAAATTATATCTAATTTTTTGTTATGCATAAAAAAAATCTAGTTGAAGGATTACAAAATATGCAGATATTTTGTGGATGACTTTGAAAAATATATCATGATATAATGAACACTAAATAAAAAGGATCTATGATTTAGGATGCTATAAATACAATTTTTTTTACAAAGGTAAAACGTAGCTAGACTAGTATATAGATAGACCTATAACATTTTCTGGTCTCCACTAGCCATCAAAAAGGAAATTATAGTTTCTCAAAAAGTAATAAATAATTTGGAGTTTTATTACATAAAAAATGTAGTCTCATACCTAATCATAAGTCTATCAATATACTTGGAAGCAGTGACATGACTTTTCTCTCTCTAAATCATAATTTCTAGAATTTATCTATGGTTCTACATTATTGTACACAAAAATTATATTCTACATTCATGAAGATGAGTGCTTATCAAATTATGAATCTATGTGTAATGTGATTGAGGTCAATATATAAGTAAATGACTCACTTGTGGAAATATTGGATTGCACTAGAGATGGATTCAAATTCAATCCCAACAATCAAGACACTAAATGTTCGAGTTCCTTTAGAGAAACACATATTGACTTTGATGATAATGATGATTTAGGATCTAAGATGTATGATGTTTTAGAAGTGGTTTCATACTTACACAATGGTAATGGAGCTATAATTTCTATAAAATATGATTATAGTGGATTAATAATGACAAAGAATGCATTAATAGATGAGTGGAAAGATATTAGGCGATGCATTGAATATTAAATACGGGGATGGACGGATAATTTTTTTTATCTCTTGGCCATTCTTATTTTCAAATGATAATATATAAATTAATGATGCTATAGTGGACTATTACATTAAGTTTATAGATGTAATTCTCAATAAAGGAATTGAAACACATGTGATGTTTTATCACTAGGATTTGACTCAAGAACTTAGAGATTATTATAATGGTTCGCTTGACATCAAAATTATGATAGACTATGTCAAGTTTTCAAAAACATATTTGAGAAATTTAGAGACAAAGTACGGAACTGGATGACATTCATTGAGCCACACAAATTCAATAATTCATGAAGAACAACACTGAAATAGTTTTAAAGTAGTTGCCAAAGGCAGATTTCAAAGAATTTTTTTTAAAGTTCATTACCAACTCCTTCAGCTATCAAATGGATATATCAATCCTTTTTTTATGAAATCAGAATTCAATAAATTTTTTTGCAATTCAAAGTTAGATCCTAAAGCTCAATGAATAGCTGAATGGACTTTAAAACTTATCAAGTGAAGTGTAATGTAGTGTTTTTTTTACGAGGTGGAATCTTTTTTATATAAATGTTATGGCTAATTATCAAAATCCAATTAAAACATACTTCGATTGAGCTTCATCAAGACTCATTACAAATCAAATCCAAAATTTAGTTTCCACAAGTACATGATGTTGACACTTCTCCAGATCTTTATTATGGTAATATAATTTGTAATATAAAGTATATAATCATTAACTTTTTTCTAAATAATCTATGAGAACAATTCAATCAATTCATGAAGAAATAATTTTTATTAATTTCTCACCTTTAGTTATGGCCCCTTATTACACCCATTCATCTAGAAATCATATGGAGACTCATTATTTTTATATTTTCTATTTAAATAAAAAAACTTCAGATGATTATAATAAATAAATATGTATCTAAAAAGCAAGTGATTAAGCAAAATGGTGTGGGTGTTAATGAAATTCAAGAGGTAACATATTCAAGATCAGTATATCTATGTTGGTGATATATTATAAATTTGTAAGAATGATAAAAATACAAACAAAAACATGGAGCTATTAGATACGTGACAACAAATTTAAAATTTAGATCCTTGTGTGTCATTGTTTATAACCCATTCCTTAACAGGGGGCATGGGGGAAAACACCTCCCCATACTATTATATGGGGGTATAAGGATATGATGGCATCCCATGGAGCCCTAGTAGGGTTTGGGTATAGTGCCCCTAAATAAAAAAATTAAGGAGTCAAACCCCTATTTTTAGGAAGACAAATTCTCTTAGCTTCTATTTCTAGAAGAAAAGTCTTAATGGTGTTTTTCCACTCTATTTTTAGGAGGAAGAATCCTAATGGTGATTTACCAATTAGGATAAGTTATCTTTGTTGAGTTCACATGTAATATACACAATGATTTTGTATGTAATCTATTCATCTTGGAATTAACAAAGCTTGATATCTTACACTGTGGATGTTTTCTTATCTCTATAAGGTTTTACTATGTAAATTCTATGTTTTGTATCATGTATGTTTAGTATTTACTTTCTTAATTATCTCTATAATTGTATTCTATTAATTTCACATAGTTGTAGAGTGTATGGTTTCCTAACAGTAGCCATCTATTGTCATTAGAGATGGAAACAACAAATTTAGATCTCTAGTGCCATGTAGTTCTACTAGTTGATGATAGTAGTAACCAAATAAAAGCTAATTGTATTAGAGGCATGATTGAAACAGTTATTGGACCTGTGGATGGAATTATAGACATGAAAAAATATATTCTGGAATTGATAACTCTCCTTTTAGTATCTTATCTTAAGTATCCTACAAGGTTTGACCAATGAAAGGATGGTGATAAATAACCATACATGATTTATGGAGATGACAACATGGAAACATTGTCCAAATTTTTTAACAATCAATTGAAGTGTTAGATTACATAGAACATATATCTAAATTAGTTTAACAAAATATTTAGTTGTCATTATTGAGGAGGGATAAATTATGATGGATTTAGTCATGGTAAGAATATTCAAATGACTTGAATGATAATTAAATGTCTCAAAACATTTGTGTTGAGGTGATGTTTGATGTATGTTCTCTTTCCCATTGAGCTTAGATAGAGATATAAGTATTGTTTATGTACATTTGAGCACAACAAACTAGTAGATTAATTTGAATATGTAGATGGTAGGTTGTATCCATGTTCGATATATACAACTAGTCAATAAGTAATGTATCTATATGGGGAAATAAATCTGTATATATAAATTAGGCTGGTTATAAGCATATTAAATTGACATGCGATATTATGTGGAATAGTTTTTTACACTGATATTGAAACAAAATTTGGAATGAGCATATTTCGACCAAAACCTAAGATTAAAACTGTAGATACAATGATTGACAAAGTTACCTAGGACAATATTTTTGTTTTACTTAGTTGTGGTTATGATCTTAGCCATTGGTATAAATGTATGGAAGGATTTTAAAGGATTTTCCAAATATAAAAATAAATTGTGGAATGTGGGAAAGTTAATTGAACCTTAAGTCATGGTCACTGAAAATAAAAATTGCTAACTCAAGTTGATTTGGGATGAGGTGAGGGTCAAGTCAATACTATAAGGTACTTATATAAGTACTTAAGGATAAAACACTATAAAAAGTATAATTACCATTGTAAATAGGTTCACAATTTCTTCTTCTCAATAATCAGGAGGAAATAATGGCTACATCATTGTATAAGTTATTAATTTTTTAAGAGTGTGACTAATTCAAAGTACACAAACTGTAAGATGAATAGACTACTTTACAGGTATTGATAGTTTATCATTTTTAATTTCTTTTATAAAGTCTATGAATGAATAAACCTATTAAAAATTATGATTTCTAGATTATGTGCAAACTCTCTTGGTTTAGTAAAATATGTTGGAAACCCTTGAAATTAGACTTTGTGATATATACACCTAATTAATTTTTAATGAAGACTTTTAGATTTTGGATAATCATTCATGTTATTTGTTTAGTGTTGTTATTCACAATATTGAAAGGGAGATTCCAACTTAGACTATTTGATGCTAAACAAAATCTTACTTGAAAAGAGAAAATATAAAATTTATGTTGATTTCAAACAAGAAATACAAAGGAGATCCATATAAATTTAGGTCTTGAAGCCCTTTTGGTGATGCAATTCATTTTTCTATTTGAAGTCTATCTTTATAATCATTCTAAAGATGCAGGTTTTCATTGTTGAGCTATACCACCCACTCTATTTAATCTGGATCATCTAAGTAGTTTTCTAAGATAATTTTATTGTAGGATTCCCACCTCTCATCCATTATTTAAATTCTCTCTCCATTTCTAATGTTCTCATTTCTTCTATTATTGTTACATTTTTGTACTTTTTGATTAACTGTACAAAAAACACCAACACCCCCATCATAAAAAATACCTAGCATTCTCAATTGCAGAGGAAAATCATACTTAAACTCATGGTTTCCCCATTATTTTAAGGTTTATGTTGCATCTACTTGGGTGAGTTAAAAAATAATATAAGTAATAAATATGACAAAATATTCTCCAAAAATCAAATATTTATATAAGATGATGCCCAATTTCAAATTGTTCTAGAAAAGGTCAATTTAGATATGGAATTTTTCAAAAATGAATCCTGTTGAAAATAATCAATTAAGAGAGAAATATATCTATTATCCCTAGGGTTTGAAAGTTTGTAAAACACTTTGTAAATAATAGATGTTAATAAACCTCTCTCTAATGAGATTAATTATGTAGACAAATGTCAAAATATTATCTTATTTGACTTAATTCTAATCCGACCTCAATCCCTAACAATACATTAAAAAAAAGTAAATATGTATAGTTATTAGCCCAATTGATTAGGGGTTACTCTTTGTACTAATTATAAGAATTATAGGTAAATTTAATTTTATTACATGTGATTGACCCACCTAAATGTGAGATAAGCCTCCACCTTCTCCCCCTATAAAATCAATTAAACTATATGCTCATTCAATATTTTAATATTTATTTTTGGAACAAGTATGTAACTTTTAACCAAATTTTTTCTACCCTAAACTAGTTTAAAAAAAAAAGTCTTATCAAGCCTTCAAATTCATTTTAAAGATATAAAATCCTTCATAATTCATGGTTATCATTGTTTAATGTATTTATGACAAGTTTAAGGTTAGTGTCTTCCAAATAGTATGCTTGGCTAGTCATAGTGTCTCTTAGTCAAAGGGATTCAAGGAAAGTAAATGGTTTAGAGATATTTATCATGACATGTTGTAAAATTTAGAGTCATTCAATGTGTCATATGGTCTATACAAGTCCATTAAATGAAGTCAAAATCCATTTCTAACATTACAACTCACTTTGACATGCTTGTTTAATCATTTGTGACATCCAAAAAAGGAATATGGTAAGAAGGTGGCATGTTTACATAATAATGAAGTGATTGAAACATCATAAAACATAAATATAGGTCTAAAGGAGCTTAGATAACACTTTTTGATTCATTTAAGTCGATTTATATGTAGATAATGATAGTTCTAAAGCAAAAAAGTGGTTATTTAGAAGTTCATACAAGTTATAGAGGGAAAAAAACTTTAAGAAACTCCTAGAAATTTATATAATAGGTATAGGTTCAAATACATGAATTTGAGGAGGTTTAAAACTCAAATAGGTTAAAAATGTATTCATCTTACCCTTCACTCTCCTTGATAGCTCCAGAAGGTAGTTTGATTTCTATTTGGTACAAGTAAGAGAGTGATAGTTGGAAGCCAAAATATTGGGAATATTAGGCGTCCCCATGAAATTTAATGTTATGTAATTTATTACATTATTAATCTAATTAAATCTTTTAACAACCGGTAAGAGCGTAAGGGGATCACAATGTCTTATGCATCCAAGCAGGGTCCATGTTTACCTCTATTTCTCCACTTTAGAACACGATGGAAGAAAATGGGTATGATGGGGCCATTGTAGGATATAATGGGAAATTTTAGTATAAATATCATCAGGTTTATCATCCTGAGAAGATGTTATTAGTATAAAATTGATTCCCTATTGTTTTTTGTATGTGCAATCATGAGAGCATAGATTTGGAAGAGCCAAGTCATATGTCAGTAAATAACAATGGTAGGGCCCTCAATAGATAGAAATATTTCATAAATTTAAAAATTTATCTCAAATAATACTAAAACCAACCAAACTTCCCAAGAGGCACTTTAAATATCATGCTTCTTAATAGGATCAAGTAATCATTCAGAGGTCTGACTGTTAAGACTCACCTCAAATGAACAAATGAGAAAGATGAAGGTTAGTAGTGATATGAAGGGAAATATGGGAAGGTAAATAAGTATTGGTGATTTAATAAAGTCTCAATATATGTTTAAAAGTATGAGCAAGAAGCCTTATGCTCACCCACAGGTCTGTAGACCTATGAGTGGGCCTTCATGACTCATAAGCCTATAAAATGAGGATCTACAAGTCGAAAGAGACTCAACATACATTTTTTTATCACAAATATGATCCCTAAGGACATAATTAATTAAAAATAGGGTCCCAAATGAGAACTTAAACCTATAATTTCTCAGTTCTAAACATAATTTCTATACATGAATTAATCTCCATTGCAAGTTGTGGAGAGAGATGTCTCTATTGTTGAAGTTATATAATGGCAATAAGAGTGTACAAAACATACAATGATATCAATATAATGAGAATTTTTTATGGATTTTATTAAATATTTCTCATCTTCTCACTTCAATAGATTTACCTTAGTCTTATAAGGCATTACCTCAAATGATCAGCTATAACATGATTGTTTGAAGGTAAAATCATTCAAGTTTGAATTATTTGAAGATGGGCTCAGATTAAAAAATAGGTCATGAAAATATAGGGTATTTTAATTACATAGTGATTTTATGGGCTTGTTAATATGTACCTTAATGAATAAAAATGTAGACCTACAGGTTTGTACACTTGTTTGTCCACAGTCTGAACCAAAAGTCAAAATATAGTATGATAGGGAGTGTGTGAAGCTAGTAATGATGGTATTGAATCCATAAAATATGAAAAAAGATATAATACTAGTATAAAAACCTATATATAATGAAAAAATAACCCAATAATATCATTAATGCTATCAAAGAGAACATGAGGTCTAATAGGCCTAAATGCTCATACACAGGCCTGTGTATGAAAATAGAGGGAGACTTGAAAATTTTAATGAGGTAAATATGATTTATAGAAAAATTAAAATTATACTAAATAAAATTTTATAGTATTTTAATAAACCATCAAGGTGCTAATACTTAGTTAAATAAGATTTATTCTCAGGGTGCAGTTAAGAAATTTAAATAGACACCTGCAAGCCTGCTAGAAGATAGACTTGAAGAAGGATAATTGAGAGATGAATCAAAGGTATAAGTAATAATTAGATAAATATAACGTAATGGATACTAATATTAAAAAATATGGATTATTTTTTCAAATATTGAAAAAAAATTACACAATACTAATGGTTAAAAGTCACCAATAGGCCTAACACCCTCAGTGGATCTACTATAGCTGGAAGAGATCAAGTTTTTGTCATGATGGATTCTAAAAATAAAAAATAAATAATATTTAAGTCCGTATGTGAGTGATTAAAATATTTTTTAAATATTTAAACAAAACACATGAATTTTCAAGGTCTTTGAGGCCCAAAACCCTGCGCTCAATCCTCACATAACCAACTAGCTTGAGAGGTCACTTTGTGAAGCCCAAAACATGTTAGACATACTAAATGGTGAAAAAACCTTTTTTATGTGATGAATGAGGGGTCATATTTAAAATAACTATAATTTATTCACTCATTCAACCCCATGTATGAATAATATTTAGGACTAGATGTCTCTCTAAACCCTTTGTTTGCTTTGTGAAGGAGCTCCAAGAGTTTTTGATTTGACCATAATTATATGGATGATTTACATGGGACCTTGACATCATAGGAATAGTTGGGTACCATTTTCCACTCAAATATAATTGTATTATTTATGAGGTCAAGGCCTTAAACTTTATGAACTATCATTAAGAACCTAAACAAGTATAAACCCTCCTAAAACCCTTTTAAGAGCTCGATGGAAAATAAAATGATTTAAATATATGGATCATAATGAATTTAATTTCCATTGAAAACATATTACCATCATTCCTCATTCCATGAAGATCCTTACCATGATATTTATTTGTATTTGCACCTGTACGAGTGCATTTAATGTTATGTTTTTGTAAGGTTATGGGCTCAAAATAGGGTGATGGATCCTTAAGGCATATGTATACTATTGGATAATGTTGATTAAGGTGTATTATACCTCATCATGTCCAAAATTCCATGCATTTAACAATGGAAGTGTTCCCACAGGTCTGTTTCATGAGGGTAGTGTGAGAATGCTTGTGAAAGGCTAGTCATTACAATAGATACTTAATGAAAACCTTCCCCAATGATCCTATATGATTTTGAATGACCAAAGTAAATTAATTACCTTAAAGTTACTATTGAACACATATATGATCTATTGGTGGCACATTTGAAGGATAGACATTGTGGAATAAGCCTTAAAAGCTTAATTGCAGGCTTGTTTGTGATTGTGCAATGTGGTGATAAGCCTTCAAATCAGGTAAAGAGGCACAAAAATATAAGGCATAGGTCATATAGCTTATATACACATTTATAGGTATTTTTAAGTTATAGATGGACTATTCAAGTCAATAATTTGGGCTTAAATGGTGATGACACTTCTTTATTCTCTAAAAATACTTAGTTGCAGACCTATGGATCACTCTTAAAGAGATTTCCTACATAATATTGAGTTTTCCTATGATGGTTCAAGTTTTATCAAACCATCATCAAGATTTGGGACCTATAAATTTCATAGAAATCCACTCTAATTCCTTTTCAAGATTGAACATGCATCTAAGCTAGCATTTTGGCCATTTATTGGTTCACCCATCCTTACAAGATTTTAAATCTTTAAATTTGTCCAAAAACATGATTAGGAGGTATAGAATGTGAATCAAATATTTAATTTATTTTTCACATATGTGAGAGATCAATGGAGCCAAATCTCAATTTTCTAAGCCTAGAGACCTAGTTGCTAGCTAATTAGATAGAGAAATAGGTGGAATAAGTACACATTCACTAAGGATGCAGTTATGAAAATTTGTAAATAGAATTTAAAACATAACAAGTAATCATATCTATGATTATTTTTCCAAGAACATTTTTAGATTGCTCTAGACAAGGATCTTTGTCAATTTCGAGGGCTACAAGGAAATGAAGTCAATTAAGAACCTTACATGTGAAATGGGGTGATATAAAGTATTTGAGGCATTAAAATGAGTTGACACAAGTTTTTTAAGGTAAGGGGAGTGATCCAAGAATAATATTGTAGTCATGAAGCTCGAAACAAAATTTGAAGAATTTGAGCGCTCAAAGAGCTAGTTAAAATTATATACTTTTGAAGACAAAAAATAAGTTACAAAATTTGTAGAAGAGTGGAAGATAGAATCATCAATCATGTCACATGTTAGTTAAAAATTTTCAACTGTATTTTTAGGTACAAGGTGTAGCCTCAAAATGAAGGAGTTAGATTCAAGAACTCAAAATTGCCCAAGTAACCTCCTACTCCAATTTGAAGAAGGACCTCATTAAGAAAGTATACACATGTTAATGAGAACTTTAAAGACTATTTTCTTACTCAGTTTATTTAATTAAAACTACCTCCATTTTGGATGACACTTGTCCATGATCTTCTATGCCTCTTTTCTCTCCTTCCTTCTAACATTTTCATATATATGCTACCTTGTTTGGCTTTTTAAAGGATATTCACATTGGTTATAGTGAATCCTTGTCAAAATTAAGTCATGAATTTTCCTATTAAAATCAATTCAAACTAGATATTATATCTTCAACTTACATGCAATGATCTTTAATGGGTTGTTTTTATGAATGCTTAGTGATAGTAAGTGTGCTTCCTTGCATTTATCATTCTTATTCATACCTCTATGTAAGATTCTTTTATTTATCATGTAATAAGAAGTGATATACATGGTTTTCTTAGTTAGATAAATGATAAGTCACTAATTTTTGATTTTAGTACCTTTTGGATGATTATCCTAAGCTATGGAAACATTCATAGCCTTCATATTGAAGCACTAGTGTGATAGGGATTGTTTTGGAATGGTATAATCATATTGTGACTTAGTATTTCATAGTGTATTCTTAGAAATATGAGGACCTTATGTTTGGTGCATCACCTCAAAATTTCTTTGTTAGTTTTATATTTTATCTTTTCATTTTATAAGTCAAGCAACTATTATAGTTGTTAGTGTATGTGTTGTACTTGGGAGATAGCCCAAAATTTGAGGTTTGGTCCACTTATAGGTTGCCAACAACCTAAAACCAATACCATTTCATAGGTCAAGTTGAAAGGGCTTGAATCACCCTCTCAAAGGAGAAAATTTTAGCTATAATAGTAACCACAAGCCTTTATCAAATAGAAAGTGGAATAACAATGGAATGGTTGTGATGTCATTGATAACACTTAATATGATTATGAGTTATAAAGTATTTATTGTGAAATCCTAAACATCTTAGCATACTGAAGTCACCTTATTTTGATACAAGTCATGCAGTTGTACCATCATTCTTATTTTTTCACACATTTTGCTCATTTGTATGTATAGATGTATATTTTTCATGTATTTAATTTTTTTTTGGCCATCCAATTGGATTTTATTGATGGTTTGTTCATTATGGGTCAATGATAATACTTACATTCTATCGATGACATATGAATACCTACATAAAGAATGTTTATTTTCCTCGGTAAAACCAAAAATAATCATGAAATATCCAAACATAGTTTTAGGGTCTATCTCTTTCCATTTTTGGTGATGGTAGAAACTGGTTTGATAATTTTTTGTGGTGAAAAAAATGGTAAAATTATTATGCATCCTTTATTCTAATTACAATATTTTTAATGTGTGGATATTTTTGGATTTAACACCATTCCATGGTTGACATATGTGTGAATGTAATAAAAATTGAACTCAAAGATGGCTATATTTTTAATTAAAACCTAATTCATTCAATCACTATATACACTAATTGCATATTTCACACACTTTCCAAGGAGTTTGCATCTTAATCAATTCCACCTTTATCATCTATTGAAGTCTTGTGGTTGCATACTTATATTAAATCAATGTTGAATTCAATGAAAGGACATATAATATTCCCTTATTATCTTATGGAGAGAAGGTGAATTCATTATATTAACTTGTTTATGGTCACATACTTCCACATAACTATATAGGCCACTTATTTTGAGCATGTGGAAAATGTAACTACCACCCTTGGGGGGGAGATTAGACACTATCATTGTACACTTTACTTTTTCTTACAAAATTGTATTGATTTAGAGTTACATCATAGGAAAATATATTAACATGACTACAAACATCAATTATGCTTAACAAAGTTTAATTATTGAAATTTTGTTGCTAACAAAGGATTCCAATTTTTTTAGGCTTGAGATGTTTTATAGAGTCATATTTAAAGTTTATTTACAAATATATATATAAATATCATTTTATGTGGATAATAGAAGTGGTCAACCACATTAATTGCCTATCAAAAGTGGTAATCATTATAAAACATAATCTTTTCTTCAAAAATAATCTACATAGTTCTATTATTTATTTTTTAGTATCTTAGTCATTTTTGTTACCTATATAAATTATATTTAATCACAGATCTCTTTACCCATATTTCACTATTTAAATTATCAATCATTCAATATTTCCATTTTTAATTATACCCTGGGGCATGCTCAATTTATTAAATTTCCCATATTTAGTTATATTTTCCTTATGCACTTATTTTATTTAATTAGTATAGTGTTTTTAACATTTTATGTCATTTTTTAAAAACCTCTTGGCAAAAGCAATCCTTGCAATCATCCAATCTTAGGATTTCATTCTCTTTGTCCTCTTTAATGTCTAATTTGGTGAACTATGATTGTTTAATGGTTTACATCAACACTATCCTTACTTCTTTTTTTCTTGGACCATTTTGGTTTATCCTAAGACTTGACCCTCTTCCTTTTGGTAGCTAATGTATATGCTTGTTTTCATTCCATTTTCTCATGGGTGGATTTTATTATATATAGAGGGATCACAAGATTTAAATGTTATTAGGCTTTGTGATATGGTTTTTGTGCAAATATTTATCAATGTTTACATTTTTACTTTCTCACATTTATCATAATTTATTAACATATGGTTTGAAACATGATAAGGATATATGTGATAGTAATGCAATTAATAGTTTTTTTTTCTTTTCTTTTTTAATGATCGATCTTATATTACTCATTATAAATATGGTTCACTATGAGGCACATGTTATAACAACTCAGAGGGGTAGAGTATTTGATGTTTCTATTCCTCCTCTTTTATCTTAGTCTCAAGGTGTGGTGAACGAAAACTCCTCTAACCTTCCTCACAATCCTAATCATTTTCTATAAAAGAGGAGGAAATGCTTTCAATGAGTCCTATTAATTTTCATGGGGAAGAAGTTAATTTATTAAGAACAAAAGACATGTTATTGTCTAATAAAGTAATGAGGCATCCTCCTCTACCAAAATAATTTTACAAATATGTAGAATGGAATTTTGATTGGCATATATAGAGCATGTCATCAATGAAACTCCTAAACCGAATTTTAAACCATATAATTATAATTATAGTGAATCATGAAAGCACCCATAGCTAGATGGGAAAGAATTTGATGTAACATCACAGGCCTTTAGAGTTCTAAGTAGATGTGCACCTTGATAGCATCCTGAGTGAGTCCCTAGGATGCTACCACTTAGCAATATCATGACTTGATTATATCATTCTTTACATTTTGCCACATGGCATGACCACATTAAATCTATGCCTCATGACTACTTGGATTAGTTTTCACTTCCTCTAGGATATAAATTTATAGTATGCTACCATGTGGTAACATAATAGACCTTGATGTCTCATAAGCTTTAGGAATAATTTCATGATTCCCTGTGAGGGTAGGTTATAGTATATTAAAAGGCATGTGGTTCATTTTCCCTAATATGTGTTTCAGACATAGACCAATGTAGTCACTATGTTTGTTTTTAGATGTTAATCCATCCAACACACCTAGTACCCACCATAGATTACCCTACCACCTGGGATCGATTCAAAATCGACCACCGTTTATCTCAATTGGTCAGTCTTCTACGTTGAAATTCACCTTGTAGATCATGAATGATGCCTCCTTATGTACCCATGTGAATTACACTTTGCAAAATATTTTGTAGTCACTTAAACTATAATAAAATCTACAAGATAAAATCTATAATGCCAATGCATTGCCCCTACACTAGTGTAATTTATGAATGTATATGATATGGCCCCTCTAGTTTATGATATTTACATGAACTTATTTTGACATTCAAATACATTCGTACAAAGCATGAAAGTGGTTAATTATTTTAAGGTTAGTCAGATTATGATGGTGATAAGCAATGGAAAGGCATTTAAAGTGATTAAATCAAAAAGAATTAGGTAACTATGAATCATTTAGAGGCTTCTCTTATGAACATTAATAGCTCCTTTATTTTTTTGTTGCATTTGTTCAGGTTTTATTTCAATAAAGTGAGGTTATTTAAAGTTAAGTAGTGTAATTTGGTATTCAGAGTTCACTTCAAACTCAGGATGGCTAACCCCATCTTACCTTTTGTGCACAAAGTTTTAAACACAAAAAATATGTTATTCATTTTTAAAATCCTTCAAAAAGATTTTTTTTATGAGTGTTTCCTTATATTTTTTTATTTTTAATTTTTTTTTCCAATAGTGATAAATAATATGATTACAAAGACAATATGTAATTGGGGTTGCCTTTTCTTCAAAGTATTTTAGTATGGTGTTCTTGTATGTTCTTTAACTAATGTAATTTATCTAGGTGTCAATATATTGACAACATGGATGAATAGAAGCTACAATATATTTTTTTATACTTCAATGCCTTTTATGATAAACATCAAACAAAAATTATAATGAGAAAATAATTATGTTTTGGGTAATTTGATGATGTAATAAAATGCGTATGATCTATATTTGACTAACCTTTTTTCACATCCTGATGTGGGAAACATCAATCAAGGCGGAAATCATCACATATGACCTACATCTATCTTAATATGATATATGTATCAGTGAAAAAATAGTTGAGGCCATAGTTTCATGATAGATTAGCTGTAACAATACAAAAGGAGAATAAAATGTAAAATGTAATATGAAGTTGCAAAATACAAGACATCAATAGAGCACATAACCTTTTTGGTATATTCCACCATGATTCTGTTAGGTCTCTCTGTAATCAATTATAAAATAGTCAATAGAATATGATACAACCCTGAAATCTACAAACCCATTTGTAATGGGTGCAGGGTATGTAAATCTAATAAACAACCAAATGTTGGGGCATGTGTATGATATGGGCCCTATGGTATACAATATCAAATAAAATATACTATAATATATTGGCTATATAAATAAACATAAGCCATAATATACATATCATAACCTCAATGTATGGTCTCCATATAAATAGAATTGCAGTGATGATTTGAGTCACACATCACACTTTGAGACTTCTTGCAATCAAATTGGTGTCATGTTGTCCTCATTAATCTAAGCGATAATAAACTTCCAATGGAAGATCCTACCACCTTGCAGGTTATGTAACCCATTATGATTGATACAAGCTATGTAAATCCAATAGCTATCAAAAATTCGTAGAACCTTATAAATGCTTAAATGTCAGCTAAAAAATCAACAAACACAAATGCAATCAACCACAAAATTTGGATGACACATTTTGCATGAATATTTATAACTAGAATGCTCATGATTGATAGCACATATCATACCTAAGTACAATATGGAAATGAATTTTTTTCAACCACATTAGATAGTGTTTGAACATCAAAATGCGAGTTCAATTAATATTAAATATTTGATACAAATATTATAAAATCCTACATCATTATAGTAAATCATTATAATAATAGATGTGAGTAGTATCTATTTTAAAAATAATACTACAATATACTTATAATAACACATATTTCTGTAAGATGAAAAACATGTAATAATCAAATTTATATTGTATCTATTAATTATAGATATGGTAGCAAATTTGATGTAATTGACTATACAAAATAAACACTTAGCCATCAATAATACGAGAAGACCATACAAAGGAGGAAACATATATAATTAAATATAATATAATGTTATATAATAAAATATGTTATAATATTAATATTTTATTACGTATAATATTTAAATAAATCAATACATTTGTAATATTTATTATTAATATAATTTAATAATATATTATTAAAATATTTTAATGTTACATATTATTATAAGAAAACAACCTAATATATTTTAAAAGCTATAGAAATATAAGATATTACATTATTTTGACTATAAACTGCTAATATTATGGTTAGTGTTACATGACATAAAAACTGACTTGTCATGCCCAGGGATTGCCATGTTTCTTCCAAACCCAACCTCATCTTCACATACATCCCCATCCTGCTTGATTAAATCTTTTGGACATCAATCGAGGTACTTCATGCCATATTCATGGAAGCTATTTGCCAACAGTTTCTAATGGTTGCCATGGAAATCTTAACCTTTATGAGATCAAAGAATAGGTGCAATAAAAAATTGAGATTTTTGAGTAGAGATTTATGAAAACACCATCGATCGAAATAAAATAGAAGTGCTGTGAATCTAGGTAGCTACCTCTTCAAGGCAAATGCTTAGAAAATATTTTTTCGATTGCAATTAAAATGCTTATGAGGTATGTTTTTTCAGCCACAATAATAAGATACGCTGTAAAACATGTACTGTACTGCATAACTTGTCTGTATCGACCGCCAGGTCGTCGTTGTGTATGGATTTACTTTGAGTGCCTAATTTGTCTATATGGACATCTGAATATGTTTGAACTAAATTGCAACGTTAAAGACATAGGAATATTTAGAATTAGAAACCATGATTACACGTTTATATTTAATATTTAAATAGTTTAGAAGAGTATATATAGAGGAAATAATAATTAACAATTTTAAATATTGGATCTATAGACACTTAGATTATTAAATCATCTGTGCAAAAAGATATTACTGCAATTGAATTGATGTATGTTTTTTTTTGGTGTTTTCGTTGTCTAGTTGTCACTAATTTGAGTATTCTATATTTCGGAAATAACTTATTACAAAATAGGTGGGCTCATACATGTATATGTATTCATCTGTAGGTATGCACTTAGACATTCGACAATGATTAATCATTAAGATAAAATATTTTAGCTAAATTATAAGATTAGAGGTTTTCTTGTTATTCATGCTTTATAAGTTTGACAATTATAGTAAAGTTTATATTCATTAAGATTTATTAGATCTATGGACACATATATCACTAATTTTTGTTTGAATCTAATTAATTAGATACATAAATGCAATATAAACATTTGATTGAAATGAAGGAAAATGTACGAGGCTTTTTAGATTGCTCAATTGTTTTGCAGTTAATGAGTTTAATTTATTAGATCTATGGACACGTACCCTTGGACAATACGCTGTAAAACGTGTACGTACTGTATTTCCAAAAATATGATCCACACAATTCTTCCACAGTACTGCATAACGTGTCTATACCGACCGTCAGGTCGTCGTCGTGTATGGATTTACTTTGAATTCAACAGGAAATGCACATATTTTATTTTTATTCTAGAATACAAAAAATTCATCGTGGCAGAAGAAAACAAAAAGATATTTTAATGGGATACATTGATTAATTTTTATTTATTTATTTATGTATATATTTTTGGTGGCCCTCATTACTTAGTTGACGTCGAAAATCATTTCAAAAACAGCCTGTGCTGAAAAAATTTAAGATTTTAAGATGTTTTTTTACTAAGTTGTAACATACTTTTATAACATAGCTGTTTTCTTCGTCTTTGCAAAAGTCCGTAGAAGATACGCTGTAAATCGTCTAGTGTACTGCATAATGTGAGCTGTTTTCAATTCAACTTCGAATGGAGATGATTGTAAGTGAGCTTGCCAATCCAATAAACCAGCGGTAGGAGAAACATGCACGATCCTTCTCGACGTTGGAATTTCTCTCTAGTATAAATGCGTGCATATTTGCCTATCATTTCGCATAAACTTGGGAAGTAGCAGAAGCATTAGAAAATGAAAATCGAGCATGCATTGCCACCTCAAAACTCGGATCCGACATAATGGTCTAATGGACTCTTCTGCGGCTGGAAAGGTCTTCATAACTGTATGTAAATTATCTTGATGCTCCTCCTTTTTATCATGGCATAGGCATGTGAATCTGTATTTAGTATATGCTAACAATAATGTTGTGTGCGAGGGGAGTACAGTTTGCTTCACATGCTGCTGCCCTTGTATCACGTTCGGCCGAATTGCAGAGATATTGGATGAGGGTTCTTCCTCTGAGTGCAGTGTAGACATAATTTACGAAAATCTAACCAAGCAATTTGCTTCCCGTGTGCTCTGCACCAAGAATACAGAGATCTCCAAAATTAAGAATAAGAATAACTTCCATAATTTTGAAAAAGAAAATAATGTAGTTAGAAACTAATTTACAATGTCCAAAATTTATAGATGGAAAATAGACGAATGTCACAATTTATATATACAATATTGCATATAAATTAAAGACCAATTTTTTAATAAGAATTAAAGTTTAAATGCAAGATTATTGCATTTAAATAAAATGGTAAAAACATGGACCTATTAACTAAAATATTAATAGGTATATAATTTTAAAATTGTGTGAAAATAATTTTTTGTATTTTTATTGAACAAATAAAATATTATACATGATTTTTAAAGCAATACTCAATTCGAAATTTCAGTTGACATAATTAATTAAAAAATTAAATAATTTTAAACTACATATAATTAATTGATCTAGGTTATTTTTAAAAGAATTTATTTTTTTTTTGTAAATTTTAACAATTTTCCAATCATTATTTTTAATAAGATTTGTATGCAAATTCAAATGAGCTTAAAAATACTCACATATCGTCTAAACACTAAAATTAATGCAATGGACAAATTTCAGCTCAAGCTTATCTCTGAGCACACAATTACTATATTTATAAATACAGAAAATTCTCAAAAAATATATTAAAACATAATTATAGATTCTTAAATGGTTATATATAACCTCCGAAATGTTATGAAAATATTCTTAATCAAATAAAGTTATTTATGATTGAATTAAATTTCTTAAAACCTTCATTTTGATCCAAGTAAGAACTCATACAAGATTACGAATTAAATATTATAATCTCCCAAAAAAAAAATAGACCTCCACGTCATAAACATAAAATATGTCTCTTAAATATACAACATAAAAAATCTTTGATATTTTAAAAAAGCAATCATATATATAAATATAAATAAGGGGAAATTAACACTATGTAATGCAAATAAAGTACTCCTCAAAAGAAATTTTAAAAAATTTGTAAACGGGACATACTTCATATATAATATATATATATTAACCAAAAAGAAAATATTTTTGAAAACATTAAAAATCAGAAATAATTATACTTTTAAAGTTTATATACAATGTATTTGCTTAAAAACCATGAATAATATCATAATATACACACACAAAATTAAATGAATCTGATTTGAAAAATAGTTCATTAGAAGAAGAATATACATAGGGGAAGTAATAACTATACATATACAAAGTTAAATGAATGTGATTTAAAAAATAGTTCATTAGAAGAAGAATATATATAGAGGAATTAATAGTTATTCATTTTAATTATTGAATTTTGCACATTCTTAGATCACTAAATTATTCATATGAGAGAATACTATTGTAATTGAATTGATGTTATGATTTTTTGTTTTTGCTTTCTTTGTATAGTAGTTGCTCATTTGAATGTTTTACATTTTAGAAATAACTTATTATTGAATTGTTGGGCTCATATATGTAGAAGTATTTTTATATAGGCACGTACTTAGACATTCAATAGTTATTAATTATATGAAAAAATATTTTAGGTTAACTCTAAGATTATAAGCTGTCTTGTTATGATTCATGTTTTATAAGTTTGAGAACAATAAATTTTATGTTCGATAAAATTAATTAGATGAGTAAATTAGATGAATAAATTTAATATAAAATTTTTATCGATCTCAAAAAAAGTGTATAAAAGTTAATTGTTTTTATTTATGGATCAAGATTCCATCAAAATTAATGAAAATGTGTCAAGCATTTGTGCAAATAATACTTGACATATCTTCGTAAAGTTTGTTGGAGAACTCAATATGAAACATGAGAGATGGATTATCTTTTATTTATTTATTTTTAATGTTTTAAATAAGAACCCTATTTCTTAATCCCATATCACCATGAGTATGTAAGACAACCCATTTTACATGTACAGACAAAATATACTTAATTTACAAGGAGTTGACATGATTGAATAAATTTTCACTTCAAACTACTAATGGTTTATTTTATTATGAGTTAGATACCAACATGTAACAATTATTATATGATTTATGTATTTTGAAATACATAATAAATGAAATATTTTGTTGTTCATTAGACTAGTTAAGTACAGGGAGAAATATATAATAGAGTTTTGAAATAAAAGGGTCTTGAACCTAGATTATTGATTAAATAACTCAAATGGTTGTAGACATTTTTTTAGTTGAATGAATGAAAATTTCAATATATTTATTAGTTAAATTTCATATGAAATTGATGGTTGTAATGGTTGTAGATCATTTATGAGTTGAATGAATGAAATTATTAAGCTATTTATTAATTAAAATTCATGTGAAATTCATGGTTGTATATCATTTATTAGATGAATGAATAAATTTTTTAATTTATTTATTAGTTAAATTTTACATGAAATTGAATTGTAGTATGATTTTTATAATATATTAAAGTAGATGAATTTGTAAAAGTTTTAATTTATGAAAAGCTATCTCGAATATATATACGTTATGTTGTGGTTGATATTTTTTTATTAGATAGGTTAAATACGTGATTGAAAATATTCATACCCTTTAACAAAGGAGAGAACCTAAAAATAAAACAATAAATCTCTAAGAAGATACATGTACTAGTGGAAACTAAATCGATGGCTAGGATCCCCCTCATTAGGGACTTCCATCAAAGACTCAAGAGAAATAGAAAAAATTACCTAAGAAACTTCGTTAAAGTTTCCACCAAACCTATTCAAAGTAAAATCTCTCCCAAGAGAGCCATGTGGGTCCAAATAACTAGTGTGTACAGTAACCCATACACATCCTACTACCATTAACTACAAATTGAATCAAGCGTTACCTTTTTTGTGCCCCCCCTAAATGAAAGGTCATGTTGGAATCCTATCTTCTACCACTTTTATTCTACTACATTTTATTCCACTCCCCCTAATATTCCATAGAGTCTGAGGCTAGAGATATTAGTATTTGAAAAGATTCTAAGTGCTGAGATTGATCTACCACTAGAGCCACAACCAATGGTTCTACCCTTGAAGTTCCAAAAAGAGTATTAACATTGTTATCAATAGTGATTTCCAGAACTAGAACTTGCCCTTTATTTATGAAATTAGAGGGTTTGCCTTATGCTCCCCCTTTGAATCTTGGGAATTGACATGGTCCATGTTAGGGGGCTCAAGCTCATCTAAAGAAAAATATTTATCATCATTCTGAGTTTTGAGAGCATTCATAGTGAGATGGGTGGGGCAAAATTGTAGTCTTTAGTAAAGTGTCCTATAGTAAATCAACTTTGGCAATCGAACAAAAAACCTTTGTAGTCAAGAGGTTGGGATCAAGAATGGTTTCCCACTTGCAGAATAAATTTTTCAATTAGATCTTTTGAGGTATCGACATTATCCAATATTCTAATCAAGGTGGCATGTAAAAAAATATTAATGTCTTATTGGGTTTGTAAGAATTTACCCAGGGAGTTACCTATGGATTTGAAACTAGGTTCAGACTATAACTAGAAAGAGAGGTAAGGAAGGTGAATCTAAATCAATATTTCATTTAGAGGTTTAATAAGGGGATTAAAAAGGTGGGACCAGGGTTTCATAATCTAAAGATAGATATTTAACCTATAGAGTTGATTTTGAATAAAATCCTTGTCGAGACAAAAGTAAAAAATATTAATTTTTTTTAGCATTACGGTAAATCTTGAGTCTACCTTGTAAGAGGGGTTGCTATTTTTTTGAGATCCAGGTATAGAGGTCTTGAAGTTTAGGCCAGAGACTTATGAATCTGTAGATGATGTCAAGGGTTATGAATAAAATTTTGTCAGATGACACTTTTTTGGTCACCTCCTCATCAAAGACCACCACAATAGTAGAGGTAGTAGGGTTGAGAGCCTTGGTTGTAGATTTGACCATTAGTTTGGAGGCTAATTTAGTAAAATATCAAATTTTTGAAATAACCCTGTCTTCCAACCCCTTGAAGCTGAAACCCCTATCCAATGGGGGAATGACATCTAAATTTGGAGTTTCCTATGAAATAGGAGGATTATGATATAGAAAACACTTCCCCCTATATTCCATTGGATTGATTTAAGCATGAGGATAAAGCAATAGAAAAAGAGGATTTGTATTAGTCTATCAAAGACCTATAGTAAATTCTTAGAGATCCTAGAGTGGCTAGGGCACCATCCTGATGGAGGGAATAACTTGACTCAAGATATGAAGAGGAGAACATTAGAGGGTTTGACCCTCTAACAATTTGGAGTCTAGGACATACCAGTAAAAGAAGAACATCCTAGGTTGAAATGGTTAGTGGGGGTGGATCTTGTGGCTTGAAGCCATTGGGGAAGAGATGAAATTTTAAATCTTGCTTGGGTGGGAGAGAGATCATAGAGTCAATGGAGCATATCAGTTTAGCTATTGGCATAAGTTATCGGTAGAAATTGAAGTAATAAATGTAAAAGATTAGATGAAGTGTATATGTGAACATGAAATAAATTAAATCATATTATATGATTATAATTAAATTGATACATTTTAAGATGAAAGTATCTTACATAGAATAATTGATTAAACCAAACCTAGTTTAGATGTATAAGTGAAGGATGTAATTTTAAACTTGAAACTTATGTGACTCTCATAAAACCAAAATGGAATACTTAACCAAATAAAACATTACATAATTATAACTTTAATGTAAAATAAATAAATAACTAAATCATTAAGGAGTAATTTACTAGAAATTGATATAACAGTAATATGAATTAAATTCATTAACATTAAAGAGAAATCAAGATTTAAGGCATAGTGTGGATGCAATTTATTTAACCTCACATATAAGATAAATAACACCGAATTGTAAAAATTGAATGTTGATTTATGTAAATGTTCATATTCAACATATAAAATGTTAAAATAAAATATACCTAGTAGGATGGATCTATCCAAAGACTACTAACTAATTATTTTTGAAGTTGTAAGGCCAAGGTAAATTAACAAATAATGGATCCTATCAGAAATGTTTTGAAACCAAGGAATGGACTGGACTTTCATGTCTTATACCCATGTATATAATGATTAATACTATTAAAAAAGGGTAAATAGGGGTTGTAATTTGACAAGATCAAAAAAATGCGCTTATTCATTATAATATCATACTATCATGTCATCAAAGTTTGACATACCTATAATTTTGATGGAGTTGTGTTATTAAAGGAACTTGGGCATGATAAAAAAAAAATGATAATATTATCAATCAAAATTGAAAGAGAATTCTTGATGCCATTAAGCAGTTCATGTGTCATAAAAATAGGAATCATGTGCGGCCTTCATAGATCCATTGATAACACTATCTCTTATTAAAGGAAGGAGTTAAGTAATTTTTTCAACTTGATATAATTATAGGCCTAGTTAAAACTGATATGACTATGGGTTTTTTCAAAACCAAGAGACTATGTAGTTATCCCAATATAATCTACCGTAGGTAAGGAAAATTATTAAAGATAATTTGACTCTTTAATTTGTCTATATGGACATCTGAATATGTTTGAACTAAATTACAACGTTAAATACATAGGAATATTTAGAATTATAAAATAGGAATACGTGTTTATATTCCATATTTAAATCATTTAGAAGAGTATATTGGTTCCCATTTGTACACCTCTTTCACTTGGCCATGCACACTTGAAGAAAATGCCAAACAAAGATGAAAATTATGCTAATATGTTGTTATAGCTAGGGGAGTGTTTAGAATCCAAAAATAATGAAATGAACAAAATGACTGAGAGGCATCAATAGAGGGTATGGTCAAAACCTTGATACTTCTGGCTCTACTTGAACAAAGGTAAGAGGGCCTATGGGGTAGCTTTCTCACATAGAGTGATTATCCAATTCAACCTCGATGGGGATTATTAGCATAAAGAGACACAATTAGGACTAGGGTATAAACAAATTCATTCAATCCACCCAGAAAGGGTTGTCACACAAAATGAACAAATTCTCTAGATCACAACAAGCCACTGAATACATATATGTATATGACTACAATTTTCATTCCAAAAAAAATCAACAATGTGGGTTGAATGGAAACCTACAGTGCTAGGTATTTAAAGCATAAAATTAAAACATGTGTTAATTATAAAATATTTTATGCATCTACAGGGTAGATAACACATATAGTATGAAAATGGTTTGTTATTTTTAAAGTAGGACAAGTTAGGACAATTAGGTAGTTTGAGAAAAAGTGGTGTGGTGTGTTGGTGGTTTTTGAATAGTAAGGTATCTTAAAGTATTCATGACATCATTCCTTATAAAATATGTAGGGAAAATTCAAATTAAGGATAAATTTAAATACCAAACAATTCCTAAAATATTATAATATACATTAAAATTAAACTTTCAAAACACTTTTCATTATCAAATCCATAAACCTAGGGTGACCCAACAAGTCATTAAATAACTTATCATAAAATAATGTAGAAATGGTTTGTAATATAGATATATGCTCAAAATAATAACCAATAGTGAACACAAACCCAAATGTCCAATTATCATAACTTGCAAAACATATTGATGCACTTCATCAATAGGATATAATAAAGAACCATGAGCGTTTTCATTATCTTGAAAAGAGATTTTACATATATTAGTTCTTATAAATACTACCATGAGGACAAACCTAGTGATAGTTTTCCATGTTGGACAATGGAGACATCAACATGCTCTCAAATATAGCTAATGGTTGTACACTTGCAACCATCTTAGCAAGGGAGAGAAGATATATACATAATAATTAATCCCAACAACATGAACCTAGACTTAGAGAAAATAAATAACCAACAACATCAAAATAGAAGAGAATCCCTCTATTTATACATTTTTTAACATTCTTTCACAACCTGAGAATGGGGGTTACATTTTGAAATTTTCAAAATTGTAGTCAACACTTGAAAGTTCCACCAAGATGCTTCCAATTGGAAAAACTCTTTGTCAAACCTAGAATCTTCACCTATTTTCATGAAAATCATTCCTTGAAATACCTATACAAGAAATAATGAAGAATCAGAGCACATCCAATGATTTTTTGGTTGGAGATGTTTTTTACACGAGCTAGAAGGATAATGTTTATGGTTGAGACCAAACAAACCACTTGTCTTTATGTGTAACTGCTTAAATATGCCCTTGACCACTTGATTTCACAAATGGAGCCATTTGGAAAAATTCTCTTTCCTCTATGCATGACATGGAATAACCTACTCTTCTAATGATGACATGGGAATATTCTGGATCAATGGCTATTCAGGTGATCTTATTTGGAGTGGCCCACCTTGGATTTGCAAACCTGTAATTTCCCCCTATGGAGGATCTTAGACAAGCACAATAATAGAAAATGCAAAAGTCTTAGGTAGTTTTCAACTTTTTACCTTTTGACTCCAATTTATTTATCCACTTTTGCTTTTTCCACTCTTACCTTTTGTAAATTTGATTTTTCACACTTTTTAATTTTCACATTTTTTGTTTGCACTTGGCCTTTTTAGGGGTTGCTTCATATTTATTTTTTAATGCATAAATACATTATTTTCACCTTTTGACCTTTTGGGAAAATCCTATCCCCTTTTGTAAATTTGTAATTCATAAATTTTACAATTGCAATTTACATGTGTAATTTTTTAGGAAGGTCCCTTTGTAGATAGTAAACATGCAAATTATAACATTAAATTTTGTACCTATAATTCCCATTAAGGAATATATAACTCCAAATTAATTTTTCACTTTTACAAAAGTGGAAATTGTATTTAGGGTTCCCATTTCCCTCAAAATATCTTTTTAGGGAATCTAGAACTCCAAATGTACTTTGCACTTTTTCAAAAGTAAAAATTGCACTTAGGGTTCATGTTTCCCTCAAAATCTCCTTTTAGGGAACCCATAACTCCAAATAAACTTTTATATTTATAAAAAGTTAAAATTGTAGTTGGGCTTCTTATTTCCCTAAAAATCTCCTTGAGTTTATTTTTGTATGTGTTTTGACTGGTGGGATTGGGAGAGTTGACTATAATTTTCCACTCACATTTTAAGAACCTCTTTTTGGCAAGCTATCTTTTTGCACATAGTTTTCCTGGGGACCTTAGGCCCTCATATGCATCAATCAAAACTTGAATTTTTTTTTATTTTACAATTTTTACTCATTCCTGCAACTTGGCTTAGCAGAGTATGACAATATTTGTTCTTCTTGGCCCTTGAGCAAAGCTTCCAATTATATTTAAGAAGATATTTATGGATTGTGTATACTAATTATAAATTTTTATCTAACTTTACATGGATACTCAAAAGTGATCAAACCTATTAACTTTGTTCATATTACAAGTGATCTATGATCTCCCTATAAAATCAATCTCATGCTCCATGATTTTTCCCCTTCCATGGAATTCTACTAGTCTTTGATATATCCAAGGTGGCATTATGATTATTTAATTCCTAGAATGTGTCCTAATATGGTAAGGGAATTTTATTCGCAAAGAATCAATTCCCTTTACAAATGCAATGTAAGAAGCACAATACCAGTAGCTATGTGGAATTTATTTAAAGATAGGTAAAAACACACTAGTTATGATTGACACATTTTTAAATATATAAAATACTTATTCAAGCACCATTCTTGCATTTTAAAATACAACCTTTCTCATCTCTTGGTCATGGACATCTACAATGAAGGACTCAATTTAATAACAAATATTTTGACCAATCACCTTCTTGAGATAGAGAGGGCCATGGGTATTCACCATTATGCTTCACTAGGGATAAAACCTAGCCATCCTTTGATATAGGGTTTGATTCATCATATCCACCTCTATTATATAGGAAACAAGGGTTTGCTATTAAGATCCATCAATTTTCTCTAGATTTCCATTATCAGTCATCATTTTTTGTACAAGAACAAAGGTTTGAGGAGGTTTTCCAACTCACCTAAACTGTTGACTCTCCCCATTCATTGTTATTGTATAGAATAAGATAATGTGGCCTGTGTATTCCTTTTGGAAATAATTTGAAATTGGTTCATTCCAACATCCACACTTCTTCACACTATAAAATCTAGAGTCTAATTTATAAATTACACATTAAGATAAGTTGTAATTTTTTTATATGATTTTGCCTTCTGTCAAGTCATTAATTTTTTCTTATTTTGCCTACAAGATCTGTAAGTATAGTAAAACTTTGCACATTAGGTAAAGTAAAAATTATTGTTAGGGATCTTCTTGCTACCATTCACCTATCATGCCATGTTCTGTGGACCATTCTCTATAATTTTTCACTTGCTTTTATCCCTCACATATTGGATGGAATTTAACAACATCTTGCACACTTGTGCGTCATCCTTTATACCTCTACAAAACTTTGACATAGTATTTAAAATTTTCAAATGCTATAGTTATCATGTTATCTTGTGTCATGCTTCCACACAACCACATGTTTTCCAAATATAATATCATCCTATTCCTGTCTTTCCACATCGTAATTCTGATGGGTGTGGTTTCTTGATATTCACTTCAAAACATCATTGCATTCCAACGTGGCTATCTATTTTGAATTATTTCTTTGAAAGGTTGCATAAATTTTTAGCACTAACTCAAGCACCAACATTGTCTCTCACCTAGATATGTACACCACCTATTGGTGTCAAAATAAATGTAGAACATAAGACCAGGTGCCAAACCATTAGGCCATGGAGTAACATTTACCCAATTTTAGAAAATATCCATGAAGGATCACCAAAACAAGGTAAACTAGAAAAAATATATCAAGATGATCTAAAATTTAACACATGAAAAAAACATGAAAGGATCCATATAAATAAGGCCATAAAGTAGAGGGGTACAAAAAACATAAATCAACAAGACTATACACTATAAAATAAAGTACATAAGTTACGGAATCAATAGAGGAAGTGTTTCAGATGTCCACCATTAACTAGTAGCTCTAGTATTTCACCATCCAAGTCTCTCAAAAAGAAAGTATGTTACCCAATCTAATAATCAATGGAATAGGGGCCCATCCAGAAGGCATTAAATTTTCCATGCTTACCTTTATCCTCATGCTTACTATGCCAAAGTAAAATTACATCAACTACCTGTAAGTTTTATGTAGGGACCTTCTTATCAAATATCATTTTAAGCTTTTCCTTTAACATCAGTTGTCTTTCATGAGCTTGTCTTCAAATTTCATCAAGCTCAATAATATAGTTTATCATGCTTTCATAGTGGTTGATTTTCTCATCATATTTTAGTTCATGTATGAGATAATAGGTCAAAAACTATAAATTCATAATAAAAATTACTTGATTTGCATAAACAATCTCAAAAGAGATTTTTCATATAGTTATATTAGGTATGATCATATCATCTCACAAGGAAAACTTTAGTTGTTTACACCACTTATTTTTATTTGCTTCCAAAGTTTATCTAATGATTTTGAGAAAGTTTTTATTACTGGAATTTGCTTGCCCATTTCCTTGAGGGTTATAATTGGAAGGATAGGTTAATTCAATCTTGTACTCTTTGCATAAAGCCACTAAAGGGTTAGTTTGGAAACACATGAAATTATCAGTAATCAAATTGATATGCACATGAAATCTAGAAATAATATAATTCGATAAAAAAATCAATAACTACCTAGTGCATGATTTTATTTGTAGGGACCACTTTAACCCATTTTATGAAGTAGTCAGTTGTAACTAGTATCCATCTATGCCCAATACTTGATGAAAAAAAAAATTCTTGAATGAAATCCATTCCCCATTGTCTAAATGGGCCTTTAATTATTACGTGATACCAAAGAAGAGAACAAGAAGCTTTGATCCTCCTATCAAAGTGATAACATTTATCATACTTTATGACTATCTAAGAAATAACTTTGAATAATGATGGTGACCAATAACTAGCTCTCAAGATCTTATGAGTTGTGGTGTTAGGTGTAAAGTGGACACCACATAATCCATTGTGGAAGTCTTCAATCAAGTTAGCATTTTATTCTTCTAGCATGCATCTTAGGAGAAACCCATAAAAATTCTTCTATGCATGTCCATTTTAGTTAAGACGTATCTTTGGGATACATGATTAAGAGTTCTCATTTGATGCCTGTATAAGTTAGGGGATAATTAATATTTTTCTTGTAATGGACAATGCCTTTATACCATTGAGACATGATATATTAACTCAATAAGTCATCGCTATTAAAAATAATATTTTTTACCTTAATCACCTGAAAATTCATCTCATCCATGAGTTTGGCTAGACCTATCCCTCACACTAACTTTGTAGTTTAAATATTTATGTCATATTCTTGCATATTGTTAACCCCTCTGTTTCTCTTGCTAGATGCTTCAGTCTGAGTCAGGTTGTCCTTCACTATGGTATATGTGATGTAAGATACAATATTTAAACTCAAAATATAAGGTTTGAATGATTCAATATCCTTCAAGAGAGTGATGCTTATTTTTCCATGATGATATAATTCAGTTCATCACCTTGTATAACATTGATAAATAAATCTATGGGTTTCTCATGACCATCTTCATTAATTTACAATAGGACAAGAATCATAGTGTTAGATGATGTAAAAGAGAATATTTGAAATTGATTATTATAATTAGGGCTGGCTAGAACAAGTGTAATCTTTAAAGCTCACTCGATGTCATTGACTTCTTGCATGGCCTCCTCCTCCCACTTAATGGCTTGGTATTTCTTGAACATGGAATTAATAGGTAGAGTGATATCTATAAAGCTAGACATAAACCTCCTTATGAAATTAATTTATCCAAAGAAGGACTTAATTTCCTTCTTGGACTATTGGATGGGCACTTTGTCAATGGCTTGTACCCTCTTTCAGTCAATGAATACACCATCTTTGGATAGTATATGTCTCAATAGTTTGTCCTTTTGTAATCTAAAATTACATTTCTTTAGACTAAGTGAAACGTCAAATTCCCTACATCTAATAACACTTTCTCTAGATGATCTAAATGTTATTTTCTATGTTTGGAGTACACAGTAATAGCATCCTAATATATAAATATAAACTTACTAATTACCCCTACAAAGGCAACCTTCATAGGTTACTGAAACATTGTACCAAGATTCATTAACCTGTAAGGCATCCTCATATATACATATGTGCCCCAAGGCATAGTGAATATGGTCTTGGGTCTCTCAGAATCATTCACCACAACTTGGTCATAACCTGAGAAACCATCTAATGTGGATAATAACTCTAATATAATAACACTTTATAGCAAGTTTTCATATTGGGCAGGGGATAATTATCTTTTAAAGAAGCTTTGTTAAAATTCAAAAAGTCCACACACAAACAGATGTTTCCATTCTTATTTCATAAAAAGACTACATTTACAACCCATGATGTATAGCTAATCAGCTAAATGATTCCACTATCCCTCAATCTCCTTAACTCATCGCACACCTTAGTGGCCAAAATGACATTGATATGTCTATGTTTCAACCTAAAAGGCTTCTATTAGGCTGAAATAGGATGACATGCTAAAAAAAATTCTTCCCTATATGCTTTCAACTAATAATAAGACCATGATCAATAGTTTTAGTACTTTATTAACTTGTGTCTCATTTGTACATAGGTGAGTACCTAGCTAAACCGCTCATGGGTTTTCATGAGAACCCAAATTACACTTAGTCATGTCTTTTGAAATAAATGATTCTTAAGTTTTGATTTTATCCACTCTATGAAAATATGCTTATAAAATTACCAATCCTCTAGGGAGAATGTTTACCTCATTTGAATAATGTCCTTCCTAAACAAGGTTATTTTTGTATCACAAACCTAAACCATGGATTCCATGTCTATGACATGATCATGGAACTCAACTACAAAATTTAGAAACCTCCTACTCTTTTCATCATCATCATCAAGAACCTTAAAATGATGAACATTGTCTAGGATTGAAGGCCTAAAAATCACCTCCACTTGATACTAACAATGAGGGCTCATATTTTTAATATCAAACTAAGAACCTAACCCTAAAATTTTGTCAATCTCTTCATTGAAACTTCTATCATAAAAATAAAGACTAAATGCATCAAATAACTCAAGAAAATCCTAAACAACATTTTGATATTATTTCAAACTTTTTCTTGTGTGGAATAATTACTATGGACCTATAAAACCACTAGTTCAAAATCACCCTTCATAATCAAATTTAAAATTATGTTCATGAGGAATCCATAAACCAAGAAAGAGTGCCTCATACTTAGTAGTACTATCTGTGTACTCAAAGGAAAGTTGAAAAGAAAAATTAAATCATTTACTATTAGGGCATCAAATACAACCCCTACCACATTTCCATTATTAGAGAAAATTTAACATCTACGTACAACACTTCATTTAGAGCACACTTCAGATCATCTATTACATGTAGCATCTTTGAATCTCTATACATTTAACCATCTTAAACTCCAATGGAATGGTGGCATATGAAAGGTCCATTTGCACATTTCCACCCATGTAAGTAACCCATTTACATGACAACAACATCCCCCACTTAGGTGGGTAGTACACAACTACCATGTCCATATTCAAATACTTACCTAGATGCATTGCTAATTATACCAGCAATCTTTTGACTTGTCTAATAACTGAAACTTCTCATGATTTCATGATATAAAAATTGTTAAAAGTTGATGTTAATTTCACTCCACAATCATCTAGGACATGTAAGGGCATCACATTACAAGAACTACTAGAGTTAAACATACAATTATGAATAATTAGATCATTAATCAAGAGATTTATGTAAAATCAATTCACAATCAGCTAGATTTATACCAATGTAGTCCCCAGATAGACTTTCAAAGTAGGTTCAACAACCATTTTCAATTCTTCATCACTTTTTAGGGGTGTTTGGTGTAAATAAATTTTATTTTTAGCTTATTTTATACCAAATTCTAACTATTCAAAACCCCTCTTCCTATGCTTAGGTATACACAATAAATCAACAAGTGGCATGGTGATTTTCAGTTTACTCAACACCTAGGTCATATCACATATGCCATACTAAGGAAGAAGAGTATTTGGTGGAAGGGTAACAATGCTTTCATATGGGATGCAATCACTTAATGTCTAAAGTGGAGTAGGATGGGATCATTTTGCATGCTTAGAAGTAAGCCTCAAAGGTGGATTTTATTTAACTTCATTCACAACCTTAAGGATATTGTATAATAATGGTAATTTATTATTAGTAAGAGCACCTCTAGGATTAGAAACATGGGAAATGGGTGCTGATTTGGAATAATTTTAGACTATTATAGTTTCCTTTAATTCCTTACTTTCATCCCTTACCTTGGGATTTGTAGGGGCGGTATCATGAGGATAAGTACTTTGATATTTAATTCTCAAGTAATATTATTTATCTTGGGCATATACTATATTAATTATTAGTTTCCTATCCTCAACCAATGGAATTCCTCCATCATATTTTTTAATCATAAATTATCTTAAAAATTTAAATTCATGCATGGCCAATATATATGATTTTTCCATATTAACATCATAAGCAAATTCAAAAGTTTACACACTTACCTTTTCAATCGCACTCCAAAACTCATCAATTGTATTATCACTCAATAAATCCATGGTAGTAGTCATTTTAATTTGGAGACATTGAAAAATAATCTTCATAATCATTACTAGATGATGCAGACTCAAGTTAATATGCATCTTCATCAATCGATTCAGCTATATCATATGGAGGATGTGGAAGGAATCACATGTTACACTAATAAATTTCAAAATCATAATTCAAAAAATTTATTTTAGCATTCAGTGGATTAGGAACTTCTTTCCCAACCCCTTTATTATTACTTCTATCTATTCTTTCTTCATATGTAGGACTCTTCACTCTATCATTATTTAGATCATTGAGAGAAGGTCCTCTTTGTGCTTGATGCAGATTTACATCCCTCTCTTGAATTTTAGATGCATGAGGGATCCCTTTCCCAACTATAGCTAGGGTTTAGGACACCTCTTTGATAACATAGTCGAAGGTCTTAATAGTCTCCTTAGTATTGATAGTATTTTAGGACTGTATTTTTCTAGATTAACCAATTTTGCATCAACCCTCTTGTTCATGGGATTTTTGAGAGCCTTTTTATTATTCTTAATTTATATGTCCATATTGAATTCCAATCATAGGTTTATGGGAGCCCTATCTTACAAGTAAAAAGCAACCTTCTTATTAAATTCATCATACTATTTTATCAAGCACATTGTATCACTAGGGCTTATGTTTTTTACTAGCCACATCATATATTTTTTCAAAGATGTGTTGAATTTATTCACACACTCATTGGGGTTCTTCTTGATGATTTCAAACATAGCCAAAATAAATCTTGGATTAACTCTATCACCATACTGAATTCTAAAAGCATTCTCTATTTCTTCCCATGAATGAATGCATCCATGGGGAAGGGAATTGAACCACTCACATGCATCTTCCTCAAATGTGTGAAAAAATAATTTAATTCAAATATCCTCAAGCTCAACCTCATAATATTTAATGATATTGTGAAAATCCCTCATGTTTTGATCACTATTCACTACATTGTTTCCTTGAATCTTTTGAAGGTATTTCCTTACTTCATTTGGGCCTATATTAGGATAAAATTTAATGTCATAAAAATTAAAATATTAGAATATATGAAGGTGGAATTATCAATTATCATTATGATCTAGGTCACTATGCCTCATGATTTTTTTAATTTGAGGTTCAAGAATAACTGGCAAAGGGATGTGAGGGGGTGAATGAGGTAGACTTGATCAATCAAACTTAGGATGGGATTCATTTTGTCAATAAGGATGTGAATAATAAATAATAATATAAGTTTCACAATGATTAAAATAGATATTAAAGTCCTCAACAATGGGGACTTCAACAAAAATCTCAAGGTTATCAAAATCTTGGTTCTCTAAACACTGTTTTGTAGCTAAACTTTTCCTTCAATAGGTCTGTAAAATTACCTTGCTCTTTTTTAATTAATACTTAGGAGAAAAAATGTTTTTTTTGATGAGTTAAATTTGAAGGATGATATAAATCCTTTCATATTTACAAACAATAAATAACACTCAAAGCTATAAATTATGAAAGATATTCCAAGTAGGCACTGATCTTCCTTGAAACCAAGTGATAAAATTGAAGTTGCCACTAGAATCATAATTATAGAATATAATAGTTAAAAAAATATTGTGATACATGATACAAACATATTTTTTTGAGTTAATGATGAGGTAATAGCACAAAGACACTAAAATGTTCAAAATAATATTAAAAAATTAAGAAAACCTTTCAACATGCAACTTTGACAACTCTTTACAATAAACATGATAGAAGTCAATTTGTCAAATATCTCCATTCCTAGTACATCCCCAACAGAGTCTTCTATCATTGGTAGTTAATATCATCCAAATTTAGAAAATAAAAATAGAGAACTTCACAACATGAAATAGTTATAGATTTAGCTATCTACAAGAGTCCCTAGTAACAGAATTAACCAAGGTTCTTAGTTTCTCCTGGATAACCATGCCAATTTATTATTGATTCCAAATTATATACCTATTTCTCTTATCCTTTCACACTTAAATAAAATGGCAAATAAAGATCAAAAACCTGATAATAAGTCATTATACCTAGGGAGGTTTTAACATCAAGAATGAACTGAATAATTTAAATGATTGAGAGGCATTAATAAAAGGTATGGTCAATACCCTACTACTTTTAGCTCTACCTCAAATAAGGTGAGAATACATATGGGGTAGCTTGATCACATGGAGTGATTCTATAATTTTATCTCCATGGATATTATCATCACAAAGAGAAATAAATGTGACTAGGGCACAACCAAACTCGATCAATCCACCCAGAAAGGGTTGTCACATATAATAAATAAATTATCTAGATAAAATACAACATACTAAAGATAAATATGTATATGAATAAAAATTTCATTACAAATATTTTTTGACAATATGGTCTGAATGGAAAACTGTAGTGCTAGGTCTTTAAATCACAAAATATAAACACATGTTAAGTATGCAAGATCATATGCCTCTATAAGGAAAATAAGACTTATATTATACAAATGGTGCATTATTTTCATAGTAGGATAGGGTGGGGTAGCTATGTACTTTATTAAAAAATCATGTGACATGTTGGTGGTTTTCAAATACTAGGATATCTTGCAGTATTCATGACATCATTCCTTAGGAAAGATGAAGGAAAAAATCAAATGCAAGATAATGGGAAATACTAAATGATCCTTGAAATATTAGGACATACATTGAAAAAAAAATTTCAAAATACTTTTCCCTATCAAATCCATAAACCTAGGGTGCCCTAATAATTCAGTCAATAATATATCCTAAAAAAATGAAAATTAGGTTTACAATCTAGATCTATGCTCAAAATGATAACAAATAGGGAACACAATCTCAGATGCCCAATCAACATAACTTGAAAAATATATTGTTTAACTTCATCAATAGTAAATAGAAAAAACCATAAGCATTTTCATTAATTTCAAAATAGATATTATGCACATCAGTTCTTCAAAATGCTACCATGGGTACAAGCATGGTGAGATTTTTCCATTTTGGAAAAGGGAGACATAAAAATTCTCTCAAATGTTGAAAATGGAACTACATTTACAACCACCTTAACAAGGGAGACAATACTTACACATAATATTTGATCTCAAAAAGTTTTGTAGGACTTAGTCTTATAGAAAATGAATAACCTACAATGAGAACATAATAGAGAAGAAGCCCTCTATTTTGATTATAATGAGAACATGGGAATTGGGGTTGTATTTCATAATTTTCAAAATTATAATCAACAACCCAAAGTTATATGAAGATGCTCTCAATTGGAAAAAAATCTTCACCAGGCTTGAAATCTTCACCCATTTTCATTAAAAATCATTTCTCTAATTACCTCTACAAGAAACGATGAAAATTTGAAGTACATCCTTTGATTTTTGGTTGGAGATTATTTCTACATGAGCTGGAAGGAGAATATTTGTGTTGGAGGCAAAAAAAGATTTATCTTTATTTATAACTACCTAAAGATGCCCTTGACAACATACTTGCATAGTTGGAACCTCCTAGACAAATACCCTTTCCTTTATAAATGCCATGGAACAATCTATTTATGTAATGATGAGATGGGAATATTCTGGATCCATAGCTATACGAGTCATATTCTTTGGAGTGGCCCATTATGCATTTGTAGAGTTGTAATTTCTCTCCCATGGTGGAGATTGGACAAGCACAATAATGAGAAATGAAAAAAACTTATTTTATTTTCAAATGTTTACATTTTGACTCCAATTTGTTTTATCCACTTTTGCTTTTTCCAATTTTACCTTTTCTAAACATTCTTTTTAGCACTTTCTAATTTTCACATTTTCCTTTTGTGCTTGGCCCTTTTAGGGTTTCCTTCATATATATTTTTAATTCATAAATGCATTATGTTCACCTCTTAACCTTTTAAGGAAATCCTAACCCCTTTTAAAAATGTGCAAATTACACAATTGTAATTTGTACATGTAATTCTCCTAGGAAAGTCCATTTGTAAATTATAAACATGCAAATATCAAAATTTGTATTTTGCCCCTGTAGTTCCCCTTAAGAAATCTAGAAAATTACAAATTGTATTTAAGGTTCTCATTTCCCTCAAAATCTAATTTTAGGGAATTTAGAACTCCAAATGCACTTTGCAATTTTTCAAAAGTCTAAATTGCACTTTGCACTTTTGTAAAATTGTATATTACATTTAGGGTGCTTGTTTCCCTAAAAATCTCCTTGAGTTGATTTTTCCATGTGCTTCACTGCTTTGACTGGCAAGATTGGGAGAGTTGACCATCGTTTTGTACTTACATTTTGAGAACTTGTTTTTTACAATTTGCCTTTTTCCACTTATTTTCCCAAGGACATTTTAGCCCCATATGAACTTTCTATAACTTATAATTTTTTTTAAAAAATTTTAACTCCTTTCCTGCAACCTGGGTGTGAAAAGTATGACAATGGTATCCAAGAAAATATTTATGAATTATCTTGACTAATTACAAAGTTTTTCCTAACTTTACATGGCTAATCTAACATCCTAAAACCTATTAACATTTTTCATGCTACAAGTGATCCATGATCTTTGCTTCAGAATCAAGCTCATGCTCTATGATTTTTCCCCTTTCATAACATTCTACCAGTCTCTGATATATCCAAGGTGGGATTTTGGTCTACTAATTCCTACATCACCTCCTAATATAGTAGGTACCATTTATTGGAATAAACTCATTGCCCTTTAGAAATGTAATACAAGAAGCACAATACCAGTAACCATGTGAAACATTTTTGAGCATAGGAAAAAACACACTACTTATGATTGACACACCTTCATTTATAGTACCACATTAAAAACCACCACTCTTCAATTTTTAAATCACACCTTACTCATCATTTGGTAATTGACATCTACAATGGAGGACTCAATGCAATAACAAACATTTTGGCCAATCACCTTCTCAAGTCAGAGAGGGCTAGGGGTATTCACCATTATGCTTCACTAAGGATGCAACCCAGTTAAGACTAGATCCAGGGTTTGATTCATTATATCCACATATACCATAAAGGAAAAGAAAGGTCTACTCTAGGGATCCATGAATTTTCTCCAGCTTGCCACTGGTACTTGTCTTGTTGGTTTAAAACCCAAAGCTCGAAGAGGTTTTCCTACTTACATAAAATGTTAATTCTCCTCATTCATTTTTGCTTTACATAATAATACCATGTGGCATGTGTATTCTTTTTGGAAGGAATTTTTAATTGGTTCCTTCCAACATTTATGTCTCTCCATGGTACAAAACTTATAGTCTCATGTGCAAATTACACTTTAAGAGAAGTTACAAATTATTTATGAGATGCCACCTTCCACCAAGTCCTTATTTATTTTTATTTTTTTTCTTATACCCATGGGATCTGAAAGTGGAGTATCACTTTGCACTTTGGAGATAGTATAAATTTTTGTTGGGCCTTCCATTTTTAGGCAATGGCTATCTAGCCATAAGAAAAACATGGCACCTGATGGCATGCCCATCACCTCCTCTACAACACGATCCTATCTCTGTATTGTGATCATGTTTATTACTAGGAGTATGAGCCACATCACATTTGATTCCTACATTTAACAATTATATCATCAAAGTATCTTTCTTCGATTCCATCAGTAGTTTCATTGTATGTTGGCTGTTGCATATTTGATTATATGTTATTGTGAATTGACAAGAAGCTAGAGGGAGACACACATTTATTGTGAATTGATTGGATGGTAGAGTATTAATTATTTCTATACTTAATAAATTTACTATTTAATATTTAAAATTAGATTTAATATTTAAAATTAGATTTTTAAAAAAAATTATATGCCTATTTTTAATACACTATTTTAGTTTTCCATAGATGATAGTATTTTCAAATGTAAAATTAAAAATAGAGATATAATTTAAATATTTATGTTTTCATAATTTACATTAATTAATTAGAAGTTTTTGAAACATAAATATAATTTAATTATTTAAATTTAAAAATATATATAATTAAAATTTTTAAATTTTCTTAACTCATATAAATTAGTTATACATTTGAAATAAATGTATTTCTATTTATTTAAATATTTTTTAAATAATATTATTTCATTTGGAATCACTATAAAATGAGGGACAATATTTCATTTGGAATCACTGTAAAATTTCAATGTCTAATATGATATTATGACGCCTAAATTCACTATCCAAAGTTAGGGTGCACGACTATTCAAACCTTTTCCCTATCATATTTATTTTATTTTTTCATTTTTATTTCTTATAATTTAGACATTTTCCATTTATAATTATAATATGTTTCATTTATTCACATTCAAATTATGTTACATAAGATTATTTTAATTTTCATTCCTTAAAAATATAACCAAGTGTATCAAATTGTTTGAGCATGCATTGTATGACACAAATCAATCAATGAGTCAATGGTAACTATAACTGGTATGGTGTCAACTTAACTTATTAAAATTCAATCCTATGGCTTGAAATCTAACATGCTAATAATGTACCTAGGTTTTGTAGCCAAATACCAACTTACAAAGATGGGATGAGACGAGACTAGACTAGATGGGATGTTTTCTTAGGCCATGTCGTGACATCAAATGCCCATGTCTTATTGATGACTTAGTTGACCCTATAAAAATCCAAGAAAACACAATTAAAAAAAAAGCCAAGATATTTCCCTATTTCTACCAATCAAAATACACTATGATATGATGGAATGTGGTGACATTGAGTAGGTATATTAGAAATCTCAAAACATAAATGAAATTCCAAAAGCGCCAAGAAGTAATAATAAATCTCAATTCCATAACATTCCTATAACATGATAAAATAATTTACCATAACTAAATATTGAAAAAATATGCCATAATTTAGCATGAATTTAAATGAAATGGTAAATATATACTTCATATGATTGTCATCATGCTTGTTTTTTTATTAATTATTACTAATTATGGTATTTTGATAGAGAAATGGTCACATGTTATTATAATACAATCACATATTTAACTATGAGTACTATCATGGGATGTAAGATTGCAAGAAATAAATCTATAACTTGTTATTATTTATGATTCAACCATTCTAAAGTGAATATACATTAAAATTTAAATTTTTAAAGATTCAAAACATGCACACGATGATAAATTATATTTTATATTAAATTTTATTCTTCATGGAAAGTAATATTGCAATAAATAAATCAATAACATATTATTATTTATAATTCAACCATTCTAAAGTGAATATACATTCACATTTAAATGTTTAACACTGAAAAACATGTAAATAAGGAGCAATTATATTGCATATCAATTCTTATATATATATATATATATATATATATATATATATATATATATATATATATATATATATATATATATATATATATCTGTGTGTGTGTGTGTGTGTGTGTGTGTGTGTGTGTGTGTGTGTGTGTGTGTAGAAAAATTCTCTACACATACAAAATTGGCATTTATACCAACTCAGAAACATTTTTAAGAAAATTTTGCATATGCCATCTCAAGATTTATATGCCATCTTAGGATCTATATATAATATACATTTTGAATAACTACACATTAAATCCTAATAGTCCAATTGATCTTGTGTCTCTGGCGAGTACTAAAGTTTTGGTGGATCATCAAAATCTAGCCTCCTCATGCCACTTGATGGATGAAAAATTGAATTCAAAATAACAAGTGAAACCACATATTTGATTAATTATCTCACTAGAAAAAAAATTAGGCCACCAAATAAAAACTTATCTACTATAATTTAGAAATTTCAAATTACCAAATTTTTACCATCTTTCCATTGTTATTGTTGCTTGGTTAAGATCAATATAAAATGGTAACTTATGTTTTTGGGTGTTTTATTGATCATCTAAATCCACAATAGCTATTGATAGATCAGAGAGGATACAAAATGAACATGATATGTTTTTATTCATAAACAAAAGCAAAATATAAAAAATAGTTACCTAAAAAGTGCCAAGGAAGGACTTAGTATTATATAATACTAGTATATAATATTTTAATATTTATCACTATTTTAATAGCATTGCCCCCCTTATTACATTATGTTTAAAAAAATCATATTACTAATAGTTGACCCCCCGCCCCCCTCGTTAATTCAAACATGCAAAAAATGTTCATAGTCTTAACATATCCTACTCACTTTCTAAGGTGGCATGCCATCTTTGTGGATTCATGGTCTTGGTGTCATGTTGGTTTATCCTTATAGGATAATCACTAACCTATAAGTAAAAGGAGTACATCTCTCTGCTAAATACCTTTAGTGGTTTCTTGGATTACCACAAACCCATATGGTTTTCTACTATAGGTTGACCATGAACTAGATGTGATAGGGGCTCTTGATTATCTTATACACCTTGGTACCTTTTTGGATTTCTAAAAATCCATTTCTAAGAGCCAAGTGCTATTTTAGTGTGTTCACTTCTGACAATGTTATTCATCATGAGTTACCAAACTAGAAAATAATGTTGGTACTTTATTGAAAACTACACTGCACAATCACACTATAAAAAACATAAAACAAACACACTAAAAAGATGTCACCATACCAATGATGCAACCCCATCGTAGGTAACACATGAGAGGATGAAAATTATTATTTAGCCTCTATATATCCTATAGCCTCTAGTAAGGTGCTACTACATGTTTTACAACAAGATATTTGTGGGGACTTCATCAGTTGACTCTTCACATTCATTAGTGTCTAGTGGATCTTTTAGTTGAGAGATATTAGCTTATTTGGAATTGATTTTTCCTTTAAGAACACATTTCAATCAAATAAAACAATCCCATGCATTATGACCTTTTGTCTTGTAGTATGGGCATTTTATGTCTCTTTTGTCAGTATTGACATTTTTATGAAAATTTTGAGAAGAATGTGCATTCTCATATTGTGAAATATATTTATCTTCTACAGGGATCCTTTTGTATTCTATAAATAGTGATGCAATCATATCATCAAGAGATTGTGATGGTATTTGGCTAAGAATAAATATAATATTGATATATTTAGATGGTAGACTATTCAATATAATAGCTTTCACATCTTGATCTTTCATAATAGTTTCTACTTGAGTATGTTGCATAATAAGAGAAGTCACATTGTTTATATGGCTGGATAGATTAATTTCATCATCCATTTTGAATCTATATAACTATGATTTTAGTGAAAATTGGGCATATAAAGCTTTTACACCAAATAGGGTGTTGAGCGTATCCCAAATATCCTTGGATTATTTTACTAAATCCACATAATTTAACTCAAAATCTAAAAGTACAAGGCCAATTTCATGTTTCACTTTATCATCTCTTCTTTTCCACTCAAATAATCTACTTGCATTAGTAGGTTTTTTCTCATCTCCATTTACAATTCCCCACAATTTTTTTTTCATCAATTGCATTTGTATTTTAACCTTCCATGTATGAAAATTTAAACCAAAATATTTTTCTATGGGAATTTTAATTTCCATCTTTAAACAAAGAGATGAAAATCAATATAAAAAAAATAATACTAAGATTGAAATGTTCTAGCCTTGGTTTCATATTTTTCTAAATTTTTTTGAGTACTATGGAGTTTATAGGTCTTCCAAGTGTTTGTACTAAGACTTCCATTCTTTCTTCTCATCTTGTTCTTTTGTTGGACAATTTGGAAAATTTTGTAGGAGATGATCTTTGATGATCCGTAGCAAATGTAGATATAATAGAGTCAATGAATGCAAATTTGATCAAAGCACAACCATCATTAAAGAAAATTAGGTCTAATTGGATGGTATCTGATCAATTCTTCATATATAGATATGAGTAATGCTCAAATGGATGCACAAATATCAAAGTAGGTAGACTGTAAATAAAAATGCATAGATGAATACAAATCTTATGGTGTGACTATGAATACATGGGTTTCAATGGATGTTATAGGTTGTGATCTAAATGAAGATAAATTTCCTTCTATAGGTTATAAATTTCACTAGAGGCATCTCATGTTTTGACTACATAGGTCACAAGATTCTACTTCTTAACTATTATTGGACTCTACTCTCCCAGGCTTCATGCAAGTAAAATGTCTATCTCCTTTTTGGATGTCAATCCCTTTATATCTTAGGCTATGTATGCCACTCCCTTAAATTTTATTATAATAGGTTCAGGTACTCTTCTGCTACATCGATGCATGTAGGGTGTGGATTTCTATTATTCACTATACATCATGCGTATCCTTCTGGCTGCACTAAGACATTTAGCATCACCACTTTGATACCAATGTTGAAAGATAAAAGAGAATATAAAATAAAATTGATACATTTTTATTCATAAATATAAGTAATATATACATAATAGTTAATTAAAGATAGCTACTTGAAAATCAACAATGAAGGAATTGGTATTATCTAGTATCGATAAATAATAGTGTAATATTTATCATTGTTTTTTCTAAAAATAACATGCACATTTAACACATCAACTTAGAAATAATTAAATTACAAATTAAGGACATAAAATTGATTGAAGTGTGTTTTATAAGTTCTATACCATCTCTAATTTGCATTGTATATATTGTTACTATTGTATATAGAGAGATAACCAATAGAGAAATTTTAGTAGTACCTCAATAACAAGTACCTAAAGTAATTATACTATCAATATTTTGAGTATAGATCCCAATAGTTAAAAAATGACAAACAACATGTTGAAATTTCCCTTGTTCATAAAGGGTACAAAAGAATTAGAAGAACATTAATTTGTATTAGATTTTTATTAAAAACTTTATAACATTGTAGATGAGAAAGTGATGTTTGATATTTTCAAAATATTTAGAGATGACATGCTAAAATAGTGTATGAAAATAAACACAAGGCATAAAAATTTATAGGAAGATATACATAACGTATTCAAAGGAAATTTTAATTATCTATATATTTCTATGAAAATTATTTGTAAGATGTATCAACTTATACATGAAAAAGGGTAAAATATTATGATAAAAAATTCAAATAATAATGTGAAAATTGGAACCCCTAAATGAAAAACATACAACAAAATGGTTTATTTTAGGATGATTACCATAATTAAAGACTTAATATAGATGGGAATATTTTTAACACATTTGTAAAAACCCTAAATATGACATCAATATTAGAATCACAATCTTAAAGAAGAGAAACAAATGCTTTGCTAAAAAATAATATGGAAAGATTATAATAAAAATGACCACGATTAAAATTGAAACAAAAATTTAGATTAAAGATAATAACTTCAATTTACTACAAGTAATAAATAACCCTCCATGACCTAACATATGATGAATAATTTATTTAAAATAAGACACTCAAAAATAAAAAGCCCATATTAAGAAATTGTAAAATGAACAAATAGAAAGACACTAGCAAATATAATTCCCACATCAACAAATAATTTGACAGCATCAAAGTATGCATTCTATATCAGATCAATAAAATTTTAACACTTATAATTATAATATATATATATATATATATATATATATATATATATATATATATATATATATATATATATATATATATATATATATATTACAGGATAGATAATTTAGTATTTCACATACTTTCTATGTTTCATATTTATATTGTTTAATATCTAGGACTTTAGTTGATTTAACATCAATGTATTTCATTGTACGGAATTAAAATAATCTTATAAAACTTAATTTGATTGTGAAGAAAATAAAACATATTATAATTATAAATGGAAAATGTTTGAATTAGAAAAAATAAAAAGGAAAAAATAAAACAAACATGATAGGCAAATGCTCTTAATAGTTGTACATGTTCCAATTGTTGAACTTGGTTTTTGTTAACATGTGTTTTAGTGATGAAATATATTGGTGTGTATAAATATTAAAGTGTACCAAAAGTTAAACATGTAGAATCTAATACTTGTTCAACATTATTCTATAAACAGAAAAGTAACCAATCACATCTTCACAAGTAGGACTCAAGTATTGATACACTAATGCATAGCTATTGGTACTCCAAAAGTTAAGTTTTGGTCATATGCTTAAAAAATGTATTTTATGACATTCCATTATAAAATAGGCTATATCATAAAATGTATAACGTGTTATACATTAAAACCTTAGTTAAAATGGCTAAAATTTTCAAAGTCTAATATGGCATTATTTCACCTAAATTCACTATCCAAAGTTAGGGTGCATGACTACTGGAACCTTTTCCCTATCATATTTATTTTATTTTTTATTTATTATAATTCAAATGTTTTCCATTTATAATTATAATATGTTAAATTTTATTCACAATTAAATTAAGTTATATAAGAATATTTTCATTTTAAATTTTAAGAAATATTACTGAGTGTATCAAACTATTTAAGCATGCGTCATACGACATAAATCAATGAGTCAATTAATGCTAACTAAATTTTGATAGGTTACACTGACACCATAATGATGACAATTAGGATTGTGTAACTAATTAATTTATGTCATACAATGCATGCTCAAATAGTTTGATACACTTAGTTATATTTTTAAGAAATTAAAATTAAAATAATCTTATATAACGTAATTTGATTGTGAATAAAATGAAACATATTATAATAAAAAATGGAAAACATTTGACTTATAAGAAATAAAAAGGAAAAATTAAAATAAATATGATAGGGAAAAGGTTCCGGTATTCGTACATCCTTACTTTGGATAGTTAATTTAGGTGTCATAATATCACATTAGACTTTGAAATTTTACAATGATTCTAAAGAAAATATTGTCCCTCATTTTCAGTGATTCCTAATGAAATACAATTATTTAAAAAATATTTAAACAAATAGGAATACATTCATTTCATATCTATAAATAATTTATATGAACTACGAAAATTTAAAATTTGTAATTATACACACACATACATAGATATAATTATATGTATGTATGTATGTATATATGTATGTATGTATATGTATGTATGTATGTATGTATGTATGTATGTATGTATGTATGTATGCATGTATAAGGATATAATTTATTAAATTATATTTATGTTTCAAAAGTATACCACTCCCAAAAAGAAACATGACCATAGTACAAATATAGGATGGTGTTGAAAAGGAAGTGATGGGCATGCCATCAGATGCCATTTTTTTTTCCTGGTTGGATAGTCATTTCTTGATTTATATTATTCACTTATCATGCCACATTTTATGGACATATCTCTATAGGTTTTCACTTAATTTTATCCCTTACACATATGATGAACTTTAACACCATCCCATGCACTTGCACTTCATCCGTAGTACTTTGATATAATGTTTGCACTTTCCAAATGCTACATTCGACATGTTGACCTCCACCATGCTTCCACAAAACCACCCATTTTAAAAATAGAATCATCTTATTTTTGAATTACCACATTATAATTATAATGGGTGTGGATTCATTATATTTGATTCAAAACCTTTGTGTGTTTTAACAGGGCTCTCTATATTACATACTTTCTTCAAAAGGTTGCATATGTTCTTGGTGCTGACTTGAGCACCAAAAGAGTATATATAAAGGAAGTAATAATTAATAATTTTGGATCTATATATAATTATATTATTAAATCATCTATATAAAAATATGTTACTATAATTGAATTGATATGTGATTTTTTAAGCAATTAAATTGATGTATGATTTTTGTGTTTTTTTTTTTGTCTAGTTGTAGCTCATATGAGTATTATATATTTAAAAAATAACGTATTGTAGAATATGTGGGCTCAAACATGTATATGTATTATTTTTTAGGTATGTAATTTGACATTCGACAGTGATTAATCATGAAATAAAATATTTTATCTAAAATCTAATATTAAAAGTTTTCTTGTTATTCATTCTTTATAAGTTTGACAATTATACTAAATTTTATGTTAATTAAGATTTATTACATCTATGGACACATATATCATTTTTTTCTAATCTAATTAATTATATAAATAAATGAAATATGAACAATTGAATGAATTCAACTAAAGTGTATGAGGATTTTTAGATTGCTCAATTGTTTTGTAGTTAATGAGCTTAATTTTTCTGTCATAGGATAGAAGGAGAATTAGGGAAATTAATAAAATTGATAGGGGAAGGGGATGGGGACCATCATGGTAGCGCTATTTGATCAAGCCATGAGCAATCCATAACATCTTTTTCTCATGGATTTGTTTAATAATTAGACGTACCTTTTAATATTTTAAGGTGAATGAAGTTTTAAGCATTAGATAAGACTTTGGATGCATCTATTTCAAATAATACATTATAGGCATACCTAGGGCATCTTGGAGTGGTATTATAGCCAAACCCACCCAACAATAAAATAAATAAAGAGACAATTAATTAACAATAAAAATAAAAATAAAGTCTTTGAAAAATGTTATATCTATAAATTATATATATAATTTTTATAATTTAAAACAATTATAGATTTTTTATGATTTGTATAGATAATATTTTCATTATTTCATTTTTAGGTTGTGTGGGAAATACATAATTTTTTAAGTTGCACATATTTAAAAATATTATCATAAAATGAGAAGAAACTCCACATCTCTAAATTCTAAAAATGGTGAATTGTATTTTATTTTTTTGGATAAAAATAAAAGATAGCTTTCATAACTTTACAAAAAAAATAATGTAGTTCAGATTAATTTAGAATATTATATTTGGATCATATCTAATCAACTAGAATAATATCAAGACAAATAAAATTCAGAATACCAAGATTCTAAATAATAATCAATGTTGATTTGCATTGAAATATTCAAATAATTACAAATTATGTACAAATAATCCTCAATTGAAAATTGGAATTGAAAATCAAAATCAGGTAATCTAAAAATAATAACTCAACTTGCTATTTTTAGTAAGTTTTGCATGTAAGGGCACACAACTCTAAAAATATCTAAAAATAAATTAAATTCTAAAATTAACCAATCAAATAAATTTCAGCCAAAGTTCAAGTCTAGTATCAAAAATAGACAATTTTTAAATTTAGAAAAAGACCCAAAAATAAAATAAAATTACAATTTCAAACCTATGGATGGTCACATATGTCCTTCAAGAAATATTGAAAATGTCCCATAAACAGAATGGTGGGTTATAGCTACATTGAAATTTCTGAGCTAGTCATTTTCATGTGAAGATGGTCTCAAATAGAGTTATGAATAAAAAATTATGGCCTTCATAAGTTTGGTTTCTTTGTCTACATCATTCTTCTCTAGTTGAAAACAACTTAGCTCCTGTCAGTTTATCTAATTTTATTATTACAATTTGTTTTTACCAATCTTATTCAGTTCTCATTCTATAATCTAATTATTATCTTCTTTTTTTAATCATTACCACTATACTAAATACCTATCATAACTTCTTTGACTTGTGTTTACTATCTTCTTATCCATAATCTACATTATCTTTTCTTTCTTCTTTTTTTGCATTTGTTGTTGTGAATATACTCCTTTATCATCTTCACCTTCACCATCTACTCCATTGAAATCATTTAAATATTAAACATTAAATACTTGAGAGATATTAAAATTCTATGGTAAACTCACCTCATAAGCATTACCATTGATTTTTTTCACAATTTTGCATGGTCCAATTTTCTTGAACTTCAAACTTTTTTATTTGTTGGAAATCTCTCTTTCCTCAAGTACACCATCACTAGTTTTCCTTATTCAAATATTTTTAACCTTATTCTAACATTTACAATTGCTTTATACTTTTCATTACTTTCCTGCAACTTTCTTCTTAATTTTTCTTGTTACTATTGTATATGTTATGTAAATGCTTTTGCATCATAAAATAATGAACTAGAATATTATCAAGCTAAATAAAAATCTAATAGGTCAAGATTATAAATAATAACTAATATTGATTCATATTGAATGATTCAAATAATTACAAACCATGCATAAATAAGACTTAACTCAAAATTGGAATCGACATGTAAAATTTAGAACTTTAAAAATAAACATTAAAAATAATAACTCCACCTACTATTTTTAACAGCTATTATTTCAACTCATTTTTATAGTCTATCACATGCAACTCTCAAAATAAACTAAACTATAAAATTAATCTATCGAACAAATTTTAACTAAATTTCAAGTCTAGATACAAAAATATATAATTTCTAGATTTAAAAAGATCTTAAAAATAAAATTAAACTAAAATTTTAGATCCTCAGATGGTTACGTATAGGTTATGAAAAATATCAAAAATGTCTCATAATTGGATGGGTAAGTAATCATTGCATTGAGATTTTTGATCTGATTAGTTTGGCATAAAAGTGGGATCAAATGAAACTATACATTAAAATTGATGGCCTCTAAAAGTCCAACCTTTATTTCTACATCAATATCCTATAATTTATAGATAGAAAATAAATGAATGTCATAATCTATATATACAATATTATATATAAGATTTTGAGACATTTATAAATAATAATTAAATTTGAAATGTAGGGTTATTTCATTCAAATAAATTGATGAAAACATAGATTAGTTAATAAAAATATTAATAAGTATAAACTTCAAAAATTACATCAATGTAATTTTCTTTATATTTTCATTGAATCAATAAGATATTAAATAAGTGAATTTAAATAAAATTCAACTTAAAATTGGAGTTGACATGATTAATTAAATAATTTAAATTGTTTAAAAATCTACATAAAAATAATTAATCTATGTTACTTTTAATAACATTTATCTTTCTAACTTTTATTTTTAGTAAATATTGCATACATATTCATATGATCCTAAAAATCTCTACATATCCTCTAAACCCTACAATAAACACAATGAACAAACTTTAACTTAAAACCATCTTTAATTATAAACATATTATTTTTCTAAAAAAATTTCTTCAAAATATATTAAAATACAATTTCAAACTCTTCCATAATCATTATTGACTTCTTAAAAAATCTGAAAATATCTTTAATCAGATAAATAAAATTAAAATTATCATAACCTTCATTTTTATTTTCAGAGGAAAAAAAAAAAAAAAAAAATTAAAAAATAAATAAATAAATCAAATATAATTACAAACCAAACCAAAAATAAGGCTCCACATCATTAACACAAAATGCATGTCACAAGTATACAACATAGAAAATCTATATGTTTTAAAGAAACAATCAAATTTTATATATGTAAGGTGAAATTAACAATATAAATAAAGTATTCTTAAAAAAAAAGTTTCAAAAAATTGTAAGTAAGATTTTTTTTTTTAATAAGTATTATAACCTAAATAATATTTTCAAAAATATTAAAAATCAGATATAATTATACATGTAAAGTTTATACTTTACAATGTATTAGTTTAAGAGCCAGGAATAATATCATATTAAATACATACAAAACTAAATGAATGTATTTTGAAAACTAGTAGTTTAGAAGAGAATAGCTTAGAAGAGAATAGATAGTCTAAATAATATTTAACAATTTAATTACTGGATCTATAGATACTTAGATCATTAAATTACATGTATTAAAATATATTAATGTAATTGAATTACCTGTATTAAAATATATTAATGTAATTGAGTTGATGTTACAGTTATTGAAAGCTTTCTTTGTTTAGTTGTTACTCATTCAAGTGTTCTAAATTTAAAAAATAACTTGTTATTGAATAGGTGGGCTCATACATGTACATGTATTCTTATATAGGTATGTATTTAGACATCTGGCAGTGATTAATCGTCAGGGAAAATATTCTCAAATAATTCTAATACTTGAAGTTGTCTTATTGTTCATGTTTTATTAGTTTGAGAATAGTAATAACATTTATGTTCAGTATGATTTATTAGATTTATGGATATATAGATCATTAAATTATTTGAATCTAATTAATTAGATATATAAATGTAATATAAAAATTTGATTGATCTTGAAGATAATATACAAAGGTTTCTAGTTTTTTTCCATGAATCAATGTTACATTAAAATTAGTAAAAATCTGTCAAGTATTTGTACAAATAATATGTAACATATTTTATTTTTAAAAGTTGTCAAAGCATTTGATGTGAAGTACAAGTGATGGATCATTCATATATATAAGAACAAGGAGTCCTAATCCCATATCAGTATGGGTAGGTAAGGGAACTCATTTTACATGTATAAACATTGATTTCTTAATTTTCAAGTGTTTGAAGTGATTTAAAAAAAAAAAATTCAAACTACTAGTGGTTTGTTTTACTGAGTGTTAGCTACCAATATGTATCAATTGTTGTATCATTTATGAATTTTGAGATACATAATAGATGAAAGATTTTTCTGTTCCTTAGACTAATTAAGTATAAAGAGATCTTTATAATGTAATTAAAAAAAAAATGGTTTTGAACATAATTTATTGACTAAACATTCAAAATGGTTGTAGATCAGTTTTAAGTTGAATGTAAAAAAATTTTGATCCATTTGTTAATTATTTTCATGAGAAATCGATTTCTAATATAATTTTTATAAATCATAAAGTAAATGAATTTGTACAAATTGTAATTTATAAAAAGCTATTCTAAATAGATATATATTATATCTTAGTTCATAAACTAATTAATGGAATGACATTGAGTTAATAAAACTAAAATCTTAGATGAAATGTATATGTGAACATGAAATAAATTAAATCATATTCTATGATTATAATTAAATACATAAATTTTAAGATGCAGATCGTTTATTTAAAATAATTGAGTAAACTAAACATAACTTAAATGCATAAATAAAAGACGTAATTCTAGATTTGAAACTTATGTAACTCTTATAAAATCAAAATAGAATATTTAATCATTTGAAACATTAATATATATCCTTTTTCTACTATATAATTATATATCGATGTTTCATTATTTCCACACTTTGGTATAAAAGTGATCCATGTGAAGGATGGCTAGGATGGTGCAGTGATGTGAGAAAGAGTGAACTACTAGTAAAGCAATCGATGCCTAAGTCATCAAATGTGTTCATTTTCTACAGTCAAAGTTTGATAGGCATCACTTGGTTGAGCAACAATGTGAAGGAGAATGTTATGGAAGGATCAAATCCAATTATAAAATGTGAAAATCTCAGTAACATAAAAATAAGCTAAAAGAAGCGGTGACACCAAAATAGGCTTAGTAGAAACAATGCATCAAAAGTATAGAAGAATTTATCTTTCATTCTCTTATCTAAATTGAATGTAAATAACCTTGATCATGTAGAACCTATGGAGATAAGTGGATGTAAAACTAGAAAATAAACTTCTTCCCTTTGTAATTAGGGTTGGTGGCCAAAGTGTAGAAGCAGATCATGTACAACATAATCATGGAGCATTGAAAACTGGTCACATGCAGCCAAAGTACAACCCTATGATGGTTTTGTAAAAGAAGGAAATATTATTTTATGGTCCTAAAAATACAATTCTTTTGAGACTTTAAATCTATACATTCTTTTTTTGGCTTGTACTTTATTGGTAAAGTAAGGAAAATTTTAGAAAATGTCTACACTAAAGTTGTTATCATTAGATGCATAGCTCTTGAAAGGGTCTAATTTTACCACCTAGAAGATGAATATGTGAATGATTATTCAATTTCAATAATTATGGTGTATCATCACTAGAATAGTGACCCATCCTATTAGACTTGATGAGCAAAGGAAGTTTGATAAGTCTAATGTGAAAGCACTCATGCTAATAACTCTCAATATTACTGATGATGTTCAACCACATGTTCATGATGTATATAAAATGAAAGAGGAATGGGAAATTTTGTCCAAAATTAATGGGGTGAAGAACTAGACCAGAATCCTACATTTGGAATCACGTCTTCATACACTTAGTATGAAATTAGGCAAAAGGGTTGAGGTGTTCTTACACCAGGTTATGGAAATAAAAGAAGGACTTGTTGCACTTGGAGAAAATATTAAGGACAAGATGTTGGTTTTGCTCACACTGAGATCTATCCCATCTCAATTTTGTATATCCATTATGACACTTAACATTACCATGTAAGTAGTGTCTTTCAAAGAACTGGTCAATTTGCTTCAACAAGAGGAAGCAATTCAGTTTGTGCATGAAGAATTTGAGGATAGACCTTTGATCTCCAAGCAATGGGGTCTAAAATTCAAGAAGGGACAATCTAATTAGCCATAACAACATCAACAATAGTATAATACTAAGAATATGAAGTGGTGGTGTTACATTTACAAAACCCACACACATGATAGTGATCATTTTTAGTATAATGCCTTAGATCAAGGCCAATCTAGTTGAGAGGGATCATCTAGTAAAGAAGATTCACAAAAATCTAAGAGACATCCTCGATAATGGAAGTAATAAGGGTATGTAGTAGCACCAAAGCAAGAGGATAATGCATCTAATGATGAAGTAGTAGAATAAGTAACATATGGAGCCCATGATGAGCTTATACTAGTCTCTCAAACCTTGATAATAGTGAGTAAAATATGTCTAGTATACTCTAGTACCAGAAAGCACATGATTGGAAATAAGAACTATTTGATTCAATAATAACTCACCCAACTAGAGATAAAGTTTGAATTGAACATGTCACCATTCCCTTTAGGTTAAGATGTTGTGTTCTCACAAAGGTGCTCTATGTCCTTCGTTTGACAACAAATCTCTTACCTATTAATCAACTTTTGAATCACAACATAAATGTGGAGTTTATACTCTAGAAAGACATCAAATCTTCTATCATTTCTCAAGAACATCAAGTCATTGTTAAATCCTTCTAAAAGGATTAATTATTTACCTTTGATGTAGTATAAATTAGTGAAGTTGCACTCACTACCTCTTGAGTATAATCTACTACACTTTGAAACTATTGCTATGGGCATCTATCTATTAGGTCCCTCTTCCAACTCTATTCTAAGGCAATGGTTAATGGAATTCCTCACCTTTCCTATTATTTATCAATATGTTCTAATTATCTTATGGGCAAATAACATCATGCTCCATTAGGGCCAATTTCCTCTCATGTCAAGGAATGAATCATTGTGGTACATACTGATCTATGCAAACCTCTACCATCATCCCTTTGAGGAATTAGATATTTTCAATTGTTTATTGATGATTTTTGTCACAATACTTGGGTGTCCTTTCTAAAAAATAAGAGTGAAGCCCTTGCATATTTAAAGGCCTTCCATTATCATGTTGTTACACAATCTGGGAAGTGACTTCAACTCCTCCACTTAGATCGAGTGGGGGAATTCACATCAAAAGATTTCTCAACATTCCTAGAGAAACATGGTATCAAGTAGAAACTAAATACTCACTAAACACCTTAAAAATTTAGAATAGCAAAATGATGTAATCACTCAGTCATGGAGATGGTTCATTGCATACTATCCACTATAAAGTTGATGGTACAATTCTTAGCAGAAGTAGTATAGACGGTTGTCTCTCTTCTCAATAAAGCACCAATAAATATCTTATTAGACAAGACACCGAAAGAGGTATGGAGTGATCATAAACCATTGATTTCCTATCTTATATTATTTATTTGCTCTTCTTATATGCATGTTCTAGATAAAAAGTGGAAGAAGATTCAACCAAAGACCCTACAGTGTATTTTATTAGGGTATAATACTACCTCAAATGCATACTATCACATGAATCTTGAGATGAGGAATATTTATGAAATTCATGACGTGGTATATGATAAATCATCATTAAAATCATGGGCATAGAAGGAGATACACCAGACCACCTCTCATAGATATTTCTCATAGTTAGATGATGAGCATGAATAAGGTGAGTTACAAGAGGGAGAATTATTAGTTTATCTTTATAATCTACAAGGTAGTTCATCAAATTAGCAGCCACATCAACATCCTAAATGGATAGATTCCATAATCAAGGACTCACTCTTGAGCTCTCCTCTAGATACTTCATTAAGAGTTTGAATAAGAATACAAGTGAGACATGAAGTCAATCTTGCACTCATGAGTTCAACAGTTAACAACACCAAACTAGAGACAATTTGAGAGGCCTTAAGTCAACCTCAGTGGAATAAAGACATGGACATTGAATATGGTGCCCTCATCTAAAATAGAATGTGGGAACTTATTGATCTACATATAAGGAATAAATCCATTGGTTTCAAGTGAATTTTTAAAATAATGTATAAGGCAGATGGATCCATTGAAAAAAATAAAGCACAACATGTTAAAAAGGGTAATGCTTTACAAGAAGGCATTGATTATGAAGAGAAATTTTCACCCACTATGAAGATCAGGACCGTCAAAATTGTTTGCACACTGACATCACAATATGGATGGAAAAATTAGAAGATGGACATCAAGAGTGATTTCCTAAATGGTGATCTAAAAGAAGAAGTATACATGACCCAACCAAAAGGTTTCATTGATGGTAAACATTCACAAAAGGTATGTCATTGAGTTAAGTAACTTTATGGATTTAAATAAGCACCTGAGACATGGTACGTAAAAATAGATGATCACCTATTGTAGCAAGGTTTCATTCATATCCAATTTGATTCTAGTTTGTATATCAAGAAGGTAGGTGTAGATATTGTCATTCATGTCTTGTAGGTGGATGATCTTGTGATCACTAGTAGTTTAGATGATCTTATTGATGCAGTAAAGAATGACCTAAAGAAATATTTCAATATGACTGATTTGGGGCTACTACATTACTATCTTGGCTTAGAGATATGGTAGAAACACAATCACATTATTATCTCCCAGATGAAATATGCCAAGACACTCTTACAAAAGTAAAAAATGTCATATTGTAAACCTCTTTAAACATTAATGGAAAAAGTTTTAAAACTCTCTTGATTTTAGGATTCCCCTCAAGTGGATGCAACTCTCCTCAGATAGCTCATTGGGAGTCTCATCTACTTGACATACACTAGACCAGATATATGTTTTGTTGTGAGCTATATCTCCATATTTATACAAGAACTAATGAAATATCATTGGTTTGCAACAAAAAATGTTTTAAGTTATGTCTGAGGTACACTTGAGTATGGTCTAGAATACAAGAAGAATAGTTACTTCTTATCGTAGGGATACATTGACTCAGAATATGTTAGATCTATTGATTATATGAAATCTACTTCAAGATATATTTTTCATCTCAGATCTGGAGCCATTTCATGGATCATCAAGAATCAATCAGCCATTGATCTCTCATCTATGGAGGTAGAGTATCATGTATCATGAGGACCTATGTGTTAAGCTATATGGATTTAACACATTTTTTTTAATATGCAGATTCTTGAAGATTAGCCACCAATTCTATTCTATGACAATCAAGGTGTATTAAAGCTTGTGAGGAATATAGTATTTCATGAATGAACCAAACACATTGAGATCCAGTGTCATTACATCAAAGAACAAGTCTTAAACTACCAAATTCAGGTCCAGTACTATTTATTGGATTCATAGATAGCAAATATCCTCACCAAGTCTCTTGGAAAGGTGAAATTTTATCTATTCTAAGGATACATTTGTAAGAATAATGTAATAAATGGTGGAATGTTAGCATAATTTATATTAAATTATTTAATTCATTTTTATTAGAGTCACATATGTGACACATAAGTTTAATTTATTTTTAGTTATTATCAGCTATAGGGTACTTGTTAACTAATTGCTCTATGGTGTTGTATATATATATATATATATATATATATATATATATATATATATATATATATATATATATATATATATATATATATATATATATATATATATATATATATATATATATATTTTGCTATTAATTATATATCAAAGATTCATTGTTTTCATAGATCTATGTATGAGTGCTAAAAATAGTCGAGGTTGCATCTTCATGATAGGTTAGCTAAAACAATACCAAATGAGAATAAAATATAAACTGTAATTTAAAGTTGTAAACTACACCACATTAATAGAGAACATAACCTTTGTGGTAGAGTCTATGATCATGCTATCAAGTCTCTTCACAATCAAAGATAAAATAGTCAATATAATATGTTACAACCCTAGAAGATACAAACCCATTTGTAATGGATGCAAGGTATATAAATCTAATAAGCACCCCAATGTTGCGGAATGTGTATGATGTGGCCCCCATGGTGTATAATATCACATGAAATATCATATAATATATTGGAAATAGAAATAAACATAAGTTATAATATCAAATTTAGAACTTCAATATATGGTCTCTTTATAATTGGCATTATAGTGATAATTTTAGTTGCACATCCAACTTTGAGCATTCTCATAATCAAATAAGTGTCATGTTGTCCTCATTGACCCTGCATGATAGTTAACTTCCAAATGAAGATGCTGTTACCTTCCAAGTTATATACGCCATTCTTATGGATGCAAGCCATGTAAATCCAACATCTACCAAAAAATCATAAAATCTTCTAAATACCTATAACTAAAAATCCAACTAACACAAATGTAATCTACCACAAAATATAGATGACACATTTTTAATGAAGATTTGGAACCAAAATGCTGATGATTATTGGAAGATATCATGCTTAAGTATAATATAGAAATGTTTATTGTCAACAACATTAGAGCACATTTGAATACCTTAGCGGATGGCTTGGGAAAAATCTTAAAGAAATGAAACATTCATAACTTCAATCTTTATATTGGTCTGATGTACCCATGTCCACTTTAATTTTATATCTAAATCTCAAACCTTAAATTCCAAAAAATTCATGGTTGTCTCCAATTTTTTCAAAGCTATTGTAATGAAAATAATTTATCCATTACAATCACCAAAAAAAACCTTAATAAACCCAAAATATATCAAGACAATAAATTATCAATAGGAAATGCTTCTAAAAACAATATCTGAATTGATTTGTATTGATTTCTTTGAAATAATTACAACCCAAAGCATGCTTAAGTAAGCCTTAACTCAGAATTACAGTTGACATGATTTTTTTTATAAAACTATAACCTAAAAAAATAATAATAGCATCTACTATTTTTAGTATGATTTGCAATTGAGCATGTGTATCTCTAAAAATATCTCAAAATAAACTAAACATTAAAATTATCCTATGGGATGAAATTCAACTAAAGTTGACATTCATTCCTAAACATATAAAATTTCTAAAAATAGAAAATTACTAAAAAATCATTAAATGATAATTTTAGACCCTTAGATGATCACATATGGCCACCAAAAATAATTAAAAATAACTCTAAGAGGATAGTTCCTTTTAGATAAACAACACACTTTATTATATTGTTGTTTTAATGTATGGAAGATCTGAAATAGAGCTATGGGTCAAATGTTATGGCCTCTAGAAGTTGGCCTAATTTTTTGCATCATTCTCATCTAGTTGAAAACAACTTTGCTCCTTTGAGTTTACTTGATTGTACTTGTACCACTTTTCTTTGTCAATATTTTTAGTCTACCATTATGTAATTCAAGTGTTATCTTCTTACTATAAACTATCTTCATATCCTCAACCTACACCATCTTTTTCTTCTTCTTCTTTAGAACCTATTGTTGCCAATTTAATTCTTCATCTTTATCATCTTCACCATATTTTCCTTAGAATTCAAATAAATTTGAAACATTAAATACTAGAGAGATATAAAAAATATGTGGTAATCTCACCTCATAAGCATTGTTATTGATTTTCTTTACAATTTTTCGTGGTTGAATTTTCTTGTACTTCAACATATTGTACATGCCTTTTAGAAATATTTATTGACTTAATTAAACCATCCAAAAATATCCTATTTCAAATACCTTGGATCTTATTTTGACATCTATTAATGCTTTATATTTATCATTACTTTCCTACAACTTTCTTCTTACTCCTTGAAATTGTTGCATATGCTTATGAATCATCACTAATTTGGTTTACAATTGGTAATCCTAGAAAATCTTAAATACCCATAGGATTTGACCATAAAAAAGTTTGAAATGGTGATTTTATTTTTGATCTATTCACTGAAATATTATTTGTAAACTCAGCTTGACATAAAGATAAGTCCCATTATTTGGGTTTATTTTCCACTATGAATCTCAACACATTTTCCAAGCTAATAATCATAACTTTTGTGTATCCATCTATTTTTGGGTGATATGCACTACTAAATTATAGCTTTGTAACCATATTAATCTATAAATTCCTCCAAAAATGATAGAAATTCCATGTCCCTATCTGAAGTAATAGGTTTTATATATTATAACTTAAAAAATATATTTGAGAAAAATAAAGTATCAAACATTCTTACAATTTAAAATTTTATTTATAATTTATTAAGTAAAAAACAAAAAATAATATTATAGTATATACATACAATGTTAAATTAAAGGAATTGGCTTTGAAAACTAGTAGTTTAGAAGGGTATACATAGAAGAAGTAATATTTAATTTTTTTAATTATTGGATATATGACACTTAAATCACTTAATAATTTATAGAAAAAGATGTTAGTTTTTATTATTTCTTTGTCATTTTTCTATATAAGTTGAACTTTATCTACTTTGAAACAAACATTTTAGTGAATGAATGGGTTCATATATGTAGAGGTATTAGTATCTAGGCATGTACCTTAATTAATCATAAGAGATAAACTTCTAGATTCATCTTAAGATTACAAATTGTCTTATTAATCATGTTTAATAATTTTGATAAGAACAATAAAGTTAATATTTAAAAAAATTTGTTGGATTTATAAGAATATAGATCCCTAAATCATCTCAAATTAATGAATTAGAAAAATAAATGCAAGTTAAAAAGTTTATAGATCTTAACAAAAGTCTGTAAGGGTTTAAACATTGGATCAACAATTCAAAAAAATTGATGAAATTATGTTGAGTGTTTTCACAAGAGATACTTCAAATGTATTCATAAAACATGGAAAATTACTTTGATTGAAGCACAAGTGATGGATTATAATTTATTATTTATTTTAATGTTTGAAATAAAGTAATAGGGCACTAATCCCATGCAACCATTGGTATGTATAACAACCCTTTTTAGAGGTACACACATAAGTTATTATTTTGAAGGTCCTTAACTTGATTTAAATTTCAAACTATTTTTTTTATCTATTAAGAGTTACTTACGATCCTAAAATAATTTTTTTAACATTTATGAATTTTTAAATATGTAATATATGCAGATTTTTTTTGTTCGGTAGACAAGTTGGGTGCAAGTAGAACATTATAATGTAATTGAAAAATAAAAGGGTCTTCAAACTGATGTATTTAGTTAAAACCTGAAATGAATGTAAATCATTTTTTATATGAGTGGATATAAGTTTTAATCAATTTATTAGTTAAATTTCATGTGAAATTGACTTATAGTATGATATTTAAAATATATTCAAGTAGGTGGAAATGTACAAGTTATAATTTATGAAAAACTAGCTTGAAAGGATATACACTACACCTTGGTTCATAAAATAATTAATGGAAAGACGTTGAATTAATCAAAGTAATATATTATATGAAATGGATATGTGAATAGGTAATAAAGTAAATAATATTCCATTATTTTTAATTAATGGATAAGTTTCAAGGTGCATGTCTCTTACGTAAAATAATTGGTTAAACCAAACCTAGCTTGGATGTGTAGGTGAAGGATGTAATTATAGAGTTGAAACTTAGGTGACTCCTATAGAACCAAAATGGAATACTTAATCAGTTGAAATATTAGATAATTATATATTAAAGGGAAAAAAGAGGAATAAGTCAAGGTGAAATTTAATGGAATTTGATGTAACAGAAATATGAATAAAATTCAATAACATTAAAGATAAATAAAAATTAGATGAAAAGTGTGTTCATGATGTACTTAATCTCACTTGAAGATAAATAATACTAAAGGGTAAAAATTGAATGGTCATAAATATGTTAATGTGGATTCTTGACATAAATGTTAAAATACGATTTAACTAGTAGACTGGATTAGTCTAAATAATGTTACCTAATTATTTGGCAATGTGTATGGCTAAGACAGTTTAACAAACATAGGATCCTAGTAATAAAGTTATGAAACTGAGGAATTGAATAGAGTTTTATATAACACACCCATTCCTAGAATGGTTAATATTAATAAGATAAGGTAAAAATGGGTTGTAACTTGACAATTTTATAAAACCAACTCTTCTCCTTCTTCAAAGATCCATACCATGTGCTCAAATGTATACATAACTAAAACAATGATGAAGTTACAATATTAAATAAACCTAATAATTTTCAAAACAAAATTAGAGGATTATGAATTGAAGTTGAATGATAATTGTTTATAGTGTTAGTTAACTGATGGATTATAAATGGGAAGTAAGAGTAGCATTCCTACCTCCATTGATAAGGCTAGGTTTTATTTAGGTAATGCCATAAGGGAGCATTGAAAAATTATATGACTATGGAATTTATAAAAACCCTCTAATCAGGTAATGGTGATAGGAATAACTTAGTATTTATTTATTTTTCATAATATATCCTAGTTATAACATAAAGAAAAAAATGACTAGATTAAAATTAAAATGAAATCAAATGTTAAACTAAATTCAATATGTATAAGTGAATGACAAGTCTAAATTATTTATCTTCAATGTAACAACCATGATTTATCATCAACAAACTTGCTTGACTGGGTGATATACATTAAGTCTTAGTAATAATATTCAAGGTCATGATTTCTCTATTGGAGACAACCTATGGTTTTCAATAAAGATTTTGACATTATAAATAAGGATTGTAACTAGTAATGCTTTACCTCATTTAGTATTATTATATAAAAAGACTTCCGTGATATGAAGTTATGGATAAGATATTTATTTAGGTAAAGAAATGATCATACTTATATAGCACATAAATAAATGGTTAAGAACACACTAAATCTACTTAAAATAAATAGCATCAATTATTCCTCAATCATTTATTCATATGATATCCATAATGTAATGAGATAATACCAATTTACCATTAAATGTATAAATTATTATGGTTAGAGACACAAAAAAATTATGAAATACACTACACATAAATTCAGTAATCTTAAAATGAATATTGGTCATAAAAGATTTGTCATTACTCATAACCCAAGATGAATCAACTTGTACCTATACTTTCATGTTTCTAGGGGTGATCTAAACCAAGAAACCCAAGCTAAATTATTCTATTATTAATTATATAAACAATATTCTTATAGCCCACAAGCAAAATAAATATTAATTCTTATAGAGGAAAGGCCTACAAAATAACTAATAAACATGAATATTCCCCCTCCCACCCTCGCTTACTTTAATATTGTTTGGCATAGGACTCCATTAAGATGGGATATTAATCCATCTATTAATAGTTGATAATTAATCTCATACAATTTTCATACATCCAACACACATGCATATTGGAAAATTTCTAAAGAGAAAAAAATAGTTATTCATTCATTTTTTGTTCCCTTCTTAAATTACTAAAACAATATAAGGATAAATTCATAGATTACTAAGAAGTTTAAAATCTATCAAACCCATGGTATGAATTATTCATGGCATAGTACCTAACTAACTATGAGTTAACTTTGTGTCTGCACTTCCAACAAGATAATGATATAATTTAATAGTGTAACATTGATAATCAAAATTAAATTTATCGTTATCATACTAAACATGAAAAACATGCAAGATAAGGTTTATCCCTCAAATTTTTATTAATTAGTTTAATAATATATATTTCAATTCAAATATGTACATTTATATAGTCTATAATATCCATTTCAATGTATTTCAATGATATCACCATATATAAAAAGATATAATAACAAAGTAAGATATAAAAACATTAGTTAGAACAACTATTGATATAACAATGCTAGAATGAGTTCAAGAAAATAAAATACTATTTAAATTTGTAGGTTCATTATTAAGACAATAATTTTTCAGCATATAAGCAAAAAAAGAGTCATAAACAAATCTACATTTAGATGGTGGTCCATAATAAAAAAGGACTAAAACTAATTTATTACATTCTTGTTGTAATGATAGATAAATAGACTAGAGAACATTGTAAAAACGTCATATCCCTCTAGATAAGAAACTAATATAATGAATTTTAAACCCAATAAGTTAATTTCCAATAGTGATAAATAAGATGCTTAAAAACACAATCTCTATTTGAGGTTTCCTTTTCTTCCAAGGGTTCCATTAGGGTGTTTTCATATGTTCTCTAACTTGATGTAATTTCTCTAGGTATCAATATATTGACAATGTGGATGAATATAAGCTTCAAGACATTTTTTTGGACGTCAATGTCTTGTAAAATGAACATCAAACTAAAATCAAAATGAGAAATTAATTATGTATTGGTTAATCTGTTTATGTAATAAAAGTCACACAAGCTATATTTGACTAACCATTTTTTGCATCTTGACATGGGAAACATCAATCAAGGCTGAAATCATCAAATATGACATACGTTTGTCTAAATATGATCTATGTCTAAGATCAAAAAATATTATAGATTACAACTTCATGACATGTTAACAACAATAATACAAAAGGAGAATAAAATAGAAAGGGTAATATAAAGTTGCAAACTACACCACATTGATAGAGAACATAATCTCTATGGTAGAGTCCATGATGATGCTGTCAAGTATCTTCATAATCAAATATAAAATAGTTAATATAAGATTTTACAACCCTATAAGATACAAAACCCTTTGTAATGGGTTCAAGGTATTTAAATCTAATAACCATCCCAATGTCAGGGCATGTGTATAATGTGGGCCCTATGGTGTATAATATCACATGAAATATCATAAAATATATTAGAAATAGAAATAAACATAAGTTATAATATATAATTTAGAACCTCAATGTATGGTCTCCTTATAATTGACATTTTAGTGATAATTTTAGTTGGACATCGAACTTTGAGCCTTCTCACAATAAAGTAAGTGTCATTTTTTCCTCATTAACTATGCATGATAGTTAACTTCCAATGGAAGAACCTACCACCTTTAAATTTATGTACCCCATTTTTTTGGATGCAATCCATGTAAATCCAACATCTACCAAAAAATCATACCATCTTTTAAATACCTAAACATTAGTTAAAAACCAAACAAACAAAAATGTAATCTACCACAAAATATAGATGACACATTTTTCATGAATATTTGGAATGGGAATGCTGATTATTTTTGGAAAACATCATGCCTAAGTACAATATGGAAATGTTTTGTCAACCACATCAGACCATGTTTGAATACCTTAGTGGATGGTTTTGGAAAATCACAAAGAACTGAAGCATTCACAACTTCAATCTTTATATTAGTTTTATGTACCCATGCCCACTTTAAATTTGTATCCAAATCTCAAACCTTCAATTCCAAATCATTTATGGTTATTTCTAATTTTTTCAATGTTATTGTAATGAAAACATTTTATCTATTACAATCACTAGTAAAAAAACTTAATAAACCTAAACTATATCAAGATAATAAACTATCAAAAAGCAAAGCTTCTAAAAAAAATATTTGAATTGATTCAAATTGATTTCCTATAAATAATTACAATCCAAACCATGAGTAAATAAGCCTCAACATAAAATTCGAGAGGACATGCAAAAATTAAAAAAACTATTTGAAAAAAAAAAAAAAAAACAATTTTTAGCATCTACTATTTTTAATAAGTTTTTCATGCAAGTATACGTAGCTCTAAAAATCTCTCAAAATAAATTAAATACTAAAATTAGCCTATGGGATGAAATTCAACTAACGTTGACACTCAGTCCTAAAAATATACAATTTCTAAAATAGAAAATCTATAAAAAATCATTAAAAAATAATTTTAAACCCTTAGATGATCACATGTGACCTCCAAAAAATATTGAAAACAACTCTAAGAGGATAGTGCATTTTATAGAATCAATTTATTTTTGAGATGGTTGTTTTGGCATATGGAAGATCTCAAATAGAGCCATAGGTCAAAAGTTATGGCCTCTAGAAAATGGCCTATTTTTTCTGCATCATTCTCCTCTAGTTGAAAACAACTCAGCTCCTACAAGTTGTCATTGTTTTAATTCTATCACTTTTATTTATCAATATCTTTTATCTACCATTATTCAATCCAAGTTTTATCTTCTTACTAAAATCCATCTCATTGGACAAAATACATGTTATAATTCCCTTTCCTTGTGCTCACTGTCTTCATATCCAAAACCTACACTATCTTTTTCTTCTTCTTCTTTAGAACCTATTGCTACCAATTTAACTTTTCATATTCATCACCTTCAATATAGTTTCTATGGAATTAATATAAATTTAAAACATCAAATACTGGAGAGATATAGAAATTATGTGGTAATCTCACCTCATAAGCTTTGTTATTGATTTTATTAACAATTTTTCATGGTTAAATTATTTTTTACTTCAACTTGTTGTACATGCCTTTTATAAATATTTATTTCCTTATGTAAACCATTAAAAACTCTCCTATTTAAAATACCCTGGATCTTCTTTTGACATTTTTTGATGGTTTATATTTATCATTAATTTCTTATAAAATTTTTCTTACTCCTTGAAACTATTGCATATGATTTGCAAATGTTTCTAAATAATCACTAATTTTATCCGCAATTGGTAGTCATATCAAATCTCAAATACCTATAATATTTCTCCTTTAATAAATTTAAATGGTGATTTTCCTATTTATCAATTCACTAAACTATATTATTCAAACTCAGCGTGTCATAAAGACAAGTCCTGTTATTTGGATTTCTCTTCCACTATGAATCTCAACAAATTTTCCAAGCTTATATTCACACATTCTATCTATCCATCTATTTTTGGGTGATATGCAATACTAAATTATATATTAGTACCCATATTATTCTATAAATACCTCTAAAAATGATAGAATTCAACATCCCTATCTAAAGTAATAGTTTTTGGAATACCATGCAATCTCACAATATCTTTAACACAAAATTTTGCAACTCTAGTGGTATCATTAGTTTTCTTACATGGAATGAAATGAACCATTTTATAAAATCTATCTACAATATAAAAAATTGAATCGATACATCTCTATGTGTTTGATAATCCCAACACAAAATCCTTACTCAAATCTATCCATGGTCCTCTTGGAACCGGTAATGGCATGTATAGTCCAGTACATTATGCATGTCCTTTACCTGACATATCCTATGCTTTGAAACATAACCTATCACATCTCTCTTCAACTTTGGTCAAAAATGTTTTTACTCCACCAAGTCTATTATCTTCAACTCAATAAAATGTCCATCCAATCCTCCACTATGTAATTATTTTAATATTTTATATCATAGAGACCTAACGACAATGCATAATATTTTCCCTTTGAAAAGATAAGCTTCTTATATAAGATACTCACATTGAATAGTATTTATCCCACCTATAAATATATTCCTACACTACTCAACCACCTTTCCAAAATATGGATCAATATTGTATAATTCTTTGGTTACTTCAAATCCAACTACTTCACTCACCATAGTAGTTAATAATGCTACTCTTCTATTTAGTGCATTATCTACCTAATTCAATTTTCCTAATTTATGTTTCAACATAAAAGTATACTCCTGTAAGAAATGAACCTACTTTGCATGGCTACTATTCAACTTCTTTTGTGTATTCACATACTTCAAGGCCTCATGATCTGTAAATAGGAGAAACTCCTTAGGTACCAAGTAATGCTTCCAATGTCTTTATGCTTGTATAATTGAATAAAGTTTAACATCATAAGAAGAATATTTTTCTCTTATCTCATTCAAGTTATTAATAAAATATGCTATTGGTTTTCCTTCTTGACTCAACACAACACCAATTCCCACAAATTAAGCATCACAATCATCCTCAAACACTTATTTAAAATTATGTAATGCTATCATTAGTCCTATAATCTTATTCTTCAGAAATTCAAAGCTTTATGTGGGCACTCTAGTCCACATAAATTCCTTCCCTCTCATGCAATCTACTTTTCATACAACAATACTACTAAAAGTTTTAATAAATTTTATGTAAAAAGTCACTAAACCATGTAAACTTCTTACCTCTATAATTCCTTTTCAAATAGGCCATTCAATAATTGCATTTATCCTTTCTTCATCCATTCTCAAACCATCTATTTAAACTACAAATTTTTAAATAGCAAATTATTCTATATAAACCTATACTTCTTAAAAAAATTGTACAACTTATCTTTTCTTAACGAATCAAATACCATTCACAACAATTGTAGGTTTTAAACTGTAGTCTTACTAAATATCAAAATATCATCAAAATAAATAACCATAAACTTACCTATATGTTTTTGTAGCATTGTATTCATTATCCTCACTAAAGTGCTAGGTGTATTACATAATTTTAAGGGCATAACCATCTACTCATATAAGCAATCCCTATTCTTGAATGTAGTTTTCCACTCATCTCCTTCACAAATTTGAATCTAATAATAACCATTCCTTAGATCAATCTTCGTAAAATGTTTTCTCTTAAAATCACATTTATAAGATCATTTAAATGAGGTATACAATATCTATACTTGATTTTAATTTTATTAATTGATATATTATCCATACATATTATCCATCCTCTATTTCTACTTAGAGTTAGCAATGTTGGTGTTTCTCATGAACTCATACTCTCCCTTATCAGCATCTTTCTTAAAAATTCAATAACCTGTTTACTTAATTCTACATATTCTATTGGAACCATCCTATAAGATGATTAATTGGGTAGAGCTAATCCTAGAATCAAATCAATGTGATGTTGAATATCTCACTTCAGTGGTAAACCATTTAGAAAATCATCAAGGATAACATTTGCATATTCTTTAAACAATCTTGCTAATTCTATTGGTATTTACACCATTTATATATTTTCATTCTTTGCTACTAATACATAGTAACAACATACCACCATTATATACTGGATAAATTATTTAGTAGAGAGCATATTTTTTACCTTATTTTACTTTTTAAGAGGTAATAAAACTACCTTTTTACCACCTTTCCAAAAAGTGTATGTGTTCTATACTCCATCATGAATTACTTTGACATCAAATTACCATGGTCTCCCTAATAACAGATAACATGAATCTATTAGAACCAAACCATATTTCATCATTATAAGTTATTCCTATAGAAAACTTGATTAAGAACCTTTTATCTATTGTAACCTCATTCCATTTCCTAAACCATTAGATCCGATAAGGATTAGGATGCCTTTAACATTGCAAATTTATTTTTTCTATTATTTATTTAAAAGCTATATTTTCACAACTACCACCCTCTATAATTATATTGTATAACTTTCCATCCAATGTACATCTCATTCAAAAAATGTTTGATCCAATCCATGCATCACCACCTTCTTTATTTTGAACTTCTTCCTTCATTGGACTGATCATTGTTCTTCTCATCATAGATTCTCTCTAACATCGACTAGTGAAACTTTAGTATTTTACTCCTCTATCTTAGCTTCAACTAGATTCACTCTTAAGTGATCCTTTTTCCTCATTTATTGATATTGATAGTACAGACACTCAAATGATTTATGTCCTTCTCCACATCTATAACAAATGTCAGATATACACTATTTCAAAAACCATCCTCTAGTACCCCATAACCTTATCCTCTTAAAAACCCTCTTCTTCTTTGTTGGTAGTAAAACCCTTATCTATTCTCATCTTGCCTTTCTACATCACATGATGATTCATGTTTATTGGTATTTAACCCACCTCATCCCATTATTGAAGGGTATTTTTGTCTTCTTGGATCAAGAGATGTCATTTGGAAATACTCTCTATTTTGCTTTTTTCTACCTTCAAAGCTATTTGATAAGCTTACTCCATGTAAAGTATGCTATACATATTTAATTCACCTTGAATAATAAATTTCAAACCATTTACATAATTTTTATTCATTTTATCTTTTGTTTCATCATGGTCCACTCATATAGAAAGCTTATAAAACTCATCAGTATACTCTTGTATACTAAGATCCTTTTGCGACAAAGTTTGAAATCTTCTGTATAGGGTTTATGAATAATCCATAAGAATAAATTTATCCCTATGCTTCTTCTCCTTCTGTTTCCATGAATTGGTCTTTTATTTACCTTTTCTCTATCTCTCTTTCTATAGGTGATCCCACCCAATCATTGCATTACCTTTCTATTATATTCATGCAAACATTACCTTCTTGTCTTCTCTCATAGTTTTCAACTTGAAGAGCTTCTCCATGATATTCATCCAATCTATCAACTCCTTTATTTTTAAACTACCTCCATAATACAGAACACCAACCTTGATGCCTTCACTATTTCCTTATAAATCCTAAACCATCCTCTCTTTCATCAATGGTGGTTGATCTTGTTATTCTTATTCTTGCTGATTTTATTCATTATGGTATGTGTCTTCCTTAGCTTCATCACCACCTTGTCTTCTTCTCTGATTGATGATAACCTCTTTTAATTATGTTAATTACCTATGTAGTTCTCATATAGTCTAGTTTAATTATGAATTACCTCATCATCCTCTCACCATTTCTTACTCCTCCAAGACTCAACCTTGCTTTTATACCAGATAATAAACCCAAAAACTGTCAAGACAATAAATTATCAATAGACAAATATTATGAAAATAATCTCTTAATTTATTCATATTGACCGCATTGAAATATTTATAACCCAAATCATACATAAATAAGCCTCAACTTATAATTATATTATACATTCAAAAATTCATAAAAATATAATATAAAAAAATTCTATTTTTAGCAATTGTTATTTTTAATAAGTTTTACATGCAAGCAATTGCAACTCTAAAAATCTCTTAAAATATACAAAACATTAAAATTATCATATGGAATTAACTTCAACTTAAGTTGATGTCTAATCATAAAAATATAGAATTTCTAAAAATAGAAAATTCCCCAAAAAATCATTAAATTGTAATCTCATACCCTCAGATGATCATGTATGGCCTCCTAAAAATATGAGAAAAAAACTCTAATTGGACTAATTTCAACATCCAAATACATCCTTATAGAGTAGAAAGTAGTGAATTATTTTAAGGTGAGCTAGGCAATGATGGTGAGAAGAAATGGCAAAAGATCAGTTATGTGTTTTGAGTGAGGTTTAAATGTTATCCATTACCCTTTTTTATTCCATTAACACTGACAAAATATGGAAAATGTTATAAATTTTTACAATAAATATCAAAACACAGTGACTATTACCTTGTTTTTGGGCTATTCCATGACAACTCAGATCAAACGACAAAAAATAGTGGTGGCCTTTATATGTACACATAGATATACATGGTGAAATGAATTATATGAATCACAAATGACCTTATCTTAAATTTTAATTCGTATTGTATTTGTTTAATACTTAAATACCATGTTGGTATATCTTTTGGTATGCTTGAACTACTTTGGTTCCTAGTTCTCATGCTAAAAAAATAAATCTAAGAATAAAAGATATAAAATTATGTAAAGAGTGTGAGTTCAAAAATAATTAAATATTTCATATAAATTTTATAAAATCATACATCATTGCAGTAATATGTGAGTAGTATTTATTTTAAAAATAATACAGTGATATACTTATAAAAATACATAGTTTTGTAAGTTGAAGAACATGTAATATTCAAACTTATATTGTATCTATTAACTATGGATGTAGTAGATAATTTGATGTAATTTATTATACAAAATAAAAACATAGGCATAAATAATATGGGAAGACCATACAAAGGAACAGACTTAAATAATTAACTATAATAAAAGGTTATATAAAACATGTTATAATATAACTATTTTATTACATATAAAATATAAGTAAATCAATATATTTATAATAATAATTATTAATACAATATAATAATATATTATAGGAATATAAAATATATTATTATTATAAAAACCAACCTAATACATTGAAAAGATATATAAAATATAACATATTATGTTATTTCAGCTATAGGATTGCTAATATATTGATTTGTGTTAGATGGCATAAAAAATGACTTACCATGCTGAGGGATTTCCATGTTTCTTCCTAACTCAACCTCCTGCTAACATAGATCCCCATCTTGTCTAATTAAATGTTTTGGCCATGAATCAAGGAACCTGATGCTATGTTCATGGAAGTGATTTACCAATAGTTTCTAATGGATTTCATGGAAGTCTTAACTGCTATAAGATCAAAAAATAGGTGCAATAAAGAAATTTTATTTTTGAGTAGATATTTATGAAAACACTATCGATCTAAATAGAAGATAAGGGCGACGAATTTTGGTGGCTACCTCTTCAAGACAAATGATTATAAACTATTTTTTTGACTTCAATAAAAATGTTTATGAGGTATTTTTTTCAAGTGCACATATATAAGTTTTTAGCTTTTTGGGAACTAAAAATTACTTCTTATTTTTAAATGTAGGCATGATTTATCTTTCTCCTCTAATATTGATAGCCTATGAGTTTTTTGATGTAAAATGAAATATATGAAACTATTTTATATAATATGATTTCCTTGTGTTTGAGCTTCCAAATCTAAGATATATATTTTTTTTTGATACCAATGATTATTTTGATTCCCATTAAATTTAAGTCCATCGGAGAAGAAATAATGTTGACTATGAGAGTTAATCCTAATTATGTGATCATTTTTCATTAGAATTTCACTTTGATGTTCATTGTACCTTTTCTTTTTCAAATTTTCAATAATTTTTTTGCCTAATTACGCTGCAATGTAGTAAAATTACCATGTATGTCCACCCATTTAAAATCACTAAAAAATGTGAGGACATAATTAATACCTTCCTTGCATAGTAAATATGTTTCATTATATGAGTGGGATCCATACTAAATAAGTGTCTTGGCATGGATGGTTTTGAAAACTTTAATTTTTTCAATCTCATATGCAACGCATCTTTGCATACTTTCTTAAATATAATGTTTCTAACCTAATAATACCAAAAATTAAATTTTATATTTTTACCCATATAAATGCAAGTAGTCAACATAAATTTTAACAAAGTATTTTTATATTAAAATTGATTCACTATAAAAATGCAAGATAATTATTAACCATGTGTAAAGGATAAGGTAGATTAACAAACAAAGAAGTCCATCACCAAAGTTCTTGAATCAATCAATGGCGTGGATTTTGATGGATTATACCTATTATAGTTAACTTAAAAAAAATAAAAGTACATAAACCAAATAATATAATGGACTTTTATGGCTTATGCAATCTTAAATAAAACATATCTGACCTAATAATACCAGAAAATAAGTTTTAAATGTTCATCTATATAAATAAAAGCACTCCACATAAATATTAAAAGAATATTTTTCCATTAAGATTGATCTATCGAAAAGATATAAGATGATTATTAGGTAAGATTAAAAGATAAGGAAAAGTAACAAACAAAGAAGCCTATCACCAAAATTCTTAAACCAAAAAATGGAATGGATTTTGATGGCTTAAAACCATATGTATAATAATTAATATTAAAAAAGAATAAGGTAGCTAGAATAAATAATATAATGTAATTTTATGTCTTACACCCATGCCTTTAATGGTTTATTAAAAAAATTAGAAAATAAAATAAAAGAAAAGAATGTTGAGAAAGGTTTCAACTTGACACATTCATAAAAATATTTTTATCTTTTATGAGAGCATGGGACCATATACTCAAAGATATACATACTTGTAACGTTTATGGATATGTTATTTAAGGACACATGATATGGTGAAAAAAGATGAATGATTATCAATTCAACTGGAAAGATAATGTTTGACGGAAGGAGTTAATTGATAGATCAAAAATGTGCAAGAGTGACCTTCCTAGTTTTATAAATAACACTAGCTATTATTAAAGGTATGATCCAAGTGAACATTCAAAAGTGATATAAATAAAATTTAGCTAAAATATTTAATTAAAATTGATTTGAAAAAAATTTTAGTCAAAACTAAAAGATTATGTACTTAATCAAATTTAATTGACTATGGACTAATAAAATTTTAAATAGTAAATAATGTCTCTAATTTATTAATAAAAACATATGAACATGTTTAAATTAAATTATATTATTCTAAAAACCATGAATATAAGTCTATGGTGTATAATTAAATTATATTTATTAATTAAATAAGAAATGCAAAAATTATTGGAGTTCTATTTTCAACGTATCTAATATATTATAACATAGATAAATATATTAACAAATTTGACAATATATTATAAATTATTCCTTCCCATTCTTATTATTTTGAGGACAAATATTTGTATTATATAACAGGATTGATGACATAGAATAAACAATCGTATTAAGATGGCATGGTGGTTGTGGTCGTTACACTGATATATATTAATGGTGGAGTTGAATTCTAAGGTAAGGTTGTCATGTTGGGGACTCTCTAATTAATTTTATGAAAATATTGTTAAAAACTATAAGAATTTATTATTAAAAAAATATTTATATATAAAAAAATAATAAAGTTAGGATTTTTTTTACATCCCTCATAACTTGTGTGGCTTGAAAAGTCATTTGAAAATAGTTACTACATATTTTTTTAGATGCAATAATACATTTACCAAATTCATGGAACAATGAGACTCCCTGAGTATTAACATACTTTTATAACTTACCTATAGATAATACATGATAAAGCATGTATTGTACCATATTTAAAAAATTATGATCCACAAAATTCTTTGACAGTATTGCATAACATGTTTGTATCAACCACCAAGTCATTGTCATGTATGTATTTACATTGAATTCAATTGGAAATGGACATATTTTATTTTTTCACTAGAATACAATATTCAACCTCAAATATAAGAATATTAGAGCAAAATTTTAGATGGAGTGGCAGAAGAAAATAAAAAGATATTGTAATGGGATACATTGGTTAAGTTATACGTATACACTGGCCCTCATTACATAGTTGACATCAAAAATCCCTTAAAAATAGCCTCTACTAAAGAAATATAAAATTTTACGATGTTTTTGTACTATGTTATAAAATACTTTTCTAACATAGCCATTTTATTCATCATTGTAAAAGCTAAATGAGCTTGCCAATCTATTGAAACATTAATAAGATAAACATGCATGATCCTTCTCAATGTTGGAATCTCCCTCTAGTATAAATACCTACATATTTTCCTATCATTTCCCATAAACTTGGGAAGGAGTAGAAGCATTATAAAATGAAAATAGAGCATGCATTGCCACCTCAAAACATGGATGCAATAGAATGGTCTAATGGTATTCTATGATTGGAAAGAGTTTCACAGCTGTATAATTTATTTGAAATGTTTCTACCATTACATCATGTACCACTAGAAATATCCTCGTAACTATAAAATGATCTTCCTACTCCTCCAAACTATCATAGCATAGGCATCTGAATTTGTATTTAGTATATGGTAATAATAATGTTTTACGGGAGGGGAGTATAATTTACTTCACATGTTTCTGACCTTGTATCATGTCTAGCCTAATTTCACAGATATTGGATGAGAGCTCTTTCTCATATATAAATAAAAAATAAAAATACCTTCAATAACTTTAGGAAAAAATTAACATTATTAGAAACTAATTTACAATATCCAAAATTAATAGATTGAAAATACATGAATGTCATAATTTATATATACAATATTCCATATAAATTTTAAGACATTTTTTTAATAAGATTGAAATTTTAAATTTAGGGTTATTTCATTTAAATAAAATGGTGAAAACATAAATTAGTTAAGTAAAATATTAATAGGTATAT
>JARHVA010007715.1:272500-287500 GCA_037957365.1 Torreya grandis | reverse complement strand
AGAATAATAAGAGTAGCCACCATCGATGGAAGAGAGGATGGTTCATGATTTATAAAGAAAGAATAAAAGAATCAAGGTTTATATTATTAATCAGGGAGGTAGTTTAAAATCGTAAAAGTTGATAGATTTTAAGAATAACATAGAAAGGTTCTTCGAGTGTAAGACTATGAGAGATGACAAGAAGTTAAAGTTTACATTCTTGAAATTGAAAGGTCATTCAATTATTTGGTGGGATAACCTAAAAAAAAGAGATATATAAAAGGTAAAGAGAAGATTAATTCATGAAAAAATATGGAGATGAAGTTGAAGGAGAAATTTCTTCCTTTGGATTATGCACAAATCATATACAATTTTTTTTAGAATTTAAGGGAAAAGGATCACAATATACAAGAGTATACAGATAAATTTTATAAGCTCTCCAAAAATGGAGCATGATGACATAGAAGAGTAGATGGCTGCAAGGTATGTAAATAGTTTTAATTTTTTTATTCAAGATGAATTAAGAATGCACATAATAATTATCATGGATTAAGCTTCTCAATTAGATTTGAAGGTAGAAGAAAAACAAAATAGACAAAATTTGAGGACATCTACTCATTTAAGAAGAATTATATCCTCTCCAATAAGGGGATGAGGTGGGCTTAATAACACCAAGGGTGGCTTTAATTCTAAAAAAAGTTAGTCATCACGTGGTGCAGAAAGGCAAGATGATAATAGGCAAGGGTTTTAATACAAAAAAAGAGAAAGAGGATTTCAAAGAGGATGAGGTTGTATTAGTGATAGAGGATAGTTTTCGAATAAACATAGATATTGAGTTTGTTATAGATGTGGAGAAGGACTTAAAATATTTGAGTGTTCAAACTATCAACATAAAGAAAGGAGGTAAGAAGATTGCTCAAGAATAAATCTAGTTGAGGCTGAAATAAAAAAGTATAATACTAAAGTTACACTGATAGATGTTGAAGGGAATATCATGATGATAAGAACCATGATCACTATAAGGAAGGAAAATGTGTAAAATAAATAATATGGTGATTTGTGGTTGTGATCAAATATTTTTTGAACAAGATGTACTTTGGGTGGAAAGGTATGCAAAGTAATTTTAGATGGTGGTAGTTGTGAAAATATGGTTTCTACATAAATTATAGAGAAAATAAATTTTCAATGTGAAAATCATCCTAATACTTATCATATTTCATGTTCTAAGAAAGGGAATTAAGTTACAATAGATAAAAAGTGCTTAATCGTGTTTTATATAGGCAATAGTTATAATAATAAAATATGGTGTGATGTTATTCTAATAGACTTATGTCATGTGTTATTAGAATACCATGAGAATATGATAGAAAATTAATTCATGATGGAGCAAAAAACACACACTTTTTCGAAATGTGGTATAAAAATATTTTTGTTACCTCTTAAGGAGGAAGAGAAGATAGAAAGCATGTTGTCAACTAAAGAATTTTTCCATGACCTGAAGGTGGTAGGTTTTTATTATGAATTAGTAGAAAATAATGAAGAAATTGAAATTGTGCTCATATCAATAGAATAAACAAGGGTGTTAAAATAATATGTATATGTTATGTCTAATAAGTTACTAGATGGTTTACTACCAAAGAGAGATATTCAACATCACATTGATTTGATTCCAAGATCAACTCTACCTAATCAAGCAACTTGTAAGATGAGTCTAATAAAACATACATAATTAAATAAATAGGTAACTAAACTAATAAGAAATAAGGTGATAAGGGAGAGTATGAGTCCATGTGAAACACAAACATTGCTAACTCTAAATAAAGATGAAGGATGGAGAATGTGTGTGGATATTAGATCAATTAACAAAATTACAATATAGTATAGGTTTCTTTTACCTCATTTACATGATATGATCGATTTATTTGTAGGAGAAAAATATTTTGCCAACATTGATCTAAGGAGTGGTTATTATCATATTTTAATTAATGAAGTAGATGAGTGGAAAATTATATTCAAGACTAGCAATGGCTTATATGAGTAAATGGTGATGCCATTTAGATTATCTAATGTACCTAGCATATTTATGAGTGTGATGAATATAGTGCTATGATATTATATTGTTAAGTTTTTGGTTGTTTATTTTGATATTAAATAAGACTAAAAAAGAGCACTTATAGTATTTGAGAGTGGTAATGGATTTGTTAAGAAAGGAGAAGTTGTATGCATATTTGAAGAAGTAAAGGTTTATTCAGAACAATTTGGTATTATTGAGATTTATATTTTTAACATATGGTGTGAAAATAGATGAAGAAAGGATAAAGGTAGTTCTTGAGTGCCGTATTTCAAAAAGAATTACAGAGGTAACAAGTTTCCATGGTTTAGGAACTTTTTTCAAAAAACAATTATTAAAAAATTTAGTAGTATTATGACACCAATAACAAATTTCATGGGAGGTAAATAATTTTCATGGACTAGAGAAGTGACATAAAGTTTTGAAATTTAGAAGTTTACAAAAAGACTAATTGTAGTATCACCAGATTTTACCAAAGTATTTGAAATTGATTGTGATGCTTCATTTGTGAGAATTGGTGATATGCTGAGTCAAGAAGGAAAAACAATAGTGTATTTTAGTGAAAATTTGAATTAGATAAGGATAAAGTATTCTAATTATGATGTCTAAATTTATGCAATTGTATAAGAATTAAGACATTCGATGTATAATCTGGTGCTTAACAAGTTTATACTATTAATAGATCATGATGCTTTGAAGTATGTGAATACACGAAAAAAGTTGAATAATAGGTATGTAATGGTACTATACTTTTGTGTTGAAAAATAAATTGGGAAAATAGAATTAGGGAGCTGATGTATTGAATAGGAGAGTGATATTATTAACTACTATGGTGATTAAGTAATTAGATTTGAATTTACCAAAAAATTATATGATATTGATCCATATTTGTGAAATATAGTTGAACAGTACATAAATCAAATATCAAGAAAGATAGGTATTATTCATGATGAGTATCTTATACAAGAAGTTTATTTATTCAAAGTGAAATAGTTATTCATTCAAGTGGGGTCTCTATGAGACAATATAATAAGATAATTACATAGTGGTTGTTTGGATAGACATTTTGCTAAGATGACAACAATATTTTTGGTGGAGGAAAAGTATTTTTCACCAAAGATGAAGAGAGATGTGACAAGTTATGTTTCAAGATGAAAAATATGTTAGGTTGCTAAAGTACATGCACAAAATACTAGACTATACATGCCATTACCAGTTCTAAGAGGAATATAGATAGATTTGTGTAGGGATTTTGTGTTGGAATTACCAAATACATAGAGATGTAATGATTCAAATTTTGTTTTTATAGACATGTTTTTAAAAATTGATCATTTCGTTGCATCTAGGAAATGTAATGATGCCACTAGAGTTGAAAAATTCTTTTTTATAGATATTCTCAAATTACATGGCATTCCAAAAAATATTACTTCAGATAGGGAAATAATATTTATAAATCATTATTAGAGGACATTGTGGAAGAATATCAATAATAAGTTATAATTTAGTAGTGCATATAACCCACAAATAGATGGATAGATAGAAGTTGTGAAGAGGAGCTTAGGAAATATATTGAGATGCATAGTGGGAGAGAACCCTGAGCAATGAGACTTAGCTTTACCCCAAGCTAAGTTTGCATATAATAGTTAAGTGAATAGATCAATAGGAAAGTCACATTTTCAAAATTTTAATGGAATAAATCCTATGGGTATTTTATATTCAATACAATTACAAATTATAGATGAATTAGTGATGATGTAGAAGCATTTGTGGAGCATATGTAGTAGTTGCAAGGGGTAAGAAAAATGTTGAAATAAAATAATGAGAAATATAAAGCAACTAAAAATGTTAGAATAAGATCAAAGGTATTTGAAGAAGGATATTTGGTAATGGTTTATTTGAGGAAATAATTTTTTTTAAAAGGCATGTACAACAAGTTGAAGTACAAGAAAATTAAACCATGTAGAATTGTGAGAAAAATCAATGACAATGCCTAAGAGGCGAGTTTACCACAAAAAATGATAATATTTATAATATTATATATTTTAAATTTATATGATTTCCATGGAGAGTATGGTAAAGGTGATGAAGATGAATAAGTAAATTGGGAGTAATAGGTTCTAAAAAAGAAGAGACAAAATATACTACAGGTTTTGGATATGAAGATAGTGAGCACAAGGCAAGGGAATTATAACTGGTATTTGATTCATTGGAAAGGATTAAAATAATAATTCAACACTTCGATTACATAATGGGAGCTAAATAATATTGGTAAGGAAAAATGGTAGCATTATAATTAGACCAAGTTGTAGGAACTGAGTTATTTTCAATTAGAGGAGAATGATGTACAAAAAAGAGGCCAACCTTTCAGAGTCCATAAATTTTGACCCATATCTCTATTTTACCTCTTCCACATGGCTAAAAGACCATATCAAAATGTTATATGCTTTCTTAAGCCACTATATACACTAAGATTTGATTTTGATATTTTTTGGAAGCCAAACATGATTTGACAGTCTAAAATTAATGTTTAATGATTTTTTTGGAATTTTTTATTTTTATAAATTATATATTTTTAAAACTAAACAACTAATTGACTATAATTTAACCCCATAGTATAATTTTAGCATTTAGGATATTTAGGTAAAATTTTTAATCTGCATGTGCTTGCATGTGAAAATTATTATAAATAGTAGTTGCTAAAACTAGATTTTTTTTTAGGATTTTTTTATTTTTTTCAATTTTTTAATGTAAACTCAAATTTATGAGTTTAGGAATATTTAATCATGGTTAAGGTTTATAATTATTTCAATTCATTCAATACAAATTAATACAAGTTATTGTTCAGAATCTTTCCCAATTGGTAATTTTTATTGCCTTGATAGTTTCCAGCTTTATTATTATAAATTATGTATAAATAATCCTCAACTTAGAATTAGAGTTAACATTTAAAATCAATAAATTAAAAATAATAACTCAACTTGTTATTGTAATTAAGTTTTACATGTAAGTGTAGGCAAATCTAAAAATATCTATAAATAAATTAAACTCTAAAATTAGGCTATCGAATGAATTTAAATTGAAGTTAAAGTCTAGTTAAATAAATAGACAATTTCTATGTTTAGAAAATCCAAAAAAATAAAAATAAATTGCAATTTCAAACCTACATATGGTCACACATGGCCTTCAAAAAATATTAAAAATGTCCCAAAAATGGAAGGGTAGGGTAAGGATACATTGAAATTTTTGAGCCAATCATTTTTGTGTAAATATAGGCTCAAACGGAGCTATGAATAAAAAATTATGGCCTCAAGAATTTTGGCCTCTTAGTCCATATCATTCTTCTGTAGTTGAAAACAACTTAGCCTCTATAGTTACTTTGATTTTACTACTACAATTTATTCTTAACAATCTTATTTACCTCTCATTCTATAATATAAGGATTTTATTCTTGTTTTAATCCTTCCCATTATAATAAATACCAATCATAACTTACATTTTCTTTATAGTCTTGTTATCCAAACTTTGCATTATCTTTTCTTTCTTATTTTTTGGCATCTATTGATGTCAATCTACTCCATAATCTTCACCTTCACCATATTATTCATGGAAATCATATAAATATCAAACATTAAATACTATATGGATATAAAAACTATGTAGTGAACTCATCTCATAAACATTGTCATTGATTTTCTTCACAATTTTGTATGGTCCAATTTTCTTGTACTTCAAATTTTTATATTTGCCTTTTAAAAATTTCCTCAAGTAAACCATCACTAAATTTCATTATTTTAATATTTTAACTTTATACTAAAATTTGTTGTTACATTATACTTTTCTTTACTTCCATACATCTTTCTTCTTATTTCTTCTTTTAACTACTGTATATGTTCTAAAAACATTTTTGTGTCATAAAATAATGAGCCAAAATATAATCAAGATAAATTAAAATCTAGTAGACCAAGATTTTAAATAATAATTAATATTTATTCATATTTAATGATTCAAATAATTACAAACCATGAATAAATAAGCCTTAATACAAAATTAGAGTCGACATGTAAATTTTGGAAATCTAAAAATAAACATTAAAAAATAATAACTTAACCTACTATTTTTAGTAGCTGCTATATTTATTAATTTTTGCATGGAAGCATGTGAAACTATAAAAATATAAAAAGAAACTAAATTCTAAAATTATTCTATCAGACAAATTTCAATTGAATTTTGAGCCTAGTTACAAAAATAGATAATTTTTAAATTTATAAAAAACATGAAAATAAAATTAAACTACAATTTTAGACTCTTAGATGGTCACATATGGGCTCATAAAAATATTAAAAATGTCTCATAATTAGAAAGGTAGGTTATTTCTGGATTATATTTTTTGAGACAATCATTTAGACGTAAATATGGGCTCAAATGGAACTACTAATCTAAATTTATTGCCTCCAAAAGTCCAACCTCTTTTTCTACATCAATATATATATATATATATATATATATATATATATATATATATATATATATATATATATAATTTAAGACATTTTTATATAATAATTAAATTAAAAATATAGAGTTATTTCATAAAAGTAATTTTCTTTATATTTCCATTGAATTAAAAAAATATTACATAAGTGTATTTAAATAAAGTTCAACTTAAAATTGGAGTTGACATGATTAACTAAATAAATAAATTAATTTAAAAAGATACATAAAAATAATTAATCTATGTTATTTTTAGTATATTTTTTTTCTTACCAATTTTATAATTTCTATTTTTAGTGAAATTTATATGCAAACTCATATGAACCTAAAAATCTTCACATTTTTTCTAAACACTAAAATCAACACAGCAGACAAACTTCAAAATAAGTCCATGTTTAGTTATAAAAATAGTATTTTTCTAAAAAAATTAAAACCCCTAAAAATATATTTAAATACAATTTCAAACTATTTCGTAATTATATATGATCTCAAAAAAATTCCAAAAATATCTTTATCCAAATAAATCTAATTATGACTAAACTAAAATTTTCAAGACATTTATTTTGACACAAATAAAAATTCAAACATAATTATAGACAAAAAAATTATAACCTCAAAAAAATTAAAAAAAACAAAACCTCAACATCATAAACACAAAATATGTCTCACAAATATAGAACGTATGAAAGTCTGGATATTTTAAAAAAACAATAATTTTTTATATATGTGAGTTGCAATTAACAATATATAATAAAAATAAAGTATTATTCAAAAGAAAGTTTATATATATATATATATATATATATATATATATATATATATATAATATTTTTGAAAACATTAAAAATTAGATATTGTTATTTATATACAATGTATTAATTTAAGAACCAAAAATAATATTATATTAAACACATACAAGGTTAAGTGAAGGTATTTTGAAAACTAGTAGTCTATAAGAGTTTATATAGAGTAAAAATTAACTATAAATCTTAATTACTGAACTAGATACTTAGATTATTAAATCACCTATATGAAAATATATTACTATAATTGAGTTAATGTTAAAAAAAAATTATGTTTTTTTGGTTTAATTGTTAGTCATTCGAGTATTCTATATTTAAGAAATAACTTATTAATGAATAGGTAGGCTCATACAAGTAGATGTATTCTTATGTAGGTATGTACTTATGACATTTGGCAGTGATTAATCATAGGAGAAAATAGTCTAGATTAACTCTTAAGATTTCAAGTTGTCCTATTGTTCATGATTTATAAGTTTGAAAATAGTAGAAAATTTTATTTTCAATAAGATTTATTTATTTATTTTTTTTTTTGGGGGTATATAGATCATTAAATTATTTGAATCTAATTAATAAGAAAAATAAATGTAATATAAAAAATTGATTGATTTTGAAAAAAATATACGAAATTTATGCGTTTTTTAAAAAAAAAAAAAAATTAATGGTCTATCAAAATTAATGAAAATGAGTTAAATATTTTTACAAACAATATTTAACGTATTGTCATCAATGTTGTCAAAGTTGTTGAAATATTTGTTATGAAGTGTAAGAGATGGATTATATGTTATATATAAGGTTTGAAATAAGCACACGGAGTCTTAATCCCATATCATCATTGGTAGGTAAGGCAACTCATTTTACATATACAAACATTAATTCCTCATTTTAAGGGTTTGATGTGATTTAATAAATTTTCATTTCAAACTATTAGTGGTTTGTTCTATTGAGAGTTAGCGACCAGCATGCATCAGTTGTATGATTTATGAATTTTGAGATACATAATAAATGAAATATTTTTTTGCTCATTAGATTATTTAGGTATAAGGAGAAATCTATAATACAATTTTGATAAAAAAGGGTTTTGAATACAATCTATTGATTAAACACTTGAAATGTTTATATATCATTTGTAAATTTAATGAATAAATTTTTTAATTTATTTAGAAATTATTTTCATGTCAAATTGACTTCTAATAAAATTGTGATAAAATATTAAAGTAAACAGATTTGTATAAATTGTAATTTATAAAAATCTATCCCGAATAAATATACATTATATCTTAGTTCATAAACTAATTAATGGAATGACATTGAATTAATAAAATTAAAAACTTAGATGAAATGTTTATGTGAACATGAAATAAATTAAATTAGATTATATGATTATTATTAGATAGATAAGTTTTAAGATGCAAGTTTTTTATTTAAAATAATTGAGCATACCAAACATAGCTTAAATGTATAGGTGAAAGATATAATTCTAGAGTTAAAAGTTATGTAACTCTTGGAAAATCAGAATATAATATTTAATCATTTGAAACATTAAATAATTATAATTTAAAAGAGATATATATATCCAAAATATAATTTAATAAAAGTTAATGTAACATCAAATTAAATGAAATTCCTTAATATTAAAGAGAAATCCAAATTAAAGACACAATGAGGTTGCAATCTCTTTAACCTCACGTGAAGATAAATAATACCAGAGAGTGAAAATTGAATTGGTTGCTCATTTATGTAAACGTGCATCCTCAACATATAAAGTGTTAAAATAATATCTACCTAATAATGTGGAAGCTAATTATTTGGTAAGTAGTAAGGACAAGGAAGATTAACAAATAGTGGATCCTATGAGGAAAGTACCTAAACCATGGAATGGAATGGACATTGATGGCTGACAGCATTCCTATAATGGTCAATACTATGAAAATAGGGTAAATAGGGATGGCAATTGTACAACTTCGAAAAACTACTCTTCTCCTCTACACGATCATGTTACCATGTCATCAAAGGTAGACACACCTACAATGTTGACGAAGTACGCTGTAAAACGTGTACTGTGCTGTATTGCAAAACATAGATCCACACAATACGTCCACTGTACTGCATAACGTGTCTATATCGACCGCCAGGTCGTCGTCGTCATTACATTGACTAATTTTTATATATTTATTTTAATTTTTGTATATTTGATGGTCCCCGTTACTTAGTTGACCTCGAATATTATTTTAAAAACACCACTACTGAAAAAATTTAAGATTTTAAGATGATTTTTTACTAAGATGTAACATAGCTGTTTTGTTCGTGACGTTCAAATCGAGATGAATATAAGTGATTTTATCCTTTAAAACATCAGTTGTAGATGATCCTTCTCGAACTTGGAAACTCTAGTATAAATGCCTGTATATTTGGCTATCCTTTTACCTGAACTTTGAAGGAGCATCAGCATTAGAAAATAAAAATCGAGGATCCATTGTCCCACCAAAACCCGGATCCGACAGAATAGTCTCATGGACTCTTCCGCGGTGGGAAAGATCTTCATAACTGTAAGTAAATTATTTTGCCGCTCCTCCGTTTTTATCATGGCATAGACTTATCACGCATCTGAATTTGTATTTGATATATGCTAAAAATGATGTTGTGTGCGAGGGCAGTACAGTTTGCTTGACATGCTGCTGCTCTTGAATCACGTTGGAGCGAATTGCGGAGATAGTGGATGAAAATCTAACCAAGCAATTTGCTTCATTTTGTTTTCAAATTTAACCCCACGAAATGTTGACATAGCATACTGTGCAACCGGAGCGATGTATTTTACTCCCATCCATGGCTATCGCTATGCCTGCTGCCTGCCGTGTGCTCTGCCGCAGGAATACAGAGAACTCAAATACCAAGGATATGATCCAAAATTGGGTAATATGGTTGTCTTACTGATCCTCCTTATGTAAATTGTTCAATTATTTTGCAGTTAGTGATTACAATTTTTTTGTTATAGGTTGGAAGGGAATGGGGATCAGCATGGGACCTCCAGTCGGTCAAACTATGGGCGATCCATGACATCTTGGGTCGTGGATTTTCTGGATAATTAATCTTCGACTTTGATATTGTAAGGTGGATGCCCTTTGATATTGTAAGGTGGCTGAACCTTTGTTACTGTTAAATATTAGGCACGAGGCAGTGGGATTATAGTGATATTATAAGGTGGATGAACTTTTGTTATGGTTATTTGGGAGTACTTATCACTGTAAAATTGTGGCTAGCGCACCTTGGAGTGGGATTATAACCTGCAAACGACCTTATCGATTTAAAAGATAAAAAAAAAAAATTTAGTATCAAAAAAATATTTTATATATAATTATTTTTTTAAATTGTTAGAGTTTAAACTAATTGTAGAATTTTTATTTCGTTTTTAGTTTGGTTAGTTATTACATAATTTTATTATATTTATGTGAACGAGTAGAAACTGCATATCTTTAAATTATTATTATAAAATTAAATAAAAATTCATATCTTTAAATTCTGTAAATAATGACTTTTTTATTTTCTTCAATTTTGTAACAAATTTAATGTTATTGAGCGTAATTGAAAATATTGAATGTAGATCATCTCTCAAATTTTATAATTTAAAGATAAAAAATAAATCAATATCACAATCTATAGATAATATAAATTTTTAAATATTTTAAAATAAAAAATAAAGTTTAGATATAGAATCACTTCATTCAAATAAACATAAAAAATGTCTCTCACAAAATCTACAACATATAAAAATTCTAACACTTTATACAAAGAAATATTATAATATTTTAAAGAAAGAATGAAATTTTGTTTAAGGTGCATTTGACAATATATTATAAATAAAATGTTCTTTTTAAGGAAATTTAGTAGAAAAATGGTATAAAGTACTCTTTCTAAAAAAAAATTTAGGGAAAAATATATTTGACATCATATAGTATATATAAATTACTGTATTAAACAAATTAAAAATAAAATAAAAATTATCATATTTTTTATAAATTAAAAGTTGAAGTTTAATTTAACTATTTTAAATTAATGGTTTAGAATAGTTATAATATGTTTTTGGATAATTTTTTTAATATATTATAACTTAAATAATATTTTAGAAAATAGTAAATTATTAAACATTATTAAAATTAAAAATTTTATATACAATTTATTAGATTAAAAATCAATAATAATACTATAGTACACATATAGTATTAAATTAAAGGAATTGGCTTTGAAAACAAGTATTTTAGAAGGGTATATATAGAGGAAGTAATATTAAAATTTGTAATTATTGGATATATGGACACCTAAATCACTTAATAATTTTCAAAAAAAGATATTACTATTTTTGCTTTCTTTGTCATGTTTTTACTGAGTTGAGCATTCTATATTCTGGAACAAATTTTCTAATGAATGGTTGGGTTCATATATGTAGATGCATTTTTTTATAGGCATGTACATTGATTAAACATAAGAGATAAACTTGTATATTAAATTTTAGATTATAAGTTGTCTTATTAATCATGTTTTTTAATTTTGATAAGAACAATTAAGTTAATATTTAATAAGATTTATTACATTTATATAAATATAGATCTATAAATCATTTACATATAATTAATTATAAAAATAAATGCAAATGAAAAGTTTGACTGATCTTGACAATAGTCTACGAGGGTTTATTTGTTTGATCAACAATTCATCAAAATTGATGAAATTTTGTCAAATGTTTGCACAATTGATACTTGACATACCTTCATCAGAGTTGACAAAGCACTTGGTTTGAAGCATAAGATATGGATTATACTTTATTATTTATTTTTAATGTTAAAAAGAATATAATAGGGCACTAATCCCATGTCACCATGGGTACGTAAGGCAACCCTTTGTATAGGTATAAATATAAGTTTATTATTTTGAAGGTGCTTAACTTGATTGAAATTTCATACTCATATTTTTTTCTCTATTAAGAGTTATCTACCATCCTCAAACAATTGTTTTAGCATTTATGAATTTTTAAAATATGTAATATATGCAATTTTTTTTGGTTCAATAGACTATTTGGGTGCAATTTGAACTCTATAATGTAATGGAAAAATAAAAGGGTCTTAAACCTGATCTATATATCTAACACTTGAAATGAATGTAATTAATTTTTTATCTGAATGGATAAAAATTTTAATCCATTAATTAGTTCAATTTCATGTTAAATTGAATTATTGTAGGTTTTTAAAAATATATTCAAGTAGATGGAAATGTACAATTCATAATTTATGAAAAACTAGCTTGAAAAGATATACACTACATCTTGGTTCATAAAATAATTAATGGAAATACATTGAATTCATCAAAGTAATATCTTATATGAAATGGATATGTGAACAAGGAAGAAATTAAATCATATTCCATGATTTTTATTAAATGTATAAGTTTTAAGATGTATCTCTCTTACTTAGAATAATTGGTTAAACCAAACCTAGCTTGGATGTGTAGGTGAAGGATGTAATTCTAGAGTTAAAACTTAGCTGACTCTTATAAAACTAAAATTAAATAATTAAGCACTTGAAATATTGGATAATTATAGATTAAAGGAAAAAAAAAAATGAATAAGTCAAGGTGTAGTTTAATGAAAATTGACATAACACCAATATGAATGAAATTCCTTCATAGTAAAGAGAAATAAAAATTAATGGAAAAGTATGGTCATGATGTGCTTCTTACTTGAACATAAATAATAATAAAGGATAAAAATTAAATGGTCATAAATATGTAAATGTGTACGCTCGACATAAATGTTAAAATAAGATTTGCCTTATAGGCTGGAACTATCTAAATAGTGATAACTAATTATTTCATAAGGCATAAGGCCAAGGAAGTTTTAAAAACAAGGGATCCTATCAACAAAGCTCCTAAACCAAGGAATTGATTATAATTTTATGTAACATGCCCATGCCTATAATGGTTAATATTAATAAAATAAGGTAAAAATGGGTGTTACTTGACAATTTTAGAAAAAATTCTTATCCTTTATGGGAACTCCATACCGTGTGCTCAAAGGTATACATACCTACGACATTAATGAAGTTACAATATTAAAAGAACTTGAGCATTGTAAAAATAAAATTAGGGGATTATTAATTGAATATGAAAGATAATTCTTGATGGCATGAGTTAACTTATGGATCATAAATGTGAAGCAAGAGTGTAGTTCCTAGATGCACTGAAAATGATAGATTTTAATAAGGTAATGACACAAGTGAGCATTGAAAAATGATATGACTATGGAATTTGTAAAAAACCCTCTGATGGGGTACTGGAGATAGGAAAAAGTCATTATATATTTACTTTTCATATTATATCCCAGTTATAACACAAATAATTAATGATTAGATTAAAATTAAAATTAAATAAAATGTGAAAATAAATTCAATGTATATAAGTGAAGGATAGGTCTAAATGATTCATCTTCTGAGTAGCGGCAATGATTTAACATATCCAAATTTGCTTGACTAGGTGATAGACATTAAGTCTTAACAATGACATTCAATGTCATGATTTATCTAATGAAGAAAACCTATTGTTTGTATTAAGTATTTTGACTTAACAAATAAGGAGTACAACTAGCAATGCTTTACCTAGTTTGGTATTATTATATAAATAAACTTCAAAAATATGAAGTTGTGGATAAGAGATTTGTTTAGGTAAATAAAGGATCATAATTCCATAGCTCAGATATAAATGGTTAAGAACATACTAAACCTACTTAAAATAAATATCATTAATGATTATTCAATCAATTATTCCCATGATATCCATAATGTTAGGAGATAATCTCGAATAACCATTAAATGGATAAATTTTTTGTGGTTAGAGACACAAAAAAATTATTAAATAGAATAAATATAAATTCAATAATATTGAAATGAATCTTAGTCATATAAAATTAGGCACTATTCATAATCCAAGATGAATCAACTTATATAAATACTCTCGAGTTTTTAGGGGTGAGGTAAACTAAGAAAACCAATGTCAATTATTCCATTTTTAGTTATATAAAAAATATTCCCATGGTCCACAACAAAAGTAAATATTAATTCTTATAGAGGAAAGGAGTTCTAAATAACTAATAAACATGAATATTCCCCCTACTCAATCTATTAGTGGCTAGCATATGACTCCCTTAAGTATAGTATATTTATCCATCTATTAGCAGTTGATAATTAATCGCACACAATAGGAATACATCCAACACACATGAATTTGTGAAAATTTCCCAAGAGAAACAAAAAAATATTCATTCATTTTTTGTTTCCTTCTTAGATTACTAAAATAATAGAAGGAAAAGTCCATAGCTTAGAAAAGAAGTTTAAAATCTATCCAACACATGGTATGTATTATCCATGACATAGTACCCAATGAGCTATGAGTTAACTTTGTGGATAAAATTATAAAAGGATAATCACATAACTTCAGAGTGACAATTTGATAATAAAAATATAATTTATCATTATAATTGTAGACATGAAAAACATGCAAGCTAAGTTTCACCCCTCAAATTATTATTCATTATTTTCGTAATATATATTACAAGTATAGTATTTACATTTAGATAGGCTAAAATATCCATTTTGATGTATTATAATCATATCA
>JARHVA010007715.1:262500-265000 GCA_037957365.1 Torreya grandis | reverse complement strand
GCTAGTCTTGACAGCCTTGTTAGAGAAGTAATTACTCAACAGCATCATACTGCTCTTCTACCTGATATTTTGTAGAAAGTATCAGTTAATACTACTTTCAGTATACTAGACAACCTAACTGTCTCAACCCCCCCTAATTCTCTCAGTTGGGCAAAAGTAGCACAAATCCAAAGAGATATCAGTAAAAGTAAAGCACATAAGAAAGTAGAAGAAGAATGTATTGTTGATAAAATATATCATGTGGGAATGGCTAAAATAGAGGAAGCAAAAAAGTTTAGCTACTTTGAAGAAGGTGAATCCTCTAATGCTAGACCTCCACTAGATTCCCAGATAAGAACATTAAATTTCCAACCCTTTTTCTGGAAGTTTAATTGTGAAGCTCTAGCCAAAAGAAAAGAAATGGTTCATGCCATGCTTGCATGGACAAATGTATAGATATTTGGTCTCAAAAAGGATCCTTTTAGTGTCTCACAACAAATATCTAATGGTTTTATAGGTATTATTAAGGATTGGTGGGATGCTTGTGGCCAAGTCTTTCAGGATGACATTCTCCGCCAGGATCAGCCAATAGTTGCTTTATGTGAAGTAGTTTACTCTAAGTTTGTTGGTATCATAGATAATGAAAAAGAAGCCAACAAAGCTAAATTTTTTAGAGCCCAGTTATGTGATATAACCAGACTAGAAGAATACATGTGTTATATGGAAGGATTGTTATATGCTGTAGGAGAAATATTTAACCCAGCATTTAAGATTAGATATATTGAATCCTTTCCAAAATATTTTGCTGACAAATATAAGTCAATCATGGGTTTTGAGATATCTACAATGTATTTTGGGCGTATCAATCAAAATATTAGAGCAATAAATGAGAAATTATGTGCTGAAAGAAAAGCCTATAAAGAAACCATGTTATTTCAGAAGAAAATAGGTGTCAAGTTCTGCAAACCCTTATTTGATCAGTTTGGTTGTACAGATGCCTATCAGTATAGGAAATATCAAGAAAAGAGAAAGAAAAATAAAATTCCCAGTCAGTGTAAGTGTCCTTCAAAGCCTTACAAATTCAGACCAAAGCTAGGAAAGTTTCAAAAGTTTCAAGGAACTTCCTTTAAACAAAAGAAAATGTTTAGAAAAAGGAATAATGGATTTCAAAAATCCCCTGTCAAGTGTTTTCTCTGTCAAGGAAATCACTATGAAAACAAGTGTCCTAAAAGACAGGAACACTCCAAAAAAGTCAATTTTATTCAAAGTCATAATATTGATGAAGAAGAATATATTCTTATTTCTTACATTGAACCTCTGTATGAATCAGATATTCCATGGGAAGAAGAAGAAGAAGAAGAAGAAGATTCAAATCACATTATTATGAATCTTGAAGATATTGACTCAGAATTTGAATCCTTTGACTATGATTCAGATATTGGATTTCAAATCAATATGCTAAGAACTCAATTTGATGATAGTCTAACTCTATCTCAGCAAATACAGTATTTGAAAGACAAATATTTAAGTACCCCTGCATATCTAGTTTCTGAAAAGAAATATCTGCAAAAAAATATTATTGAGACTAAAAATAGATATAATCTATATCTATCTCAACAAAGACAATAGAAATATATGCTTATAAAAAAAATTCTCTTAAGATCTCAGAACCAGAAGCCAGTTCATCAAAAGCTCCTGATTTTCAAGCTGCATATTCTAATAATCCTGAGAGAAAGCAATGGCAAATCAAACGCATTGCTCTGGTACAAGGCTTCCTAGCTAAAGCTCAGGAAGAACTTCAATAGTTAATGAAAGAAGAAGCTGAAGATGATGAAAAAGAATAGCTAATTGAGGCAGAGTTAGCTCAGCTTGCTGATAGTTATCCTACAGGTATGCCAATTGATAAAAATAATAGTATTAATCAAGTTCACTCTACTAACAATCTAGTATGTGAACTTAGTATCAAATGGCTAGGATTTAAAGCTTATAATCTTGATGTCTTGATATACATTGGTATAGATATATCTTTAGCTAGATATCATTCTATTCCCTTTTGATAAATGGGAACCAGATTTTTATAAGTTAACCTTTAATGTGAAAACAGTTATCTCTGAATGGTCTGCCCAACTTCCTATTCTATTAGGAGATATTGTCTATACATTTAAAGTTGTTTAGAATGAGATGCCAATGTTTGACATCATGCTTGGATCTTATAATCTCTCCAGTCTTTATCCCATTACCATTCAGCCTCATGAGATTATCCTAGCTCAAAAATATTCTTTGTTCAAAAAGGGAAAATATGAATGTAAAATTCCTATGAAAACTAAAGCCAAACCAGTCAATGTTGAGTGGTTAAATCAAAAAATTAATCTCTGTCAGGCACAAGTAGAACCTGTGCTTGAAAATATTTTGTAAGATTGCTGCTCAGAGAATCCTTTAGCCTTCAAAAATAGAAAAATTCATATTTGTCATATAGACTTAAAATTGTTTACTGATAAGAATGGAGTACAAGTTGAGCCTC
>JARHVA010007715.1:232500-250000 GCA_037957365.1 Torreya grandis | reverse complement strand
TAGATAAAATTCAATTGGCATGGTTATGAGTATGATAATAGTTAATCTATGTAAAATAAGTGGTTGTTTTCTATTATTTTATTAGCTAAGTTACATATGTGGTTGGTTTTATTTTAAACTGTTAGTTTTCATGACAAAATCCCATCTTGATGTTTTTATAAGGATTTAGTTCATATTATTAGAAGTACAATCACTGCAAGGGGCAAGGGTGAATCAGTGAGCCCAAATAATCCAACTTCAATTTCAATCCTTTTAAACTCTTAATTAATTACCACAAGAATTTTTCAAAGCACACACATCATTCATATAAATTAACAAGAAAGATAATGCAATATCAAGCATATAACACATGACTTATGTGGGAATCCCTCTTGGGGGAGAAAACCCATTAGAACCTATAATTGGAATACTATCATATAATAAAAATAACCAATATAGACTACCTACAACTGATCAAGGAACTATCATCCCTTATTTTACTGAGATTGCAATCCCACAAGAAGTTGCTACACTTATCTAGCTTTCCTACCATAACAACTAGACATTTAAGAAGTTTCACCTTGTAAGGAGGTTGTGACCCTATATATTTTGAGAATACAAAATAACACCTATAAATATAATGTATACTATAATAATTATTTCCTAAAAATTTGATGAGATGAAGATACAAAGTATATCAACTCTCTTCAATTTTTCACACTCAATGCATCCAAATCCACCTTCTGGGTCACCCTAGACCTATTATATCATCATAAACCTATGATAAAACTATTATTACATCATAAAAATGACCCAAAATTCATATACATAGTCCTCAATCTATTCTACTCATCAATCCGTCCACTATGCACACTACCTCTCCTCTCTTCTTCACTACAATACTCACTTCTCACACACAAGCCTAGAAACCAACACATTTGGTTTCATAAATTATAGATCTATCATTATTATCAGGATAAAAATATTTAGTTTTCATCCATAATACATACCTTCACTCTTAAGTCATCTTATATGGGTCATATTTAAGCACAACTCTCTTTCAAATAGATCCAAGCCACTTTTTAGGTCCTATGATGACCCATTAACCATTTTGATACTTTTGTAAGAGAACATGAGAACATGAATACTTTAAATTAAATAGGTACACTTCAAATGACTCCTTTGAAATTTTAAAATTCTTACAATCATCATTTTTCTCTTTTGTGCAAGCTCAATCAAATCAAACAATAGCCTTGTTCGTAATGACACCACGAATGAACACATAGTCAACTTATTAAGCTTTATTCATATTGAGTATCAATTGGTCAAGGTTATAATTACCACATACATGGTCCTCATTGACTCTAAAACATACTCGAATAACTATTTCATGTTTAAATATTGAGATACCAACAAGTACAACTCAATTGCCCTTCTTAGGTTATTTTTAGAGCATACACAAACACATAGTCAACATTCAACCTTCATATATATTATTGTAAAAAAAATTATTATTTAAAATATATATTTTAATATTTACCTTGGAATCCTCTACAACCACTCTTTTTAATACATGAACAAATTCATCTAGGATAAAAAGTTATAGCCAAAATATAGAGCATTGATTTTTCCTTTTTCAAATTCAAATATTGAAATGCAAATGGTCATAGTTAAAAATTAGTCACGTTACTCACATATCATGTCCTCACATTTAATATTAATAATTAACCATAAATATTATTCAAACTTTAACTAATATTTCACCACTACCCAAATTTTAAACATCAAACAATTGACCTCATCTCGTGTAATCTTGTAATCTTGATAACATACAATCTATGGATCTCTTTGAGATTTTCCTTCAAAAATGATAGATAACTGTCACTTTGACCTCTTTAATTTTTTAAAAAAAATCATCTAAATCATTGTGAACACCCACTCACTATTTATCCTTGGAAGAAGATCAATCTTTATCTCTGCTCAACATTTAACATCGAACACTAAGCACCATCTCACAACATTGTGACATATTGGAATAAACACACTTTATCAATATTATGTGATAATATTGATAATTAACTTTTTTAACCATCACACACTTTGTTCTTTTTTTTTAATACACACCATTGATCTTGATTAGTAGGAACTCAGGCTTGACATCAGATCTTAGAAGTAGTTTGGTATTTACCTTTACCTATCAATAATCAACTATCACTTTAACCTATACGACTCAATACACAAAATTATATAAACTTGTATAATCACCCATGATGTTTTGGAGCTTCATTTCATCTTGATATTTATGTCTTTCATAAATGACCAAGTTATGGGAACCAATGCAATATGCCTGAAAGGCCATGTTTGGATCTTAATAAATTTTGTTGCGTTTAGGTGCATGATCTAAAATTCGGACCATATGATCTCATCACATAGGATAATCCAAAAATATATCAATATTTTCCTTTTAAATTTTCATTTTGAATGCATAAATCCATTAATATGCTCACTTGGAGTTTTCTGCCACAGAGCCAAATATGCCAAGAATTGCTTAGAAATCCAACTTTGCACATGCATATCTTTTGTTGTGATTTATTGCATGACCTAAAATTTAGAAAAAATAAAATAGGCACAAAAATGAACAAACCCATATGATAATTTTATCCTAACACATTTACACTTTCAAAATATAACACCATCAAAATTCTTATTCAACTTTTCTTGCCACATTGTAAATTCTATTAAGTATGGGAAAACACTGTCAAACTACCAGGAAACGCAACTTTGCACTTGCATATCTTATGTTATGATTAATTTCAAGACCTAAAATTTATCACATAGTATCTATAAACAAATGTGATAATAAAAATATAACCAACTCCCCCTGACTCATCCACACATGACAATGGTGATGTTAATAAATTATCTACTTAAATTTTTTACCACTAGACCTAAAATGTTTATATTAAAACAATGATCAATCAGATGAAATCCATTTATGCAAAAAATCAATAAAATAGTTTATTACTTATTATAGTACCATTTTCACATGATTAATAATTAAAACTCATCCCTAATCATCTCAAACCATGGAAAATTGAAGATCAACCAATCATACTTCAAGCATACTAGAACAAGCACATTGCACACTTTGTCATTGTCACTTAGACTATTAAGGCACTTTATCTACTCACTTTGAGACCTACATGACATCACTATGACATCATTTAAAATTATCCAATAATCACCCTCTTTGTCATTGATGTCAACACCCATCTTAAAAATAACTCACCTTCCTTCTCTCTCATTAAGCACTCTCAAAATAGGAACTTTCTTCCCATTTGATACAATAACAAAGTGGGAACCAAATAATATTTAGGACCTAAAAATATTATCAATATGATAATACCATATTCAAAATATAGTACAAACTCCACCTACCTTGAGCCTACCTCTTCATGCCTTGACTATTTCCTCTTGCCATATGCCAACACTCTCTTCAACCAAATAGTGCAATAAATGAAGAAATAATACATAAAAGTAATAAAATATAATGGAAATCACCAAAAAAAATTGGTATGGACTCCCACTAATATTTATTACTAATTTCACCTCCTTCGCATCTTTAAATCTCCACACATCATGAAAAATAACTATATACTCTTACTAGCCTTTTATCTCAATTTATCACAAGGACCACCAAAAAATATTCATGTGACTCGCCAGAAAAGAAAAATGATCTAAAAGGACCTAAAAAATCTCTATGAAAAATTCATTCCTTCATATTTTGGATAAATTGAATGAAAAGCACTCTTATTCTTACAAGGCCTATCTAGTCTCCTTATAGCACTACGTAGAATTTGTAGAGCCCACAACTATCGGTAGACACATTATCAAGCCCTGAAACATCATGTTTAAATAATTATCATATGCCCCCTCAATAAAAAAAAATTTCATCACCTATTTTATCATTTGCAACAAACTTCCTTCACAAACCTACTAGCTAATTAAGCCTCCATCTTGAAAACAACATGAATAATTTTACAACCACAAACCTTCAAATATATATGAAGCTTGATTTGATAACCCATTTGGCCCACACAAGCTATTAATAAGCCTCAAACTTCAAATCATAATGCAAACCACTTTTCTAGCATAGCTCAAAACCATAGAATCTCAAAACAAATAGTGTCAACAAACCTCCTTCTGGTCAATTCACATATCTATAACTTCTTAAACACATGAAGACAACCATCACACACTTATTTACCAAGATTTTAGATTCCATAACTTTATATACAATGTATTTTAACCTAAAATAAGGTAAATACACCTAGGAAAACACAAAATCTTCCAAAAGGCACAAATAGGATCATCAAGACACAAAACCACCCAAAACACATCACAAAGAAGTGCATAGACCTTTATAAATACCAAAATCTTCTTAAAAATCCACACATATCATAAAGCCACCTGGAAACACACATTACGACCCTATACAATAGCTCCTTTAAAAACATCTACAGTAATCTCATGAACTTGGTTTTACCCCTTAACCAATTACCTTAAAAGATCAACACAAGTCTTTGTACAGATTGGCATTATGATCTCGATCACACAAACATTCTTCTTAAAAATAAATATGTTTCCTAAGAAGCATAGGTAGAGACATCCTACTTCACAATGTCCTTAAATAAATACTAGGTGTTGCCCAAAACTCCTCATATTCATTATCCTCCTTGGTTATCTAATTCTTATAGTTTTTATTCTTCTTCTTAGACTTAAGAGACACAACATTCTCATCTAATAAAATATTATATTTTTATTTTAGGATTGAGTTGACAATACATGGAGGCAACACAAATTAATGACATCCCTTTTCATCTGAATAATCCAACTTGTAGTTAGGAACCTCATCACTAGGCATTGACAATTGATGTTCTTTGTATGATACATGCTCAAGAATTGTAAGATGTTCACTTGGATCCATACACACCTTATAACTATACTCAAAAATCACCTTCATCTTCTATTTGACCCTGGTCACTTCATTCTCAACATGACAAGACAATGAGAACTCTTTGCACTTTTAAAATTTTGAAGCTTTCTCCACCATATTAAACAAATTACTTGGACTTGTAGACTCATCATGACACACACTTACCATCTTTGGTTTCCATGAGTTAACTTTTCTTCTTCCTTGTAATCTAAGATCATGATTAAGCTTATTTCAACATAATGTCCTTTATTTTTAGGACCTAGCAATGTGGCCAATCTCATGATAAATGAAACAACCTCCTCTTTTTGAAGAGGACTCAACTTGTATAAACTTATATGGAAAATGGTTTGGAAAGTGTCCCAAAAAAAAATAGTTGAATCATTTCACTTTCTTCACAGCTTTCGCCTAATGACAACCATCATAGTTCCATGCAAACTCAATTTATTAGGTCTCTTGCAATTTCTAGATTTATGCCTAAATTGATTACGTGTGTAATAGTGACCATTAATGCTTGCATACCTCATGACATTTGGTTGTCTGATCTAATTTCTATTCATTATACCATCACCTTCATTCATTTTATAATGGTTTCCATTGAAATAATGAATTCCCTTGTTCACATTAGTCCTCATATTGTCCTAAGTTCTATTCCTTTGTTTTTCTCCATATATAAGACCAATTATATAACTAACATGATTTTAGCCACTCAAAATATGATCTAGATCACTTGAGCTCTTTCCAAATATCATAAATGACTTCACCTTACTATATGTCTTTTCTAACTCATGTTTCAATGACTTATTTTTAATTACATACATTTAATATTAATCCTCATTGGCTTTCAAGCTTGTAGATAAAATTTCCAATTGACAACTGAGATGCTTGACCATATGTTCATGTTACTTTATATCTGCATTCATTATTTATTTATACACACTAAATTACTCCTCATAGTCCTTGATTTGTGACTTCATTTTCTTGTTAACGTTCTTCTCAATCTTCAGTTTCATAGTCTACCTCATCTTCATCATCATCTGAATCACTCTAAGTAGATTCATTTTTATTTTAAAAAATTTCTTCCTCAGCCATAAGTAGGTCATATTATTAAATAGGATAATAATATTCATGATCATACTTTTAGTCACTGTCTTCACTCTTATCAGATGAGATGCAATCTTCTTTGGTGTAGAGACTCTTCTTGCTTTTGAAAGACTTTATCTAGTCATTATACTTTATAAATCCTTTCTTATTGTATGTTTTCTTATCTTCATCTTAGCCTTCACCATGCTCTTAATCATCATTATGAGGTAACTTATGATAAAAACATCTTATCTCTCCATAGTTCAAACATTTGAAGTGTACTTTACCGTTATACTTGCCTAAACCTATTTTCAATTTCCTTGAAATCAAAGAAATTAGTAAATCCTCATCTATATCAAAAATTTCATCCTCCTTGAGTTTTTAACTTATAAATTATTTTTTGGATTCATTTCAATTTTTAAATTTGTTTCCTTCTATTGTGTTATATGATCATTTACTCTCATTTCATAGGCAGTAAGGGTTCCATGCAATTGATCTATCTTTGACTGAGTAAGATCATGACTTTATTCTATATAAGATACTTTTAGATCAACCTTGAGTGATAGAGACTTTAATTATTTTTGAACTATAGTATCCTCTTCAAGGTTCTCTCCAAGATATTTGATGATGCTCATAATATCATCAACTCTCTATAGAAAGGATGAAACATAATATTCTTCCTTCATCTTCAGACTTTCAAATTACCTTCTGTGAATTTAAAACATAGAAAACTTGACCTTTGAATCTCATTCATTAATGATCTATATTTTTTCCCATATTTTATTAGTATATTTATAATTAATTACCTTCATTAACTCAGTCTCTATAAGACCACAATTGATCGTATTCAATTCCTTAGAATTATTCTCAAACAAATTCTTGTCTGTAGGAGTAACATAACCATCCAAAATATATTTCCATATATCAAACCCTAGATACATAATGTATTTCCTCATATTTTCACTTCAAAAAACATAATTATATCCATTAATAATTGGTGCTTTCTTGGTAGAGAAACCTATTTGATGACTACCTATATTGTACCTTGGATCACCTTTAGGTTGTCAAGCCTTTACCAAAGGACCTACTCTGATACAAATTATTAGAGGTACAATAATTGGGGATGAATTAATGAGTCAAAATAGTTCAAATTCAATTTTAATCCTTTCAAAATCTTAATCAATTACCACAAACATTTCATGAAACACACATATCATTCATAGAAATGAACAAGAGAGACAATGCAAGATCATGCACATAACACATGACATATGTTAGAAACCCTATTAGGATATAAAACCCCAATATAACCTATAATTTATCTACTATCCTTTAATAATAATAATTAATTTATACTAGTATCAACTTATCAAGGAACTATCATCACCTATTTTCATGAGACTACAATCCCATTAGGAGCTTTTAGACCTGTCTAGCTGAGCTATCAAAATAAATAGACCTTTTGAAAGTTTCACCTTGAAAATAAGATAAAACCCCCTAGATTTTGAGAATACATAACAAAGCCTATGAAAATAACATCTCCTAGAACATTGATTCCGTAATAGTATGATAAATATACAAATTATATCAACTCTCTTAAAATTTACACACTCAATGCATCTGAAGCCACCTTTTGTGTCCCCCTAGACCTATTTACTCATTCTCAAGAATAAAGAGAGCTATTTTTTAAAAAAAATGACCCATAGGTCAAACACATTGTCCTCAATATTTTTTTCTCATCAACACATCCACTGGGCACACTACCTCTCGTCTCTTCTTTACTTCAATGCTCACTCCTCACACACAAACCTATAAAAAAATGCATTTAGTTTCATCATTTATAGATATATCATTATTATCAATATCAAAATATCTCTTTGTTAGAACCAATACATGCCTTCAACCTTAAGGCATCTTACATGGCTCACACTTAATCACAACTCTCTTTCAAATAGGCCTATGTTACTTTTTAGGTTCTATGATGACCCATTCACCTCTTTCACACTTTTTCAATATAAATAAGAAAAAAATAACACTTTAAATTTCATATGTAAATTCCAAATGACCCTTTTGACATTTTTGAATTCTTAAATCCATCATTGCACTTTTATGTGCAAGCACAATCAACTCAAACAATAGACTTATTCATAAAGACACCATGAATGAACACACAGTTATCTTATTAAGATTTTATCATAATGATTAGTGATTGGTAAATATTCAAAATACCACATATATGGTCCTCATGGAGTCTAAAACATAATATAATATCTATTTCTACTATAAACATCGAGATACCAATAAGTACAACTCAATCACCGTTCTCAGGTTATTTCTAGAGCATACACTAACACAAATTCAAATTTAAACCCTTATTTATTTGAATGTAAAAGATTTAAGATCTTAAAATATATATTTTTAAATTCTCATTGGATTCCTCTAAAAATTCAATTTTCATACCATGATAAAATTCATCCTGGATCAAAAGTTATAGCCAAAATACAAAGCAATTATTTTTCCTTTCTTGAATTACAATATTCGAATGCAAATAGTCACAATTAAACCTCAATCACTATTATTTAATCTCATGTAATTTAATATTAAATTAATCACTCATTTTTTTATCTTCCTCAAACTTTAACTCATAGTGTGTCATTTCCCAAACATTACAATTTGAACAATTGACCTCATCTCATGCAATCTTATAATCTTGACCATATATGCTTTGTTGATCTCTTCGAGATTGTCCTTGATTTAAAAATGATATAAAAAAGTCACTTTGACCTCTTGAATTTAATATGAACCATTGATATCTATCAGTATGAACACATACTCACCATTGATCCCTGGAAGAAGCTTGATCTTTATCTTTGCTTAACATTAAACATCAAACACTTGGCACCATCTCATTTTATCCTGACATCTTAGAATAAACAGACTCCATAAATATTTTTTAAGAAGATTGATACTTAAATTTTTTAACCATGAAAAACTTTGACCCATTTTTTTCAATATGCATTGTTGATATTGATTAGTATGAACACCCATTCATCATCATATCTTAGAAGAAGCTTGATCTTTACCTTTACCTATCATTAAACAACTATCACTTTGACCTTTTTGACTTGATACACACCATTAGATAAATTTTTATAATCACCTATGAACCATTTTATCTTCATTTGGTCTTGATATTTATCTTTTACAAAAATGACTAAGTTATAAGAACTAATGCAATCTGCCTGGAAGACCAACTTTGGACCTCAATAACTTTTGTCATGCTTAGATGGATGATCTAAAATTTGGTCTATATGATCTCCTCACATAAAAGAATCCAACCATATATAAATATTCTCTTGGATCCTTTCAATGTGAAAGATAAAACTCCATTAATTTTTCTTCTCAAATTTTTCTACCATAGAGCCAAGTATGTCAAGAACTACTTGGAAGGTCAACTTTGTACATGCATATATTTTTATGCGCTTCATCATATGACCTAAAATTTAGCACAAATAAAATAGGGAAAAAATTAAACAAACCCATATGATAATTTCCTATTGAAAACTTTATGATTTTTAAATATAATACCATCAAAATGCCTGCTTAGCTTTCCTTGCCACATTACAATTTTGGCTAAGTATGACAAAACACTTTAAAATATCCTGGGAGCCCAACATTACACTTGCATATATTATGTTTAACTTCATTGCATGACCTAAAATTTAGTACATATAATATATAAATTTTTTTTATCACAACAGTATCAAAAAATCCCCCTGACTCATCCACATGTGGTAATGGTGACATTAATAAACTATCAACTAAGATTTTCAGCCACTAGACCCAAAATTTCTATATGAAAATAGTGATCGACTAGATGAAATACACTCATACAAACAAGAAATAAAATAATTATTAAATTTTTATAGGACCCTTTTCACATTATCTATACATGAAATGCATCCCTAATCATCTCAAACCATACCAAAACTGAAGATCAAGCAAGCATACTAAAATAAGTACATTATACACTTTGTCAATGTCACTTACACTATCAAGGAATTTCACCCACTAACTTGGAAAGCTTCATGACATAACTATGATGTCATGTAAAATTATCTAACACATATTGTATTTTGATAAAATATACTAACATGTTAATGGATAGAGCACTTGCATGTTAATGTTTTTGGATAAAATGCATACGACTATGACCTTAAACCTATTTGGAGGTCCTATGGACATGTAATGAAAATGTTTTTTCTTTATCTTCTTTCTATATATTTTTTTTGATAATGGATACTAACATTTTAATAAATATATCACTTTCATGTAATTTTTTTTGGGGAAAATTCAGATGACTATGACCTTGAGCCTATTTAGAGGGCCTATGGTAAAGTTATGAAAATGTTTTTCCTTTATCTTATTTCTAGATATTAGTGATTATGGAAAGAGAAGGGTTTGATTTTTTATGCTTTAAATTGATTAAATAATATGGGATTTGAATGTTCAACCACTAAAAGTGTATCTATTCATTTTTAGGAAAGTAAAACACACACACACACACACACACACACACACACACACACACACACACACACACACACACACACACACACACACACACACACACACACACACACACACACACACACACACACACACACACACACACACACACACACATTTCTACAATTGTTTTATTGAATAAGATGAATGGGTTTGATTATTTTTTTAGGGGTTGGGTCTGTATTTATTTGATTATTTAATATTAATGGAATAATCTTTACTTGAGTTTTCATGATGGAAGACTATTATTAGAATTTCATATATTAATGTCTTATTTACTCATATAGATTAATTATTATGAATTTGACATGTTTGGGTTTTATTTTTTTGGATGAAATAAGGTTATAAAATTTGAGTTAAACATTTATTTTAAAAATTTAAACTTTTTATGGATGAGGTTTTTTAATTACAAGACAACATCTGGTTGAATTTTAAATGTAATTAGAAAATATATGGCTAAAACCTTCTTGTATTTAATGATTAATTTGTTTCTCGATTGAGTTATGTTATTTGAAACAAAAAATATATGGTTGAGTTAAAGCACATTAGAAAAATGTAAGGGTTGAATTTTTTTATTTATTAAAGATCCTTTCATTGAGTTTTAATTATTTTGAGAGGATTAAATGGTCAAGTTATAATTATTCACAGAACACATGATTGATTTATATTTGTCCTCATAAAATATATGGTTAAGTATTTGATTCTTTCATTTTCTAAGAAATATGAAATGATATGGTTTAGTTGGACCTACATATCTTATATGCATATGGGTTATAGACTTTTTCAAAGAAAAGAATTACATATTTTTTCAATTTTACAATGAAATTAAAGTATGATATTGCAGGTTATTGTTTGATAAATAAGTGTCTTGATTATGAAATTAATGATCCATGTCCATGAGTATAATTACTATGATATATTTAGAATTTTTGTTCAATTATCTCATTTTGTGAAAATAATTATTTATAGAAAGAAAGCTATGATCTAAATTTGTGTTTAATTACTAAAGATAAAATGATGTTTATTGTGTTATAATATATTATTATTTGTCTTCTTACTTTGATCAAATGGATTGAGATGGACGTATGATTAAATAAATATAAATAAACACTTTTGAAATAAATTATGAAGTGAACTCCCTTATTCCATAAATGTTGTGAGAATAAAACTTAGAAAGGATAATTTGATCATTTAATAAATCTAAGTCTTACTTAGAATTAATTGATCTAATTGATTACTTTCTTGATTATGATGTTGGTCAATGAGATGGATTAAGTTGATCGGTTAAGAAAGAGACCTTATTTCATTGTATGTTATGATTTATTATGTTATATTTATCTTATTATTACACAATTGATTGTTATATATTTATTATAAACTTCCTTGTGTATGGTTGGGCTAATAGTTATAGATGTAGTCTTTTTGAGGCATATACCTAGACATTTAAAATTGATTAATCATAAAATATAAAATTTTATTTTAATAGTAAGATTATAAGATCTATCATTGATCATGATTTATAATTTTGACTATTATAGTAAAGTTTATGATCAATAAAATTTATAGGATCTATGAACACGTAAATCAAAAAATCATTTGCATGTGATTAATTAGAAAAATAAATGAAATAATTCTTTTATTGATATCAAGTAATGTATATGAGAATATTTTTTTATTACGGATTTACAATTCATAAAAATTGATAAAAAAAAATAACCAAATGGTTACATAATTGATACTTTATATATCAACATCAAATTAATTGAAATGCATCGTGCAAAGTGCAAGAGATAGATTCTCTTTATTTATTCATTTGTAGTTTTCCATAAAACTATGTTATGCCCTAATAGCATGTCATTATTGGTATGTAAGGCAACCCTTTTGACAATAATTGACATAAAATACTTATTTGTCAGGTTTTGAAAACATATTATAATATTTCATATGGAACTACTATGCTTTTCTCTATTAAGTGTTAAATATCATCCTAAAAAAAATATTGTAGCTTACCTGGAATAATTGTTATAGTTTACATGAGGAAAATATTATATCTCACTTAAATAAATTGTTGTAGAACTTATAAAGTTTCAAATATTTAATAAATGAAATATTTTTTGTTCTTTAGCCTAATTGTGTATAGGAATAACTCTATAATGTAGTTGGAAAATAAAAGGGTCTTGAACCTAGCTTATTAGTTAAGCTCTTAAATTTATTGTAAGTAATTTTTGATGTGAATGTATATGGGGTTTTATCTATTTATTAGTTAAATAACATATGAACTTGATTTCTAATATGATTTTTACAAATTTTTTTAGTTAATGGAATTATACAAGTTATAGTATGTGAAAAATTATCTTAAATGGATATACACACATCTTGGTTTAAGAAGTAATTAATGGAATTACATTGAATTAATGAAAGTAAATATTAGATGAAATTTGTATGTTAACATGAAATAAATAAAATTGGATGCCATGGTTATGATTAAATGGATAATTTTTGAGATGCAACTCTCTTACTTTCAATAATTGAGTAAACCAAATCTATCTTAGATGCATACATGAAGGATGTAGTTCTAGATTTGAAGCTTATGTGAATCTTATAAAACTAAATAAAATACCTAAGCACTTGAAATATTAGATAATTATAACTAAAGATAAAAATGGAAAATGACTAAGTCAAGGTTAAATTTAAGGGAGGGTGACCTAATGTAAATATGAATAAAATTTATTAACATTAAAAATAAATGCAAAATAAAGGCATAATATGGTCATGATGTATTTAAAACTTGAAGATAAAATAGTATTTGTCTTGAAGGTACAAGGAATGTTATAAATAATCATAGACATGAGGCATCATATGGTTTGATGTCGAGCCTTGGCTGGGTGAGTTGGAAATAACCGTCTAATCCATCTGGGATGGGGGATACATGTGGTTAGGGAATGATGATGATAATACAGACCACTACACTCCATTTTGACTTTGTCTTTTCACAATGTGGCACCCATGTATTATTCCAAATTATCCACTCATTATTTCATGTGTATTTGATACCATGTTTGTAGGTAGACACATTTACATAGCCGAATATGCAAACATAATGTTATTTAAACATGAGATATTGATTTGCATTTGTACCTTGCCCTTTCTGATTGAAAGAATAGGAAGAGGTTGTTTGAGTTAAACACACATTTATGAAATAAACTTACTCTCTTCCTTATATACACCACCACATAGGAATACAATAGTATCATAATCAGATGCATTTTGTATCAACAAAGTCCTTGTCATAGATCAAGTGCCATTGATCACATGAAACTAACATTTGTAGTAATCAAAGTATAAATACCTATGATATTAATTTTTGTATTTTTAATTACATATTGTATGTTCTCCATTTATTTAAAATAAAATTTAAATAATAGAATAGTGGGATTTTCCTCAGAACAATGTTTGACAACTGATTCCATACTAAGAATTATTTATCTTGGACTCTTTGTATGGTTGTATGTTTTTTTCTTTTTGTATATTTCAATGTTGATTTTGAAATAGAGTATATTCTCCCATATGAACCTAGTTGAAGTAATGCCATGAAGTCTCACAAAAATAAGTAATAGTGATGTTTTCACCCTAATTACCAACAATGTTGAAGCTAAACAAATATCCTCTACCATTGGAATTTGAGTAATTATGGAGAATAAAATTTTTAAGAACCCTCCTAACTTTAATATAGTATTTTTGTAATGATGTAAATCTCTAATTGAAATGTGTGAAATTATGCCTCTAATTTCTCTCTCAGATGTTGATCCTCACATTTTAGTAACGTCAATTTTTTCTATGATTTTCCGTTGCTAAAACATTTTATTGCTATCTACATGTAAATTTTGGGAATGATTCTATGCAGTTTGGGTAGATACCTATATCAAAATAAAAATAAGTAACTAAAACACAATATTTTCATTTCAACAATAGAAGTAAATAAATGAAATAAGTAAAGCATGAATGAATGGAAAATGTATGTTTATTGAAGGCATATGTGTTTGTTTGAATATATAAATAAGTATTATAGTAAATTAATGATTTAAGAGTTTATTTTAATAATAAAACATTGTATATTATGTTTGAATAATGTTGCAATGTAATATAAAAAAGTATAATAGTGCATTGTATTAATGTGCGATTCTGAGTATTTTATATACTTCTATACTTGGTATGATATTATAACTTTTATGTGTAATCTAGTTATATTTGAGGTAGGTCAATAAAGAATCACATGTCAAATAAAAATAATAATATTTTTATATCATAATCTAGATATTAAATAAAACTATAAATTAATTTGATACAAAATTTTTAATGTTTTAAATTTTCTTGGTTCTTTTTAAGCACTATGATTTCAGTTTTGGGTAGGGAAAAATAATACCATATCATCTTAAAAGATGTATGGGCTCATATCTCATGACATCCTTAACTAAGTCATAAATAAGAATGACCCTAGTGAATATGTCTTTTTACTTCTAATGCATATTGTGAAAATTACAATTGGGTTTGCCATAGTAAAATATTCCATAAAATATATATATATATATATATATATATATATATATATATATATATATATATATATATATATATATATATATATATATATATATATATATATATATATATATATATGGTGTAAAGAGACATGGAATTCTACGGTTCACTATATCAATTTTAAATTATTTAAATATATATTTTTATTCATATTTTATCTATATAGTACTTAGATACCATGCAGTCGTAACTTTTAGTACGATTGAACTGACTTGGTTTCTTGTTTTCATTCATCCAAAATATAGATGAGAGTAAAAGATAAGAAATGAATTAAAAGTGTAAGTTCAATAAATATTAAATATTTAACAATACAAAATATGTCTAACTTGATTCCAAATTATTTGATGACAAACGCCCAAAGTTAACACCTCTACTCTAGCTGATAGGATCTGAACTTGGTACAACTTGTTATGGGTTGAGTCTATCCATTCAAGGATGGATGAACCCTCAACTATCTTCCCCCTCATTGTCTAAGTCTGACATCTTATGATAACATGTTATGACTATGGTCATCTAGCTAAGAATACTTTTTAGCCTCCCCTCAGTAGTTAGACCAAGTGCTACCCCACCAAATGTCCATCCTCTTGCACGAACCTAGATCCAGTCCCCCTAGTGGATAGGTATTTTTTCTTAATGGTGTCAAAATATATAGCTAGCTGGAATCCATCATCAAAATCTTTCATTGACATGGCTCTAAAACTGATGCCTAAATCTATATGCAAGGGTACCAAACCTACTCCCGCTACTATAATGGTGGTCTTTCATGAGGAAATATCTCAAAAAGTGCAAAAAGATGAAGTTTTCATTACTACCCATGTTATGATTCATAGATTCGGCATGAACTCCAAGATATCCATGCCTGGATCTCAAAAACATTATAGCCTCTCTTACAAGTTAGACTCAAGATTTATAGAATTCCAAGAGTTTTTATTATTATTTTTTACTATTGTATGTATAAGGATTTGATCCAAAATCAGATCTAGAGTTTTAATCTCCACCCATTAATCTTCAAACCCTGGTACCCTTTCTTTAATCCCCTTATTGAATCTTTGAACGAAAGACCTATCTAGATTCATCTACCTTGTCTCCCTTCCTAGTTCTAGTTTGAATCAAGAATTAAATTCATAGGCAACTCTATGAGAAAAGTTATGCAAACACACATAACACATTTATTTTTTTCTCACATCACCATTTTTATAATTTTGGTTAATGTTGACACATATAAGGATCTATATGCAGGGGTACCAAACCTACTCCTGCTACTATAATGGTGTTCTTTGATGAGGAAATATCTCAAAAAGTGAAAAAAGATGAAGTTTTCATTACTACCCATGTTATCATTCATAGATTTGCCATGAACTCCAAGATATCCATGCCTGGATCTCAAGAACATTGTAGCCTTTCTTACAAGGTAGACTCAAGATTTATAGACTTCTAAGAGTTTTTATTATTATTTTTTACTATTGTAGGTGCAAGGATTTGATCCAAAATCACATCTACAATTTTAATCTCCACCCATTAATCTTCAAACCCTGGTACCCCTTCTTTAACCCCCTTACTAAATCTTTGAATGAAAGACCTATCTAGATTCATCTACCTTATCCCCCTTCCTAGTTCTAGTCTGAATCAAGATTAAATTCATAGGAAATTCTATGGGAAAATTTATGGAAACACACATAGACACATTTATTTTTTTCTCACACCACCTTTTTTATAATTTTGCTTAATGTTGACACCTATAAGGATCTACTTGTTAAGTTTATTTTAAAATTAGGTGACTTTTATACATCTAATCCCCTTGATTATAAAGGTTTATTATTTTGATGCCATAATTACCTCAATACAGGGCATTTGACTAAAGATTACAAAAAATCATATAAGAAAGAAGGAATCTTTGTAGTGGTCAAACTTATACCCCACCTATGTCACTATGAATGTAGTTGAATTTGAGAATGATGACTTGGATTCATCTTTAGATGAACCTAAGCCTACTACTCATTTTGATCAAGTTGAAATTCCCTTCACAAAGGGGGACCCTAAGGCAAACCCTCTAAGGTGGAGAGGGTATGTTTTCACATTGAAAATCTATTTTCTATCTTTTTCTAAGGGTGTTAATATTCTTACTGAAATACCAAGGGTAGAACCATTATTTGGGTCTTTAGTAGTAGAAAAATTTCAACCCTCATAATCTTTTATAATTATTTTATCTTCAGCCATATATTTAATGAAAGACAAGGGGGAGTGGATTAAAGTGCACAAGAAGAAAAAATATTGAAG
>JARHVA010007715.1:125000-225000 GCA_037957365.1 Torreya grandis | reverse complement strand
TGATATTGAGCTCGTTTACTAAAATTTATCTATGAATAGTAAGGTAGGATCCTAATATCTATGATAAACCCATATGAATAACCCTATTTTTAGGTTAGTTGTGAAACCTATATATTAACTATCCTCAAAATAAGTATCTATGTAAAAATTTGTAGACATAGCATAAATATGATATTCCAATACAATGTACAAACATAATATCAGAACGTAAAAGTATCTGAGCATGAGTAGGTAATTTAATATTTATGTTGTAATATAGGATTTTAAAAGTGTGTCAAGATATATGTAATAAATGTTTATAACAACATATATGAGTAACTACATAGAGGTATGGGGCATGATTCCCAGCATGACACCCAAGTAAGAAGGGTAGATGCATGAGGTCCATTATGGCATCAAAATCTGGTGTGTGTCTGGCAAGAAAATATAAGTGTCATGGTCAATAAGCATACATATAACCACATGAGGCACATTAACATATGGAAATGGGACATAATACAATGGACTTGGGCACATGTCACTACATTTGAGAATGGAGACATATAAAGACATGTTCAAATGTCCACATATGTAAGTAACAAATAATTTGGATTAGAGTGACATATAAAGACAAGTTCAAATATCCACATATGTAAGTAAAAATTAATTTGGATTGTAGTGACATATAAATAAAAGCTCAAATGTCCACATATACCATCATTAAATCACACATAAGGGACATGCCCACATGTCTAAGGTATACAAACATAGATATAATGTATATCTAAAGAGAAATGGCATATTCAAATTCCATAAAAGATGGAAAAAAAATAGGAAACACAATCAAGTCTAATCTAAGAAAACTATAAATGAAATCATATATAACTATGTAGTAAAAATCTATTTAAATTTGATGATGTACATATGCCAAGTCTAACTAGTAGTATTGGACAAATAATTTGAGCAATGATTCGCAATGATCAATATAAATATATATCAATGCATAAACTAGAATGTATAGTATGTAAGGATAAAACTTGGTGGTAATAACTATTTATGAGGTACCCCTGAGTGGGTGGATGTATCAAATGAATAAACCTAGACTAGTGTATATACCCCCAATGGGTAGATGATGGCAAGTCTAAATTAGTGTAGTGGACTAGATTCCTATATCTAATATACAAGCACTTGAAAAGAATAAGTGAAGCATATGTGAATGATAAAACCAAATATACTAAGATACATAGCATATTTAATATATATAAATTAATATAAACATAAACATAACAATGCATACAATTTATAGATTTTATATTTTCTAAGTAATATTCAAATGTATCTATATTTTGACATGTTATATATTATTTTTATATTTTATTGAGATAAGATATATAGAAAAAAATGAAAATAAAATATGTACAAGGAGAAAAAAAGAGAAGGAAATATGTATAATTAAATGTTATATATGTAAATTAAATTAATATACAAGCCAATTTCAATTTCTCTAGAGATGAAAGAGCACATACATGGGATGTGGATAATGGAATGATGGATCTAGTGGAAGATCATCCATTGTTGAATATTGATCCTATCCAATATTAAACAAGTCATTTTCTTCATGATCATCACACCAATTTATATATATTAGTGGGGCTTTATCCTTGGCATGATTCTATAATGTGCGATCCAAATGCAATGTTACTAAAACTATTTAAGATGCCTCTCCCATAGTCCTAGGTTAAACCACATTATACCATGGATTATATATGTGAAACCCATGGCTCTCATCTATGTCATCATATAAGATTTAAAACACGTGTCCATCATTAGTGAATATCAAGCATCTCTTCGACTAACAAACTATAACATCCATCACCTATAACCATGTACTACCAAGTGTAATTTGTATATGAGTGTCTCTAATAAAAAGGAAGAATAATGTATTAGCCACCTTGGGGCCACATGAAATTCATAGTGTAATATGTTAAACATAATCTTGATAATATATAGCATCTTGTAGTTTTCTCTCCTAATAAACAATGTTGTGAAAAAAATCCAAATTATGAATATTAAGATTTGAATCCTCATCTATAGTCACATGGGGAATATATATATGTACTAAAAATATCTATATAGTCAATGTATTATGTCATGAATATTTGTGTCGATGATGACTCTATCATGGTGCTCATATTTGTGAATTAGCTTATATCACTAGTGGTGGTTTTACCTATGGAGGTGGAGGATGTATGATTTGAATAGTGTCCTTAACCTTAAATTTATTTATTTTATGTTTTAGTATTGAGCATGTGTATATTTCATGTCATGTGCATATATAAAAATGTTAAAAATATTAACCTTCTTATGGTGACAATCTGCTATGCGATCTATGCTAGAATGTGGGTAATACTATCAATCCTCTAAGTAGTAGCTATAAGATTTGGTATGCTCTATCATATAAACTTATTTCTTAAACATGTATGATTGAAATGTTATCCATGAATGTGACCATATGTACTAAATTAATCAAGGGATCTATTGTTGATTGTGGCTAATTATGGGATCCCATAGTTATAAAATCTTGAACAAGTGAGGCTATTGGTGTATGGAAAGGTATAAGTGCCTTTGAATTATCTTTGTACTATCCTAGGACCATCAGTGTAAATCTAAATCCACATAGATAATCATATATATCTATAGGTGTTTGATCATCTTCTATAGTGGCCTATGAATCTGTGATAAAATTATGAATGTAAGGCTCTTCCAAATTGATAAGTAGTGGTAATTAGGTTGTGAGGATATCCTCATCTATTATATATATGAGGATGTATGTATTGTGAGATAATTTTCTTCTATCATCATTCAAGGTAACTATTTTGGTTGAGGTTGGTCCTCTATCATCTACATTACTATGTTAGGATAGGTTGGTCATCTATTATCAGAGAAGGTGCCAGTGTTGGGAGATGTTCATGCTCTGTTATCAGTGAAGGTGAATGTATTATCAGTGAAGGCGAATGTGTTATACAAAGCTTTTAAGGTGGTATATGAATTGTCTTACTAGACTCCTACACCTCATAAGTATCCATATGCTCAATGGTAATCATGTGAGGTAGGAGTTTGATGAGAACATGAGGTGTCTCATCTGATGATGTACTTAGTGTAGGAGGCTTAATGAGCCCAAAATATCTAAATGGCTGATTATTTATTGATCATGTGTATAAGTAACCATCATGTAAACATTTGACATATCTATGAATATTACAAGGTATAGCCTCCATAACCAATATCCAAGGTCTCCCAAGTAGTAACGTATAATATAAATGACTTGACATCACTTGAAATTGTGTAGATAATGTATTTAGTCAAAATTTAATGTCTAATGTGATTAATCTCAATGTCTATTTAGGAATGTCATAAAACCTTTGAATATTGTTTTATGTCTTCTGAATAAATGATATATCAACCCCCATGATTGGCAGAAATATGAACTTACATATATTGAGTCTTTAACCGCTATCAATGAGAACTCATTTAATAGTTGTGTTATTAATTTGAGCATGAATAAAAAGTGGAAAATTTTGATCAATGAATAATTATGAAGGTAAATCCTCATTGGAATAATATATCACATTTTACACATCCTTGATAGTATTCATGATAGATGCAAAATAAGATAGATCAATGTCATGAGGGATAAATTTGCGATTAAATGTTTGAAATAGAATATATTTGAAGGTTGTTTATTTTTGAAGTAACTCTAAAATATATATTTTAGATGGTGTATTTCTCAATTGATCCATAATATCCAATTCTCTTTTATGATATCTTGGTGTTATTTTAGTGTGATAGGGATGAGGAGAGATGGTAGGGTTACATTGCTCCTATATAGGTTGAGGAGACACCATGCTCTATTTAGTGACAACTTGAACCACAATATCTACTATTTTTTATGGTTGAGAAGTAGAGGTGGGATGGGAATGTAGATAATCAAATGGTCTAAGTGGAGGAAAAATCAAAGGAGTCCTCTAATCCCTCCATCATCTAGTAGTAAATAGAGGTATCTCAAAGTGGGAAATATGGAAATGATCCATATAAATATATGGATCACATGATGGAGGACCAATATGTAAAACAAGATTGGATCGATCTGAATCCATGAAAGGAGTAACATACATGTGTACATTTCTGTAAATATTTGGTAATAAATATGCTCAGGAAAGTATCAAGATTTATACCATAATGTAAAAGATGTCTTCCATCATGATGATAATGGTAGAAAGCTATAAATTAATACTGAGTAACTACTATAAATTTAAACCCTAGGGTGATATAAGGGTATGACTTTTTGAATCTAGGGTTTATTTGCATCTATTTAAATTATATGTAAAATAAACCGGAACCCTAATATGAAATTGATTTATTTGTCTAGGTTGTGAAAAAAAAAATTAGAATTATATAGCCCTAATTATTGCATAAAAATTTGGATTAATGCAAGCTAGGGCATGAAATATTATTCTAAGTGAGTTGGGTTCACTAAATGAATTAAACTTTTTGGGTGGGTTTAACTATGTAAATTATATGTTTGATTTAAGCGATGAGATGTCTAAATCATTTAAATAATATAGAATAATTAAGTACTGATTTGATTTGTATTTTGACATATTCTACCTTTCTAAAAATAGTAATAAGAATTCATAAATATAAACTTATCTATAAAGTTATTATCACATATGATCTATTTTCTAAAAACTAAGTTTTGGATAAGTCTGAGTGTCATAAATGGGGACCTAGGATATCCTTGCTCACTAGATAATAATTCCCCACCTAGATAGTAGTTTCATACTACTATAGTGTCCTCAAGGTGGTGTTATTTTCCTCTTTGTAGGGATATTCCTATTTTATGGTAGCACATACACCTCTATTTCTGGGTCCTATTCCTATGTGCACAAAATATGAAAATCTATTTTGTGCCTAAAAAACCTAGTTTAATGTGCAAACATTAATATTCCTTGCAATTATGGTATGAGCAATAAATGTGTGTTCATTATTAGGATATTATAGACATCTTTAACATCTTGTTGTGAAGATATTTTCCTACATACCAACACTTCGAATAAGGATCAATCCTAATGTAGTTCTCCCACCTAGTGTTTGGTGTAAGTGCATGTGAATGCTAGAATGAGAGTGGACTTAGGTGATTTGAATGTGTTTAGTCTTATAAATATTTAAAATATGGGATTAGGGATATTATATATGGTTTTATTCATAATTAGGGAATAATTGGGATCAAATACCTTAATTTTTTACAACTTGTATTTTATTTGAATAGGTTTTTTCATCCATTTTCCATCTAGTGATTAGAGGTCAAATAGACATGTATCTATTAAGATTTATACATTGTATGGATAGGAAAATGTACTTAGTCCAACCTGAGGAGTGTTACTCAGTCATAAAAATATATATTCAATAGAGTTAGTTGAAAGGACAATAGTACCCAGTTGGAGACACGGACACCATGTGGTTGTAGTCTCTCAAATGTGGTGCTAATGTCCATCTAGTAGACTATTGGGCACACTAGGTTGGGATCTATGAATGTTATCATATGACTGTGTTTGAAATGAATATAGATATTTATGGTTTCTATAATGATTATAAAAGTGTTGTAAAGGATATAGGATAGGTCTATGGATAAGTTACGAATAGGGTAATTCAAGTGACACTATTAGCATCCAAATACCACTTTTAGGTGATTATAGTGTAGGGAAATTAACTTTCCCTAACTCAGTCATAAATATTTAAGTATGCACAAGGATTAAATTTTCAATTAGGATCCATCCCAAAGATGTCTAATAATTCTATATACTAATCAGACTATAGAATAATTATTTTTAGTAATAACTAGAACATTCAAATGATAAAGTTCATAATAATAGTGGCTCATAACTTGGCACACAATGAATTATTAACATATAAATATAATAGGTTTAGCTAATAATAAATATTGTTTGACTTATATCTAGTTATAAAAAGCAAAAAAATAAGAATAATCAATAATTGAAGATAAGTTTCTCTTTGTTCCAGGTGCAGCTTCAATCAACAGAAGGTGCGTACACCTCCCAAGTTTTTTCCATCATTGAAAAATTGTTCTAGGCACCCATATGGAGGAATCCCATCTCCAAGCATGTTCATATTATGTTGTAAGTTAAATAAAGGGAAAAAATAGTTAAGATGTCTTTGGGTCAAGGATATAAATAATCATAAGGTGATATTGCATGCATCTATAAGTCAAGAGTATTACCAACCTTGAATATATTTTCAGCAAGTAAAATACACAAAATATAAAACATAAGGATAATAAGGATTTGACCCATCAAGGATACAACTAATATATATTTTTTAAGAAGACATGGGAGGACTTAAACAAACTACCATCATGTCAAATGTGAGAGACCTAACTTTCCTCCATAATGATTAATGTGACATTTCAAGGCATCTAAGGTCTTGCATGACAATCCTTACTATTAGAGTAGGTAGAAATACTAGCAGATGGAACTATCATATATGAATATCTCAAATTTGAACTCTCTCACTAGGTTAATAACATTATGGAGTGACCTAAGCACAACCATGAGAAAATAATGAAGAGAATAAGTAAGGAAACTACCTTACTCCTTTCAAACTAAATAACTCAATCAAGAATCACAAAAACTTCATTGAGTCAAACAGCAAGATATTCCAGTCAATAGGAAACCTATCTAACTATCCAAGTCCTTTTATATATCTTTTATGATGGTTTATACAAATTTAATATCTCCCTTTCCAGGATCTCTTCTCATTTCCCTTATCTTCATATTTTTTGTTCCCATGGTGGACAAAATGCCAAAAGTCTTGAACCCTTTTCTCATAGATTTGACCTCCTTAAATAGGATTTCTCTCACTCTTACATCCTATTTAAAATGTGATAAGTGTCCATTGTTTCCTTGGATTGACCAGCTACTCTACTTATCATCCCATGCCTTCATCAATGGATGTTATATTTCCTAGTCCATAAAGCTACATGGTGCCCCAATCAAAGGCCTATGATTTCTTATAAGATAATACACCTCCCTACATAGGGCTCAAGGTAATGTAAATTAATGGGAAAGCCTACAATCTTATACCAGATAATGTAGATATTGGTATACTTTATCTCATATATTGAATATAACCATTCAAATGTGTTCCACCAACCCAAAAATGATTATAATCCATTAATACCTGCTAATACTAAGAAACGGTTAAATGGTATGCAAATAATTCAACTTAGAATAGTTATGGTTAAGATAATGTTTGGCTTAGAGGTGGGATCACACATGATATAACAATGTCTAGCCTAGTCTTTTTTCCTTTGTTATTAATGACTTGCTCTTGCATACTTATTACACCCATGAAAACCACTATATTAGTAGTTAAATATTTCAATTATAGCATGCTAGATCATTTAAATAAACTAACATAATTATCTTACCATGTAATTCACAAGGACATGAAGTGATATTCATATAACACCTTAATGCATATGCAATTTCATTTGTAGCTTAAGGTAATAAATAAACCATTGTTAAACCAACATTTATTATGTGAATAATCCTCTTACCTTCACACTCAACACAACAAAGGGAGTATAACCATTGGTTTAGAATAGTCACATTACTTTTTTATGAGGGTCCTTAGATTTTTTATCATGATACAAAAGTGGATTGGTAAAATATTTTATGTTTTAATTAGGTTAATCAATTAATTATTTCAATATACTATTGTGTCCTCCTTATTTAATGGCATTTATATAAAATAGATCTTGAATATTATGTCTTAATACAAAACATCTATTGGTAGTGTTACTTGAATCTCTATGATCATCACAATATGAATTTGTACCATAATGTTTAAGTGATTATTGAGATGAATATAAATCATATTTTGGAGGTGAATTATATATCATATTACATTTAACCAATCATTTAAGAACTTTTTGATGACTCACAATTAACTGTGTAAATTATCTTCACTCTTGAGAAGGAAGGGAAAAACTATTAGGTGATTATGATAATAGGCTAACTACATTATTTGTCTCATTCTTAACTTAAAAACTTGGAGTATTATTAAACCTAACCTTGTAAGTTTAATTATCTTAATATTTTGAGTCACTAGATGTAGGGGAATAGAGCAATATTTAAGTATATTGGTATCTAATAAATTGATCTCGTACTTGCGAAAAATATGATAATGTTCATTAAAATATGGATACATGGTAAATATCACTTTAAATTTGATATGTTACAACAAAAAATTGTAGAAAATACTTTATACCTCATCATCAAGGAATTAATGAGACATATTCATATGAATAATTTTTAATCTATGTAGATAATCACCAATAAGCTGATTGGGTCCTTGTTTAAGTTGCATAATATATGAAAATGCAACTTTTGGTTAATTTTGATAGAAAAATGAGCTAAAAACCTATCATCTAATGAATTTAAGTTGAATGTGGGAATATCGATGAGAAGGCATAAAACCAATCCAAGGTATAATCCTTGAGACTAATAGGAAAGACCTTAGCCACCAATTTATCATTTTACACAAAGTTATAATATGAAACGTAAAAATATATAATATGATGTGGATGGTCACCCATGTCATTGAATAAGTTGTTGGTTTATAAGGTCTTACTATTTTAGGATAAGTCATGACATGGATTGATCATTGAGATCCATTATAATTTTTTGAATTTTTATTTACATATCATAAATATTTTGTTAAAGTAATGCATCTTGAGTAATATTAGGAATAGACATTATTGTTTTAACTAAGACCATCACCATAAGATGGAGATTCAAAATCAAGTCAAGAAAGTTGTGACACTGTAGGGGGCACAAAAGAAATAGTAAAATGAGGATGAACGTACATAGTAATTTAAGTATAAGTAGAAGGTGTAGGCAAAAAAGAAGAAGTAATAGGAGCATATAATTCATTACATAAATGAGAAACTATAATGGGTGGAATATATGCACTCAAAAATTCATTTGAATAGTGTATTTTTTTAGATGCATACTCCATAGATAAATGGTTCCTTGTATCTCCTTTAAGTTAATATATCACCAATTTATTTATTTATTTTTATTAGAGAGCATACTTATATATCACCAATTTTTATAGGACTATCCTTAAATTTTTATTTAGATTGAGAAATAATTTTCCTTATTATTGATCTATTTCATCATTATCCATGACATGAGATCTATTAGAATCATTATCATTAATAAAATTTTATACATAACATTATCATCTCAATCATTGTCATCACAAGCATTATCATTTGTAACATATGAATTTGTATCATCATATGATGTCCTTTATCATCATCAATAAAAGGAGAAAGAATGTCATCAATGATCACCATTTTTTTTTTCAAACAAGCATGATTAAAAATCGAAATGTGTTGAACCAAATGAATTTCTATCACTTAATCTAACATGTCACTTGATAAGTATATTGTATTTAACGTTATTAATATGTATAAGATGAACATACAAAGAATATGCAAGAAGCTAAGGGTAATAATATAAAAACAAGAAAAAACACCTAGATAAATCAAATATAAAACAACCACACAAACAAATGTTATATGGAAATAGAACATATATCCTAACATTGTATATAGCAGGATTTCACCAACATGTTTTACATAAATGATACATGAAAGTTCAAGACCTTAATCCACTAACTTAAAATGGAAGGGGAAATTCAGAACTGATTTAAGTATCTCAACCCTAAATCAATGAATGGAGAGCTTAGTTTCATGATATTTAATGAAAGTATCTAATAATTGATAGTTGAAAGGTAAAAGGGATAGATAGAGAGACGTATAATTGATTTTTTACTTACTTAAGGTTTGACATTAATTGATGATGGTGGGAAATAAGTAATGAAATTGTCCCCATAAACATTTTTATTTTATGACAACACCCCGAATTGCACTCTTACATGTGATTGGAGGTGTTACAAAGACATGGATGGTAAAAATTTTGAGCATAAATAAATTTACTCCTATACCCAATGGGCAAGGCAATTATCATATGAAAATTAAAACTTTGAAATCTTTCAATACTATCACTATCATGTTCACCAAGTTGAAAATTTGGATCTCATTCTAGTGTATTGTTGGAAATAAATTGATTTGAAATGAATAACATATCAATTTTGAGATGATTATTTATACAAGAGAAGTTATTTGTTGAATAATTTTTTAGTATAGTCTATGTCATGGTGACTGACTTACAAAAAGATTTTTCTTGACTTATATTTGAGTCTCAAGCACAAGATTTTATTCTCATGTTACTAGAATGGTTAAGATTCAAAGCCCATGAAATAATTGACCAAAGAAAAAGGAAAACACATATTTCAAAAGGTTGTTCCTGGCAGTGGTCCAAAACATATAAAAGTTGAAATCTTCACTAACATAAATAGTAATCAAAGCTTGCTAAATATTGACATCAATTATTGAAGAGATTACAAGCTTGGATGAAAATGGAGTTTTCTCCAAGCTAATGGATAATTATTATGTATTGAAATATCCAAAGATTGATATAAATTATATCTAATTTTGGGTTCTACATAAAAAATCCATTTCAATGATTATAAAACATGGAAATCATTTATGGATGATTTTGATAAATATATCACAATGAAATTAGTAAGAAATAAAAAGGATTTATGATTTGGGATATAGAAAATACATTTGTTGTACAAAGTTAAAAATTGTCTACAATAGTATTTAGATAGAGCTATTACATTTTTTTGTCTCTTCCACCAATCAAGAGGGACATTACAGTTTCTCAAAAATTAATAAAGAATTTTAAGTTTTATTACACAAAAAATGTAGTCACCTACCCAATTAGAAGTAGTGACATGACTTTTCTCTCTCTCTATCATATTTTCCAAAATGTCTCAATGGTTTTACTTTATTTTGCACAAAAATTATGTTCTATGTTCATGAAGATGAGTGTATATCAAATTATGAATATATTTTTCATGTGATTGATGCCAATTTACAAGTAGATGACTCACTGGTGGAAATATTGGATTACACTAGAGATGGATTCAGATTCAATCCCAACAATTAGGACACTAAATATTCAAGTTCTTTTGGAAAAACATAGATTAACATTAATGATAATGATTAATCAGGATATAATATGTATGATGTATTTAAATTTGTGTCATAAATATGCAATGGTAATGAATCTGCAATTGATATAGAATATGATTCAAGTGGATTAAAAAAGAAGAAGAATGCACTAATAAATTAGTGTAAAGATCAAAGATGACACATTGAATTGAATATATATGGATGGATTCCTACAAAAAAGCTATATCCTGGTCATTATTATTTTATAATGACAATGTATAAGTTAGAAACATTAGAGTGGATCATTACATTAAGTTCCTAGATGCATTTACAATGAAAGGAATTGAACCATGCATGATGCTTTATCGCTAGGATTTTACTCAAGCACTTAGGGATGCCTACCATGGATGGCTTGAATATAAAATTATGGTAGACTATGTTACATTTGTAGACACATACTTTGTGAAATTTGTATACTAAGTAAGGAATTGGATGACATTCAATGAGTAACACACATTAAATGACTCATGGAAAATAATGATGAAACATTTTCAAGGTAGTTTCCAAAGGAAGATTTTAAAGTTTATTTTTCAAAGTTAATTACCAACTCTTTTAGCTATCAAATATATATATCGATCCTTATTTATGAATTTACCATTCAACAACTTTTTTTGAAATGCAAATTTAGATCCTAAAGCTCAATAAATAGAGGAATGGACTTAAAAACTTATCAAGTGAAGTGTAATGTAGAGTTATTTATGAGGTGGCATCCCTTTCATAGAAATTTTATGGCTAAGTGTCAAAGGTACATTACAAAAAAGATTGATTGAGCTTCATCGAGACTCATTAAAAATCAAATCCAAAATTTATTTTTCACAATTATAAGATGTTGACACTTCTCCAGATCTTTATTGTGGCATTATAATTCACAATAAAAAGTATACAATCATTAACTTTGTTCCAAAGAATATATGAGTACAATTCAATCAATCCATGAATGAATATTTTTTTTAACTACTTTCCTTGAGTTATGGCTGCTTATTACACCTATCAATATACAAAGCACATGGACTTTCCTTCTTTTTATATTTGTAGTTTCAAAAAAAAAAAAAAAAAAATCGAGATGATTATAATAAAGAAATAGGTTTCTAATAAGCAATAAAAAAATGGTGTGGTTAGTAATGTAAGGCACTAGGGAACATATTAAGTCTCAAGGTATCCATAATGGTGACATAATATAGCTTCATGAGAATGATGAAAAATACAAACAATAATATGCAACTATTAGATATATGACAACAAAGTAAAACTTTAGATCTTTTTATGCTATGGTTTATAACCCACTCCTCAATAGGGGGCATGGGGAAAAAACCTACCCATATTATCATAGGGACCTCTGAGGGATGTTAAAATCCTATGGAGCACCCTAGTAGGGTTCAGGGGCACTACCCCTAAAGCCAAAAATTAAAGCATCAAACCCTTGTTTCTAGGAAGATGAATTCTCTCAGATTATATTTTAAAATGAAAGTCCTAATGGTGTTTTCCACTTTATTTTTAGGAGGAAAAGTCCCAATGATGTTTTTAAAATTAGGTGAAATTATATTTATGTAATTTTCATGTGATATACACAGTGATCTTTTATGTAGTATTTTCACCTTGGAATTAATAAATATTGATATCTTGCACTGTGGATATTTCCTTATCTTGCTACAGTTTTAATATGTAAATCATGGGTTTTGTTTCATTCATGTTGAGTATTTATTTATTAAATTATCTTTGTAATTGTATTCTATTAATTTTAAATTGTTTTAGAGTGCATGGCTTCCAAAGAGTAGACATCTATTATGATTACAGAAGTCAACAACAAATTTAGATTTCTAGTGCCATGGATTTTTTGCCATTTGATGATAATAGTAACAAAAAAATAGATATATTTTTTAGGGTCAAGCTAATTCAAATAGTTGGTACACCTATGGATGGAATTATAGACATGATAAAATATATTCTGGAATTGATAACTAATCATTTATTATATTATCTTACGTATCCTGTAAGGTTTGACCAATCAAAGGATGGTGACTGAGAACCATACATGATTTATGGAGATGCCAAAATGGAAACTTTGTGTATATTTTTTAACAATCTATTAAGGTGGTATATTCTAATGAAAAAATATATAAATTAGTTTAATATAATATTTGGTTGTCGATATTGAGGAGGGATGCTTTGTGATGACTTGAGTCATGATAAGAATGTTTAAAATACTTGAATGATAATTAAATGTCTAAAGGTATTTGTGTTCAGGTGTTATTTGATGTATATTCTATTTAACATTTATCTTAGATCGAGATACAAGTATTTTTATGTATATTTGACCACAATGAAATTTTAGATTAATTTTAATATGTAGATGGTAGGATGCATCTAGTTTAGATATATTTAAAAGTAATCAACAAATAATGTATCTATATGGGGAAATAAATCCTTAAATATGAATTAGGTTGGTTGTAATCCTATTGAATTGATGTGTGGTCTTATGTTGAATAACTATTTACATTAGTATTGAAATAAAATTTGGCTTGAGTTTAGTTATACTAGAACCTAAAGTTATAACTATAGATACAATGATTGAAAAAGTTAACTGAGATAATATTTTTGTTCTAGTTAGTTGTGGTTGTGATTTTATCCATTTTTTGAAATATTTGGAAGGATTGTGAAGGATTTCCTAAATACAAAATTAAAAGGTGGGATGTGGAAAAACTGAAGTGAACCTTAAGTCATGGTCCTTGAAAAAAAATTTTGCTAAGTCAAGTTGATTTGGGATGAGGTGAGGATCAAGTCGAGACTACAAGCTAGTTATGTAACTACCTAAGGATAAAGAAATATAAAAAGGTTGATTACCATTGTAAATAGGTTCATAATTTATTTTTCTTAAAACTCAGGAGGAAATAGTGGCTGCATCATTGTATAATGTTTTCATTTTCAAATAGTGTGACTAATTCAAAGTGGATAAAATGTAAGATGAATAGACCACTTTACAGGTGTTGATAATTTCTTATTGGTAATATATTTTATATAGTTTATGAATGAATAAATATATTGAAATAATGCTTTCTACATTATGTGTAAACTATCTTGGTTTAGTAAATTATGTTGGAAACCCTTGAAAGTAGACTTTGAGCTATGTACACCTAATTTGGTTTGAATGAAGACATTGAGCTTTTGGATAATCATTCATGTTGTTTGTTGAGTGTTGTTATTCATAATATTGAAAGTAAGATTCCAACTATGACTATTTGATGCTAAACAAAATCCTACTTAAAAGTAGGAAATATAAACTTTATGTTCATTTCCAACAAAAAATACATAGGATTTCCATATAACTTTGTGTCATGAAGCCCTTTTGGTGATGCACTTCATTCAAATATTTAAATTCTATCTTACTTGTCCTTATAAATATATATGTTTCCATTGTTGAGCTATCCCGCCCACTCTATTTAATCTAGATCATCTAAGTAGTTTTCTAAGTTAATTCCATTGTAGGTTTCGTAATATCTCATCCATTTATTTATATTCTCTTTCCATTCCTAATTATCTCATTTATTATATTTTTGTACTTTATGATTAAAACTATAAAAATCCCCAAAACCCCTATCATATGAAAGAGATTTCCTTATCAAATGAAGACAAAAATAATGCTTAAACTCATAGTTTCTCTAATGTTTTAAGCTTTATGTTTCATCTAGTTGAGCAAGTCAAACAATAATCCATGTAAGCAATACGACATAAAATATCCTCCAAAAATCAAATAATGATATAAGATGATGCCCAATTTTAAACTATTTTTAAAAAGGTCAGTTTAGATATGGAATTCTTTGGTATTGAGTCCTATTTAAAATAATCATATAAAATAGAAATAGCTCTATTATCCCTAGGGTTTGAAAATTTGTAAAACTCTTTATATATAGTAGATATTAAAAAACATCTCTCTGATGAGTTGAATGATGTAGACAAATGTCAAAATATTCTCTCATTTTACTTAATTCTAATATAACCTAAATCCCTAATAATTCATTAAAAAAAGGTAAATATGTATAGTTATTGGCCCAAAACCCTTAAATGGGGGATAGTCTTTGTATAAAAACTAAGAATTAGAGCTAAATTGTAATGTCCCCAATTCTCTATTATAATGGTTTAATTAATTAATTAAATTATTATGAAAATAAAATTGACTTCTTCTAGAAGTTTCCTGGGAAGGCTTTAAAAAGAAGGGGAAAGCAAAGCATTTGGATTATCTAATATCTTCTTTTGAAAAAATTATTCTGAGAAGCTTGAATCGGTGATTCAGCTGGAATCTCTGAGGATGAAACCCTTCAGTAGATTGGCAAAGAGTTGGACGAAAACCCAGCGCTTTGTCAGAGGTGGATTCGAGACGGAATCTAGATTGTGCATAGTGGACAGATCGGGAGCTTCAGAGGCCCTTCACGGAGTATACCAGGGTTCAGCTTATGCAAATGGGTTCCAGGTATTTATTCATTATTTAGCCTCCAGGTTTATATATTTTATTTGCATATCAGGTTTGGGTACGGAATCCGTACGGATAGACAGATAGGCACCAGGCCGTACCAGCAGGGTCAGCAAAAGGAAAGGGCACAGTTCGGCCGCAGGGTTATACAGAGACCGGCATCGGCATATAGACCGACATCGACTGATTATCTACCGACGCTGGCAGTCAGGCAGTCATACAGACAGGCAGAGGTCACCTTCAGACAACCGACGGCGGCAGGGTATCGACCGACGTCGGCATCCTCAACGACCGACGTCGGCGATTGTGTTTTCTAGACACAGCAGGCCGAGAGCACGCAATTCCAGGTTTTTTATTCCCAGTTTAGTAGTTGTTATAATAATTGGGATTCGAGACCAATCTGTAATAATTTTATAACATCTGGGCTATAGTATCAGTTACATTCAATTTAATATCTTTGTCTAATTGATTGAATGCTATAATTAGTGAAAATCAATTTTATTTGCTTTCAAATCCTAGTTTGGGATCTTTCAGTGGTATCAGAGCCATGCATCTTGCCAGCCTGTAGGGGTAAAACTGTTTTATTTCTATGCATCCTGGAAGATTTGATAGAAGCCATAGATATTTTACACGTAGTAGAGCTCAGTACGAGCGAGAGTTGGGTTTAGGACAGCCACCTATCATGGCCGAAGAACAGAGGAATGCCCATAGAAACCAGGATGAAGAAGAAAGGGAGATGATGAGGACTCTCATCACTACGCAGCCCAGGATTGTTCAGGCTCTAGACCGATTACAGGATACCATGGAACGTTTAGAGGCGGATAGACACAGAGGTAGAAGGAATAGATCAGCTTCAGTGACTAGTAGTGATCATACCCATCACTCCAGTCAGCATAGTCACCATTCCCGTTCTTCAGTGGGGAGTTCCCGTCATTCCTCTAGGCGACATCATCATCATACACCTACTCCTAATAGACCATTACTACCTCAGTTTGTACCAGGTGGATAACCAGCACAGGTGGAACCACCAGAGATGGAGTTCCAAGAGTCCATTTTGGCAGCCACAGCAGAGTGGAGAGCTTTACCCCCAGAGGTTAGGGAGGTTTTTCCTCTTCCCCAGTATTGTGCACAGCGTAGGGACACAGCGGGACTCAAGGGAGATTGGGGTAATAGACCACCACAGCAGCAGCATAATCATGACCTCAATAGAGCTACGTGGAAGATTACATTGGCTTCATATAATGGCACTGGAGAGACTAGTGCAAGAGCTTGGGTCCACAAGCTAGACATATATCTTTCTTTGAGGCCCATGCCTGAGCGTGAGGCCATTCAGTTTGCAGTGTTACATCTAGAGGGGATTGCATATGATTGGTGGCACCATGGATTGGTCACCCAGGATCACGCCTTAGTTCACTCCTATGCTGAGTTCACTGAGAGACTTATTGCACGGTTTGACCGTAAGGATACAGAACTTTACTACAAGGAGTTGGTTCATCTTAGATAGAGTGGACACGCAGAAACTTATATTAATGAGTTTCCGCGTATTGCGGTTAAGGTACCTGATATACCTCAGAGACGGAGTGTGATGTTATTTATTGAGGGGTTACAGGATAGACTTAAGGGACTGGTACGTGCTTTCCAACCAGCCACTCTTAAGGATGCCATTGATGTGACATTGAGACTGGATATTGTTCCCACTTCTTATCAGGGTGATAAGAAAATAGCTGCGGAATCTCGGCCTATACAGAAGGCCAATACACCACAAATTAAAGAAGGGCCATCCTCTACAAATCCTTGGATGAATCAGGAGACTAGGAATGACTTGAGGAGGAAAAAGTTATGTTTTTCCTGCAAAGACCCATGGGAACCAGGCCACCGTTGCATGGGTAAAGGAAAGGTTCATTTGATTGAAGTAACTTCTGAGTGTGGAGATGAGGAGATTCCTGATATAGACATTGAGGATAATATTGAGAAGGATCAGATCCAGTTGGAGTTAGACAGCCCAGAGCCTTTGGCATCAGCCAAAGCAATTATGGCTACTCTCTCCAGTTATCCTAACTTTCATGCCTTTCGGTTGAAAGGTACACTTGAGGGTAAGTGGGTAGTGAGCTTGGTAGATACAGGTGCTACACATAACTTCATTGACCGGAAGTTAGTGGGAAGGCATGGATTACAGTATGAGAAGTTTGGTGGTTTCGGGGTAAAGGTGGTAGATGGTGCAGTATTGGGTTGTACCAAACGGATTCCATAGCGTAGCATTCAGATGGGGACTTACACTTTGACCAATGATTTTTATGTGTTTCCTTTAGAGGATTATGATGTGGTCTTGGGCATGCAGTGGTTACAGGATATTGGGCGCTACATTATTGATCACCGCCGTATGCAGTTAGAATTCCTTTCTGGGGGAAGGAAGATTATCTTGAAGGCAGCACAAGATGGAGGACCTAAGGAGGGGTCATATCACAGGATGGAGTCTCATTTTACAGGTGATGTCGTAACTAATTCTATTTGTTGCAGGGCATTTTCCTTTCCAATTATAAGTCAACATCCTTATGGGGATTGTGAGAGTTTGTTAATCAGAGTAGCGCAGCGGCCTTTTTCTAAGTCTAAGGTATGTGATGGTGAATTTGCTAATTACATATTGAGGATTATCACACTACTCTCTAGAAGAAACAAGGTGAATGTAGTCACAGATATTTTCCAGCCTGGTGTTTCTGACAGAAGAATTTGCAAGTTTTCGAGAATAACATGGGATCCAGGAAGTTGGTGTTGGAAAGAATTGCTTGAGGACAAGCAATCTCCGGGAAGGGAGGACTGTAATGTCCCCAATTCTCTATTATAATGGTTTAATAAATTAATTAAATTATTATGAAAATAAAATTGACTTCTTCTAGAAGTTTCCTGGGAAGGCTTTAAAAAGAAGGGGAAAGCAAAGCATTTGGATTATCTAATATCTTCTTTTGAAAAAATTATTCTGAGAAGCTTAAATCAGTGATTCAGCTAGAATCTCTGAGGACGAAACCCTTCAGTAGATTGGTGAAGAGTTGGACGAAAACCCAGCACTTTGTCAGAGGTGGATTCGAGACGAAATCCAGATTGTGCATAGTGGACAGATCGGGAGCTTCAGAGGCCCTTCACGGAGTATACCAGGGTTCAGCTTATGCAAATGGGTTCTAGGTATTTATTCATTGTGTAGCCTCCAGGTTTATATATTTTATTTGCATATCGGGTTCGGGTACAGAATCCGTACGGATAGACAGATAGGCACCAGGCCGTACCAGCAGGGTCAGCAAAAGGAAAGGGCACAGTTCGGCCGCAGGGTTATAAAGAGACCGGCATCGGCTTATAGACCGACATCGGCCGATTATCTACCGACGCCGGCAATCAGGCAGTCATATAGATAGGCAGAGGTCACCTTCAAACGACCGACGGTGGCAGGGTATCGACCGACGTCGGCATCCTCAGCGACCGACATCAGCGACTGTGTTTTCTAGACACAGCAGGCCGAGAGCACGCAATCCCAGGTTTTTTATTCCCAGTTTAGTAGTTGTTATAATAATTGGGATTCGAGACCAATCTGTAATAATTTTATAACATCTGGGCTATAGTATCAGTTACATTCGGTTTAATATCTTTGTCCAATTGATTGAATGCTATAATTAGTGAAAATCAATTTTATTTGCTTTCAAATCCTAGTTTGGGATCTTTCATAAATTTAGTTTTATTATAGTGACTGACCAACCCAAATGTGAGATAACCCTACACATTCTCTCCTATGCAAATCAATCAAACTATATACTCCTTCATTATTGCAATATTTATTTTTGGAACAAGTATGTAACTGTTAGCCAAATTTTGGCTACCATAAACCAGTTTAATAAATAATTCTCTTGTTCAGACCTTCACCTTGCTTTTCAAGCTTGAAAATAATTCATAAGGCATGGTTATCATTGTCTAATGTATTTTTGAAAAGTTTAAAGTAAGTGTCTTCCTAATATCATGCTTGGCTAGTCATAGTATGTCTTGGCCAAATGGGTTCAAAGAGGGTAAAGGGTTGAGAGATAATTTTAATTCCATGTAGTCTAAGATATATTCATTTATTATGTCTTATGGTATTTACAAGTGCATTAAATGAATTCAAAATCTATTTCTAGCATTACAACTCACTTTGACATGATTGTTTGATCATTATTAAAATCCAAGGGAATATGGTACTAAGGTGACATATTTGTTGAATAAGGGAGTGGTTGACACATAATCTCACATATATAAATGGGTTAGGGAGTTTATATAATAATTATTTATTCACTTCAATCATTTTATATGTAGATAATGATAGTTCTCAAGAAAAAAAGTGGTTATCAAGAAGTTCATATAGGTTGCAGTGGGAAGACCACTTGTAGACACTCCTACAAATTTTTATATTTTTAAAAAGTTTTAATCCATGAATTTTATCATGTTTAAAACTAAAATAAGGTAAAAACTTATTCACATTTCCCATATCTCTCCTTGTCATCTCTAGAAGGTAGTTTGATTTCTAATTGGTACAAGCAGGAGAAAGATAGTTGGAAGATAAAATATAGGTCATATTAAAAGTCCCCATGACCTTTCAAGTTGTGTCATTGGTTTCATTATTAATACCCTTAATTCTATGAATAATCATTAATAGTGTAAGGGGATCATAATGTCTTACACATCTGATCATGGTCTAGGTTTGCCTCTATTTCTCCACTTCAAAATGTGACGAAATAAAATGGGTATGACGGGGTGATTACAAGATCTAGTGGCACATTTTCGTTTTAATATCATAAGGTGTTCATCCTAAGAGGATGTTCTTGGTATAAAACTTATTCCCTATTATATGTTTGTATGTGAAATCATGAGAGCATCGTTCCATATTTGGAAGAGCCATGTAAGATGTCAGTAAATGATATTGGTAGGACCATAAAAAGTGAGAAATAATTCTAAATCTTAAAAAATATCTCACATAATAGGAGAAACACATAAATTTCTTAAGAGGAACTTTAGAGATCATGCTTCTTGATAGGCTCATATAATCATTTACAAGTATGACTACTAAGACTCACCTAAAATTACCAAATCATAAAGATGAGAGTAAATAGTGATATTAAGGGATTTATTTTCAAGTTAATAACTCTTGGTGATATAATAATGTCTCAATATATGTCTAAAAATATGATTAAGAAGGATTATGCCCATCCAGAAGTCTACAGACCTGTCGGTGGGCCTTCATGACTCATAACCCTATAAAATGAGGATCTACAAGTCTTGAGAGACTCAATATACATTTTTAATGACCCATATGATAATTAAGCACATAAAAAATGAAAAACAGGGTCTCAAATGATCTCTCAAACCTCTCAAGTCTTAATCCTAAACCTAATTACTATACATGAAGTGACCTTCATTACTAGTTGAGGAGAAAGATGTCTCCATTGTTAAAGTTATAGAATGGTATTAGAAGTGTAGAAACCATACAATTATATGAATATGATTAGAATATTTTGTGGTATTTATTACATATTTATCACCTTCTCACTTAAATAGATTTCCATTTATCTTATAAGGCATTATCTTAAATGATCACCTACATGCCTGAGTGTTTGAAGGTAAAATCCTACAAGTTTGAATTTTTTGAATATGGGTTCAAGTTTACCAATATGTCAAGAAAGTATAGGGTGTTTTAATTAGATTTTATGGGAATGTTAATACCTACCTAAATGAAGAAGAATGTGGACCTATAGGTCTAGAAATTATAGGGTCTTTTAATTACATAGTGATATTATGGGCATGCTAACACCTACCTAAATAAATAATAATGTGGACATATAAGTATATAGACCTGTAGGTCCACATTATCAACCAAAAGTCAAAATATAGTATGAAAGGGAGTGTGTGAAGCTACCGAGGATGGTTTAAAATCCATAAAAATATGAAAGGATATCACATACTATTATAAACACCTATATACAATGACAAAATAACCCATAATATGACTAATGACATCAAGATAACATGAGGTATAATAGGCGTAAATGCTCATACACATGCCTGTGTATGAAAATAGAGGGAGACTTATGAGTCCTAGTGAGGTAAATGGGTTTTGTAGAGAAATTAAAAATAGAATAAATATAACTTTGTATTATTATACTAAACCATAAAGGTGATAAGACTTAGCTAAATAAGATTTATTTTCAAGGTGCAATAAAAAAATTCAAACAGACACCTATAAGATTGCTAGAGGATAGACTTGCAGAAGGATACTTGTGAGATAAATGAAAGGCATAAGTAATATTGAGATAAAATAAATAATAGATAAGAATATTACAAAATATGGAATCTTTTGTGAAATATGAAAAAAAAAAACACAAGACTAAGAGTTAAAAGTCACCAACAGGCATAAAATCCTCAATGAGTCTACTATAGGTAGAAGAGACCAAGTTTTGTCATGATGGAACCTAAAAATGAAAAAAAAGTACTTTTAAGAATTTATAGGGGTGATGAAAATGTTATTTAAATGCTTAAACTAGATACGTGAATTTTCAAGGCCTTTGAGACCCAAAACCCTGATCTCATTCCTCACACAATCAACTAGCTCGAGAGGTCACTTTGTGAAGCCCAAAACTTATTGGAAGTAGTGAATAGTGGTAAAAAAAATTGGGAGGTGATGAATGAGTTATCATATTTAAAATAATTTGAATTAATTCACTCATTCAAACTCATACATGTATGAGTAATCATTAAGACTGAAGGTCTTTCTAAACCCTATGTTTGCCTTGTGAAGGAGATCGATGAGTATTGATTTTGACCATAACTATAAGGAGGATTTGTATGGGACCCTAAACTTCATATGAATATTTGGGGACCATTTTCCACTCAAATATAGTGGCATTATTTCAAAGGTTATGTCCCTAACCTTTATGAACTATCTTTATGAACCTAAACATGTATTAACTCTCTTAAAACCCTTCTAGGAGTTCAATAGAAAATAAGGGGATTTAAATATATGAATATCAATGAATTAAATTTCAATTAAAAACATATTATCATAATTTCTCACTCCAAAAATATCATTATCATGGTATTTTCTTATACTTGAACCTATACAAATGCATTTAATCATATGTTTTTGTAAGGGTATGGGATCAAAATAGGGTGTATGATCATTGGGACATATGAAAACTAATGGAGAAGGTGGATTAAGGTGTATTATATCTATTTATTTCTACAAATACAAGCATTTTACTCTTAATGTGCTCATATAGGTTTGTTTCATGAGGATACAGTAAGAATGCTTATGAAAGGCTAGTCAATGCAAGAGATACTCAACGAAAACCCTCCCCAATGATCCAATATGCCTTTGAATGACCATAGAAACATTGGAATTACCTCTTTAGGCATATTAAAGATATATATAATCCATTGGTGGCATGTGTGAAGGATAAACATTATGGAATAAGCCTAAAAGTCTTAATTACAATATTTTTTGTGATTATGCAAGGTGGTGGTAATCCTCCAAGTCAGGTACAAAGGGATAAAAAGGCAAGTTATAGGTATGATAACTTATGTACACATTTATATGTCCCTTTAAGTGCTATATGAACTATTCAAGTCAATAATTTTTGCCTAAAAGGGTGACTACACTACTTTGTTCTCCAAAAAAGCTTAGTTGTAGACCTACGGATCACTATTAGAGAGATTTCATACATCATATTGAGTTTTCCTATGCTGTTATAGGATTCATAAAACCATAATAAATATTTGGTACATATAAATTTCTTAAAAAGACACTCTAATTACTTTTCAAGGTTAAACATGCATCCAAGCTAGAGTTTTAGCCATTTATTGGTTCATCCATCTATACAAGGCCTCAAATCCTCAAATTTGGCATAGAAAATGATAATTAGGTATGGAAAGTGAAAAAATAATTTACTTGAGGTTTCACATGTGTGATAGATCAATGGATCTAAACATCAATTTTCTAGGCCTAGAGAACTAATTAAGGGCTAATTAGAGAGAGAAATAGGTGGAATAAGTATATTTTCACTCAGGTTTTAGTCATGAAACATTGTACAGAGAAGGAAAAATCTAGTGGCTACTCAAATATATGATTTTTTTTCTAGGAACATTTGTAGAATGCTATAGATAAGGATCTTTGTCTATTTTGAGGGCTACAAGGAAATGAAGTCAAGTAAGAGCCTTGGGTGTGAAATGGGGTGAAAAAAATTATTTGTGGCATTAAAAGGGGTTAATAAAAGTTTGATAAGGTAGGGGGAGGTTATCCATGAATAAATACTATGATCATGAATTTAGAAACAAAATTTAAACAATTTGAGCCTATAGAGAGCTAGTGAAAATTGTATACTTTTAAAGACAAAAAAATAAGTTACAAAATTTATAGTAGAGTGGAATAAAAACTCCTCAATCATGTCGCATGTCAGTTATATTTTTTTAACTATCTTTTTATAGGCAAAGGTGTAGTTTTGAAAGGAAAGAATTACATTCAATAACTCAAAATTGCCCAAGTAACCTCCTACACCAATTTGAAGAAGGACATCACTAAGAAAGTGTATACAAGTTAATGAGAACCTTCAAGACTATTTTATTACTTAATTTATTGCATTGAAACTACCTCCATGGTGGATGACACTTTTCCATAATCTTCTACACCTTTTTCCTATCTTTCTTTCTCACATTTTCCTATATATGTTGCCTTATTTGGCTCTTTAAAGGATCCTCACATTGGTTATGGAGAATCCTTGCCAAAAATAAGACTTTCATTTTCCTATTGAAATTAATTAAAGATAGATATTATATCTCCAACTTGAATACAATTGTCTTTAATTATTTGTTTTTATGAATCCTCAGTGATAGTTAGAGTTCTTCCTTCCATTTTTCCTTCTTATTCATACCTTTGTATAATCTTGTCTTCTTTCACAGGTCATATGAAATATTATACATTGTATGTTTAGTTATCAAAATCATAGGTCATTATTTTTTACTATCAATACCTATTGGATGATCATCATATGCTGTTGAAATCTTCATATCCTTCATATTAAAGTACTAGTGTGATATGGACTATTTTGGAATGGTATAATCATATTGTAACATATTATTTCATAGTGCATTATTATCAATATTAGGACCTTATGTTTGGTGCATCACCTATAAATTTATTTATTAGTTTTATCTTTCATATTTCCATATTCCAAGTCATGACATTATTATAGTTGTTAGTGTATGTGTTGTACTTGGGAGCTAGCCCAAAATCTAGAGGTTAGGTCAATTTAAAGGTCATCCACAACCTAGGATTAATACCATTGAATGGATCAAGTTAAAAGGGATTGAATCACCCTTTCAAGGGTGAAAATTTGATCTATAATAATAACCACAAGTCTTTATCAAATAAAAAATGGAATGATAGTGGAACAGGTGTGATATCCTTGATAACACTTAATATGATTATGAGTTATAAAGTCTTTATTGTGAAATCTAAAATATCTTAGGGTATTGTAGTCACCTAATTTTGATACAAGTAATGTATTTATGTATTTTTTTCAGGTTTTCACACATTTCAATCATTTTTTGGTATACATCTATCCTGTTGGTGTATTTCATTTTTTATTGGGCATCATATTGGATTTTATTTATGTTTTGTTTAATATAGGTCAACGACAATACTTTCATTAAATTGAGGACATTTGAATATCTACATATATAATGTTTAATTTTCTTAATACAAATCAAAATGATCATGAAATATCCATATATAGTTTTAGGATTTGTCTCCTTCCATTTTAGGTGATGGTAGAAAGTGCCTTGAGGATTTTTGGTGGTGGAAAAAATGGTCAAATTATTATGGGTCCTCTATTCTATTTACCATGTTTTTAAAGTGTGGAAATTTATAGATTTAACACCATTCCATGGTTGACCTAACTGTTAATGTAATAAAAATTGAACATAAAGATGCCTATATGTGCAATTAACCCTAATTCATTCGATCATTACATACACTGATTAAATTTTTCACACAATTGCCAAGGAGTCTACATATTGATAAATTCTACCTTTATCATTTATTGAAGTCTTTTGGTTTCATACCTATATCAAATAAATGTTAAATTTAGTGGAAAAACATATAATATTCATTGATTATCTTATGGAGATAAGCTCAATTCAATCCTCTCACTTGTTTATGGTCACTTCCTTCCACATAACTATAAAAGCCCCTAATTCTGATCATGTGGGAAATGTTACTACCACCATCAAGGGTGGTTCAGAAACTAACATTGAAAACTTTATTTGGTATTAATATATTAGATTGATTTAGAGTTACATTACATGAAAAGAGATTCACGTGATTACACATATCAGTTATGCTTAGTAAAGTTAGATTATTAAAATTTTGTTACTGACAAAGGATTCTAATTTTTCAAGATTAAGATTTTTAATAGAGTCATATTTATAGTTTATTTACAAATTAAGATATAACTATCATTTAATGTGGAGACTAGTAATTGTCAACCACATTCATTGGCTATCAAAAGTGGTAATCATTATAGAAGAAAATCTTCTTCCTAAAAAATATTCTACATAGTTCTATTTTTTTTGGTATCTTATTCATTTATGGAACTTATTTAAGTTATATTTGGGCACACATCTCTTTACCCATATTTTAATTTTTAAATTATCAATCATTAAATCTTTCCATTTTCAATTACACCCTATGGAATGTTCAATTTATTAAATTTACCATATTTATTTATATTTCCCTTATGCACTTATTTTACTTAATTGGCGTAGTTTCTTTAAAATTTTATGTCATTTTTCAAAAACCTCTTGGTGAAATCGATCTTTGTGATGATAAATTGTTAGGATTTCATTCTCTTTGCCCTCTTTAAGGTCTGATTTGGTGAAATATGATTATTTTAAGGTTTATATCAACACTATCCTTACTTATTTTTATTTGGACCATTTTGGATTTTCCTGAGTCTTAACCCTCTTGCTTTTGGTATCTAATGTATATGATTATTTTTATTCCATTTTATCATGGGTGGATTTTATTATACATGGAGGGTGTACAAGGTTTACATGTTATTAGGTTTTCTAATAAGGTTTCTATGGAAATATTTAACAATGTTTGCATTTTTATTTCCTCACATTTATCATAAATTAATAACATATGGTTTGAAACATGATATGGTTGTATGTGATAGTAATTCAATTAATAGTTTTTCTTTTTATTCTTTTAATGATTGATTTTCTACTACTCATTGTAATTATGGTTCACCATGAGGTAAATATTGTAACTACTCAAAGGGGTATAATATAAATATTGTCTATTCATCCTCTTTTCTCTTATCCTCAAGGTGTGGTGAAACAAAACAGCACTAACATTCTTCCTATCCATACTCATTTTCTATAAAAGAGGAGGAAATAATTTCATTGTGACCTATTAATTTGCATGGGAAAGAGGTTAATTGATTAGGAATAGAGAAAATGGTATTCACTAATGAAGAAATGAGGTCTCCTCCTCTGCTAAAATAATTTTAGATATATAATGGAATTTTTATTGGCATATATAGGCCATGTCACCAATAAAACTCCTAGAGTCACACTTTAAACCATAAAATTCCAATTATAGTGAATCATGAAAGCACCTATATTTGGATGGGAAAGAAGTTTCTGTAAGATTGTAGGCCCTTGGAGGTCTCAATAGAGGTGAGCCTAAATAGCATCCCAAGTGGCTCTCCAAGATGATACTACTTAACAACATCACGACTTGTTTATATGATTCTTTGCACTTTCCCATGTGTCATGATCATGTTGAATCTAGGCCTCAAGAATACTTGGATTATTTATCACTTCCTCTGGGATATAAATTTATAGTATGTTACCACGTGGTAACATATTTGACCTTGAGGTCTCATAGGCTTTGGGAATAATTGCATGCTCCCTTATGAGGGTGGGATACAATATATTGAAATGCATGTGGTCCATCTACCCTAATCTATCTTTGAAACATAAACCATTGTATTCATTGGGGTTATTTATAGATGTAAATCCATTTAAGACATAATAACCACTAAAGACTAACCTAACACCTGGGATCAATTGCCAATCAACCACATTTTATCTCAACTGGTGAATCCTCTACCATGACGTTAACCTTGTATATCGTAAATGATGCCTCCTTATGCACCCATGTGGCATAAACTTTGAAAAATATTTTATTGTCACTTCAATAGTAACAAAATTAATAAGATAAAATCCATAACCTCAATGCATTTTCCCCTACACTAGTGTAATTTATGAATGTATATGATATGGCCCCTATACTAGATGATATTTGCATAAACTTATTTTGACATCCAAATACATTATTATAAAGCATGAAAGTGTTGAATTATTCGAAGGTGAGTTGGACGATAATAGTGATAAGTAATGGAAATGCATTTAAAGTGATTGAATCAAAGAGACTAAGATAACTGTGGACCATTTAGAGGCTTCTCTTATGAAATTTAATAAATCCTTTATTTTTTTGGGTGCATTTGTTAAGGTTTTATTTCAATAAATTGAGGTTATTTAAAGTTAAATAGTGTAATTTAGTAGTCGAACCTCACTTCAAACTCATGGTGGCTAACCCCGTGTCACCTTTAGTCTATGAAGTGTTAAACAGAAAAATATGTTACTTATTTTATAAAACCTTTGAAATCATTTTTTATGAGTTATCCCTTAGATTTTATTCATTTTTTTTTTCCAATAGTGATAGATAAGATGCTTATGAAGACAATCTCTAGTTGGGGTGGCCTTTTCTTCCAAGGGTTCGAGTAGAGTGTTTTTGTATGTTATTTAACCTATTGTAGTTTATCTAGCTGTCAATATATTGACAATATGGATGAATAGAAGATATAAGAGTCTTTTTGACCTCAATGTTTTATACGATTAACATCAAACCAAAATCATAATGAGAAAACAATTATTTTTTGTTTGATTTTTTGATGTAATAAAATGCATAAGAGCTATATTTGACTAACCTTTTTTCACATCCTGATGTGGTAAACATTAAACAAGGCTAAAATCATCACATATGACCTATGTCTATCTGAATAAGGTATATGTATGACTAAAAAAAATAATTGAGGCCATAGTTTCATGATAGGTTAGCTATAATAATACAAAACGAGAATAAAATAGAAAATTTAATATGAATCTACAAACTACAAACTGCACCACATCGATAAAGTATATAACCTCTATGGTAGATTCCACCATGACTCTATTGAGCCTCTCCATAGTCAAATAGAAAATAGTTAATAGAAGATCGTAAAAGCCTATGAACTATAAACCCCTTTGTAATGGGTGTAGGGTATATAAATCCAACAAATAACCTAATGTTGGGGCTTATGTATTATTTGGGTCCTATAGTGTATAATATAACCTAAAATATACTATAATATATTGGTAATAAAAATAAACATAAGTTATAATATATAATTTAGAACCTCAATGTATGGTATTCAATTAATTAGAATTGTAGTGCTGATTTTAGTCACACATCCAACTTTGAGCCTCCTCTTAATCAAAATAGTGTCATGTTTTCCTCATTAACCCTACATGATAGTAAACTTCGAATCGAAGACCCTAACACCTTGAATGTTTTTTAACCCATTATTATAGATGCAAATCATGTAAACCTAACAAAAACCAAAAATTTATACAATCTTGTAAATGCCTAAACATCAGATAAAAAACCAATAAATATAAATGTAATTGACTAAAAAATCTAGATGACACATTTTGCATGAAGATTTGGAACTAGAATGCTGGTGATTGATGGCACATATCATACCTAAGTATAATATGGAAATGTTTTATCAAAAACCACATCAAATCATTTTTAAACACCTTAGCAGATGGCCTAAGAAAAATGAAAAACAACTAAACCATTCACAACTTCAATCTTGATATTGGCTTTATGTACTCATGTCCACTTCATTTTTTAATCCAAATATCAAATGTAAAATTCCAAATCATTCGTGGTTGATTCTAATTTTTCTAGTGCCATTTTAATGAAAATAACTAATCCATTACAATTACCAAGAAAACACTTTATCACCCATAGTTGACCCAACCATAACATGTTGGGATTTTCAACCAACTAATACAGATGCCCCCTGATTGAAATTAAGGGACTTATAATTTTGATGTAGAGATTATGAAAAGATGAAATATCTTTCCAAAGCCAATGCAAACCATTGTAGACTAAAACATTGCATGGTGATTTATATCTTCGTTAGTATGCCCTAACAATTACTTTACATGAACTTATTTCAAAATCCAAATACATTCTTTTAGAGTAGAAAGTAGTAAAGGAGAGTTAGGCAATGATGGTGAGAATAAATGGTAAGATAGTAGTTATGGGTACTGATGAGGTTTAAATGTTAGTTATTACACTTAGTTATTTCATTAGCATAGATGAAAAATGAAAACTGTTATAAATTTATACAACAAAGCTTAAAACACATTGATTGTTGAATTGTTTTTTCGTTATTCCATGACAAACCATAATAAAAGACAGAAATAAGTAGCTCTCATGGTATGTGTTTCATGGATCCATGTGATGAAATGCACTATATGAATCTCAAATTGCCTTATCTTAATTTTTTTTTTGTATTGTATTTATTTTATACTTACAAACCATCTGGGCATATCTTATGGTATGCTTGAACTAGTTTGGTTCCTAGTTTTCATTCTACCAAAATAAAATTGAGAATAAAAGATAAGAAATGAGATAAAGAGTGTGAGTTCAATAAATATTAATTTTTTCATATAAATGTTATAAAATCATACATCGTTGTGGTAATATATGTGAGTAGTATCTATTTTAAATATAATACAATGATATACTATTAATAACACATAGTTTTATAAGTTGAAGAACATGTAATATTTAAATTGATATTGTATATATTAATTATGGATACTATATGAAATTTGATGTAATTGAGTATAAAGAATAAAAAATTATGCATCAATAAAATGAGAAAACCATACAAAGGAGGAAACATAAATAATTAAATATAATATAATGTTATCTAATACAATATGTTACAATATTAATATTTTATAACAATAATAACAATAATAACAAGAACAACAACAACAACAACAACAACAACAACAACAACAACAAAAACAACAACGACGACAACGACGACGACGACGACGACGATAACAATAACAATAAAAATAATGATGATAATGATGATAATGCCGATAATAATAATAATAATAATAATAATAATAATAATAATAATAATAATAATAATAATAATAATAATAATAATAATAATAATAATAATAATAATAATAATAATAATAATAATGTAAAGTTATATATTATTATAAGAAAAAACCTAATATATTTAAAAAGCTATAGAAATACAAAATATTTTGTTATTTTTACTATAGGACTGCTAATATTATGGTTAGTGTTAGATGACATAAAAGCTCACTTTTTCTACCTAGAGATTGCCACATTTATTCCAAACCCAACCTCCTTTTCACATACATCCCCATCCTACCTGATTATATCTTTTGGCCATCAATCAAGGGACTTCATGCCATATTCATGGAAGTGATTTGCCAACAGTTTCTAATGGTTTCAATGGAAATGTTAATCAATATGAGATCAAATAATAGGTGTAGCAAAAAAAATGAGATTTTTTAGTAAAGATTTACAAAAACACTATCGATCGAAAAAAATAACAGTGCTATGAATCTATGTGGTTTCTTATTGAGGAGAAATGCTTAGAAAATATTATTGTGATTGTAGTAAAAATGATTATGATATATATATATATATATATATATATATATATATATATATATATATATATATATATATGTATATATATGGTTATTTGGGAAATTGAATATTACTTCTTGTTTTTAAAGGTATGCATGCTTTCTCCACCTCCTTAATATGGACAACCTAAGATTTTTTTAATTCAAAATACAATATATGAATCTTATTTATATAATATCATTTAAATGTGTATGAATTTCCATATCTAAATAAGTTATTTGTTTTGATTCTCATGATTGTTTTGATTCCCATGAAAGTTAAGTCAATTAGGGAAGAAGGAATGTAGAATTTGAGAGGCCATTCTCCTTCTGTGCTCCTTTATCATTAGAATTTCTCTTTGATGTTTATTTTACTTTTCTATTTTCAATTTCATTTAAATGTCTAGCCAGGTTACATTGCAATGCAGTCAAATTACCACATATGCCTAGCCATTTGAAACCACTAACCAATGTGATGATGTAGATAATACCTTTCCTTTATAGCAAATAGGTGTCATCATATGAGTGGGATCCATACTAAATAGGTGTCGTGACATGGATGGTTAATAAAACATTACTTTTCTCAGTCTGATATGAGACAAATATTTACATATTTTCTTAAATAAAACACCACCAACTTAATAATCCAAAGAAGGGTTTTATCTTGACATGTTCACAAAACATTTTTTATCGTTTATGAGAGCATGGTACAAACTATTTTTGTCCTTTATGAGAGCATGGTACCATGTGCTCAAAGATAGACATACTTGCCAGGTTGATGGAGTCATGTTATTTAAGGACATATGACATGGTGAAAAAAAATGAAATGATTATCAATTCAACTGGAAAGAGAATGTTTGATGGAACGAGTTAATTGATGGATCGCAAATGTGTAAGAGTGGCCTTCTTAGATTTATTATTATTAAGTGCATGATTGAAATGAACTTTACAAAATGATATAAATACAAGTTAGTCAAAAACATATAATTACAAATTTAGTTAAAATTGATTTGATAATAAAAATAATCAAAACTAAAAATATATATATTTAATTGAATTTGATTAATCATTGATTAATCAAATTTTAAATGATAAAAAATATCTCTAATTTACTTATAAAAATATATGAATATGTTTGAACTAAATTGTATTGTTAAATATATATAGATATATTTATACTTAAAAATTATAAATAAAAAGTTTATTTTATATAATTAAATTATATTTAATAATTAAATTTAAAAAAATTGAAATTTCATTTTTTAGCTTCTCTAAAATGTTATAACATAATTAACTATATTTGCACACTCAACTATATTTGCACACTCGACCATATAATATACATTCCTCCCTCCCTCTTTTAAGATTTGAAGGGCACATATATGCATTATAAATTCAGATTGCTGCAATATAATAAACAATCATATTAAGATGAGATGGTGGTTGAGGCCTTTACACTGAGGTATGTTAATGTTGGAGTTGCATTCTAGGATAAAGTTGTTAGGTTGGAGACTTTGTTAATTATTTTTATGAAAATATTGTTGAAAAATTATAAAAATGTATTATTATGGCAATGAGACTCCCCCGGAGTATTAACATACCTGTGGACAATACGCTGCAAAACGTGTACTGTAGTGCATAACGTGTCTTTATCGACGGACAAAATACAATATTCAGCGTCAAATAAAACAAAAAGATATTTTAATGGGATACATTGATTAACTTTTATTTTATTCATAACTGTATGTAAATTATCTTGCTGCTCCTCCTTTTTATCATAGCATAGGCATCTGAATTTGTATTTAGTATATGCTAACAATAATGTTGTGTGCGAGGGGAGTACAGTTTGCTTCACATGCTGCTGCCCTTGCATCACGTTCGGCCGAATTGAAGAGATATTGGATGAGGGTTCTTCGTGTAAGTGCAGTGTAGACATGATTTACGAAAATCTAACCAAGCAATTTGCTTCATGTTATGTTTATATTTAACCCCTTGAATTTTTGACGCAGCATGTTGTGCAAAAGGAACGATATATTACCTGATGCTGGCTTATACTGCAATCGCTGGCTATCTTTATTCCAGCTCCTACCGAATGAAAATGAGGACCAAATTCAACTTGAAGGGAAGCCCGGCCGGGGATTTTTTTATACATTGCTGTTGCGACCCGTGTGCTCTGCGCCAGGAATACAGAGAGCTCAAATATCAAGGATATGATCAAAAAATGGGTAATATGGTCGTCTAACTAAATCTCCTTATGTCAATTGCTCAATTGTTTTGCAGTTAATGAGTTTAATTTTTCTGTTATAGGCTGGAAGGGGAATCAAGAAAAGAAACAGAAACAACAGTGTAAAGGGACGTGGACTAGCATGGCAGCTCAGTGGGTCAAGCCATGAGCAATCCATAACATCTTGTGTTCGTGGATTTTTTTCCATAATTAATCCTGCCCCTGGATATTGTAAGGTGGATGGACCGTTGTTAGCGTTAGTTGGGAGTTTGGATGCATCTATTGCGAATCATACGTTATAGCTAGAAGTAGCTAGGGCATCCCGGAGTGGGATTATAGCCCAACCCACCCAACAAAATAAAATATAATAAAGACAATTAAAAATAAAAAATATCTTTCAAAAAATATTATATATATAATTGTTACAGCTTTAAAGAGTTGTAGAATTTTTTAGATGTCTATGCTCACTATTCTGTTTTCAGGTTGTGGGGATATTACGCAATTTTGTTATACTTATGGCAATGAGTTGAAGTTACACATCTTTAAAAAAATTATCATAAAATGAGTAGAAATTCTACGTCTCTAAGTTCTATAAATAATGATTTCTCTTTTCTTTATCATAAATAAATAAAGATTTTTTTGAATATCTTCAATAACTTTATAAAAAAATCAATGTAGTTAGAAACTAATTTACAATATTCAAAAATGGAAAATAGACAAATGTCACAATTTATATATACAATATTCCATATAAATTTTGAGACATTTTTAATAAGAATTAAAGTTTAAATAAGGTCATTTAAATAAAATGGTGAACACATAAATTAGTTAAATAAAATATTAATAGGTATACAATTCAAAAATTATGTGAAAATAATTTTTTCTTTATTTTATTGGATAAATAAAATATTATATATAAATTTTTAAATAAAACTCAAGTTGAAATTGGAGTTGATATAATTAATTAAAAAATTAAATAATTAGAAAACTACATAAAATAAATTAATTTATGTTATTTTTTAAAATTTCTATTTTTAATAATTTTTATCTTTTAGCAATATTATAACTGCCATTTTTAGTAATTTTTGTATGATGAACCTAAAAATATTCACATAACCTCTAAACAATAAAATTAACGCAATGGATAAATTTCAGTTCAAGACTATGTCTGAGCACAAAAATACTATATTTCTAAATGTAGAAAAATCTCAAAATTTATAATTTTAGATTCTCAAATGATTATATATGACTTCCAAAATATTATGAAAATATTACTAATCAGATATAGTTAGTCATGACTGAGTTAGAATTTTTAAAACCTTCACATCGATGCAAATAAAAATTCAAATAGAATTATGAATAAAATATTACAATTTCTAGAAAATAAACCACCACATCATAAACATAAAATATATCTTATAAGTATACATCATAAAAAAATTATAATATTATAACTAAACAATAATATATATAAATAAAAAAGGCATTTAACATTATGTAACATAAATAAAGTACTCTTCAAAATAAATTTTAAAAAATTATAAATAAAATAAACTTTATATATAATATATATAAACCCAAAAACATATTTTTTAAAACATTAAAAAATAGATATAATTATAATTTTAATGTTTATATACAATGTATTAGCTTGAGAAACAAAATAATATCGTACTATACACATACAAAGTTAAATGAATGTGCTTCGAAAAATAGTATGTTAGAACAAGAGTATAAAGAGATGGAGTAATAATTAATCATTTTAATTATTCGATCTATAGATATTTAGATTACTAAATCGTCTGTATGAAAAGATATTATAGTAATTGAATTAATGTTACGATTTTCTTTGTGCTTTTTTTTGGGTAGTAGTTATTCATTTAAATGTTTTATATTTCATAAATCATTTAATATTGAATTGTTGGGCTCATACATGTAGATGTATTCTTATTTAGGTATGTATTTAGACATTCATTAGCGATGAGTTATAGAAAAAAATATTTTAGATGACCTTTAAGATCAGACATCTTTTTATTATTCGTGTTTTATAAGTTTGATAATAATAGTAAAATTTATGTTCAATAAAATTTATTAGATTTACAAATACATAAATCTCTAAATTATTTGAGTTTAATTATTTAGAGAAATAAATGTAATAAAGTGTACAAAGTTTAATAATTTTTATTTATGAATCAAGAGTCCATCAAAATTAATGAAAATGTGTCAAGCATTTGTGCAAATGATACTTGACGTATCCTCATTAAAGTTGTTCAAGAACATAGTATAAAGCACGAGAGATAGATTATCTTTTATTTATTTATTTTTAATTTTTAAATAAGAACACTGGGTCTTAATCCCATATCATCATGGGTATGCAAGACAACCCATTGAAAATGTATGGACATAAAATACTTAAGTTTCGAGGGCTTGACGTGATTTAATAAATTTTCATTTCAAAGTAATAATGGTTTGTTTTATTATGAGTTAACTACAATCACGCAACAATTATTCTATCGTTTATGATTTTTGAAACATATAATAGATGAAATATTATGTTGTTGATTATACTAGTTAAATACATGAAGAAATATATAATGGAGTTTTGAAATAAAAGGATGTTGAACCCAGATTATTGACTAAACTTTTTAAATGGTTTTAAATCATTTGTGAGTTGAATGAGTAAAATTTTTAATTCATTTATTAGTTCAATTTTATATGAAATTGATGGTTATAAAAGTTATAGATCATTTTTGAGTTGAATGAATAAAATTCTTAATCTATTTATTGGTTAAATTTGATGTGAAATTGATGGTTGTAGATCATTTGTTACATAAATAAATAATTTTATAATTTATTTATTAGTTAAATTTTATATAAATTTTATTTCTAATATGATTATTATAAGATAATAAACTAGATGGATTTATGCAAGTTGTAATTTATGAAAAGCTATCTTGAATATATATACATTAATTTTTGGTTCATAAATTAATTGATGGAATGACATTGAGTTAATAAAATTAAAATTTTAGATGAAATGTATATTTGAGCATGAAATTAAATGAAATTAATTAAATCATATTATATCATTATAACTAAATGGATGTGATTTAAAATTTAGGTCTATTACATAAAATAATTTATTAAACCAAACCTAGCTTAAATGTATAGGCGAATGACGTAATTTTCGAGTTGAAACTTTTGTGACTCTTGTAATACTATAATGGAATAGCTAACCAATTTTAAAATTAGATAGTTATAACTTAAATGAAAAATAAAAAAATAAATAGCTAAGATTTAATTTAATAGAAATTATATAACATTAATATGAATGAAATTCATTGTTATTAATGAAAAATCAAGATTTAGGGCATAGTGTGGTTGTAATCTATTTAACCTCACATAAGAGATAAATAATACGAAAAGGTAAAAACTAAATGGTCATTTATATAAATGTGAGTATTTAACATATAAAATATTAAAATAAAATCTACCTGATAGGATGATATATCCAAAGACTACTAACATATTAGTTTGGAAGTTATAAGGCCAAGGGAAATTAACATATAATTGATCCTATCACAAAAGTGAAAAAACTAAGGAATGGAATGGACTTTGATGTCTTACACCCATGCCTATAATGGTTAATACTATGAAAATAGGGTAAATAGGGGTTATAGTTTGTCAAGTTGAGAAAACTATTCTTCTTCTTTACAAGATCATGTTACCATGTGATAAAAGGTTGACATACCTACAATGTTGACGAAGTTGTGTTATTAAAGTAACTTGTGCATGGTCTAAAAAAATGAGAAGATTATCGGTTGAACTCAAAAAAGATTGATTGATGTCATGAATTAGTTCATATTTCTCAAAAATAGGAAGCATGTGTGGCCTTTCAAGCTTTGTTGATCACACTAGCTTATATTAAAAGAAGGATTTATGTAATATTTTCAATCTAATATGATTATAGTCCTATTTAAAACTGATATGACTATGGGCTTAGTCAAAACTAGTTTTAAATTAGGCTTGGTCAAAATTAAGAGAGTAAGTATTTAGTCAAATCTAATCTACTATGGGTTAGTCATATTTTGAATGATAATTTGAGTTTGTAACCTGTCTATATGGACATCTAAATATGTTTGAAATAAATTGCAAAGTTAAATACATAAGAATATTTAGAATTAAAAATTATGATTACATGTTTATATTTCATATTTAAGTATCTTAAACGGTTATATATAGAGGAAGTAATAATTCATGATCTTAAATATTGGAGCTATACATATTTTGATTATTAAATCATTTGTATAAAATGATATTATTGTAATTGAATTGTTGGATTTTTTTTATGTTTTTTTCTTAATCGCTCATTTCAATATTCTATATTTTGGAAATAATTTATTATATAATAGGTGGGCTCATACATGAATATGTATTTTTTTATAAATATGCACTTAGACATTTGACATTGATTAATCATAAGATAAAATATTTTAGCTAAAATCTAAGATTCAAAGGTTTTTTATTATTCATGTTTTATAATTTTGACAATTATAGTAAACTTTATGTCTATTAAAATTTATTAGATTTATGGACACATTTATCACTAAATTTTTTGAATCTAATTAATTAGACAAGTAAATGAAATATAAATAATTGATTGAATTTAATGAAATGTAGAAAGGTTTTTAGATTGATCAGTTGTCTTATAGTTAATGGCTTTAATTTTTTTTGTCATAGGTTAGAATGAGAATTAGGGAAACCAATAAAAATGATAGGGGAAGGGGATGGGGACCATCATACTAGCTCTAGTTTGTCAATCCATGATCAATCCATACCATCTTGTGCTCATGGATATGAGTAATAATTGGTCATGTCGTTTGATATTTTAAGGTGGATGAACATTTATTGGCATTAGTTAGTACTATGGATGCATCTATTCAAATAATACATTATAGGCATAGTTAAGTCATCTTGGAGTGGGATTTAAGTCTAACCCACCTAAAAATAAGTGAAAAAAATAAAAATAAAATATTTAAGAAATGTTATATGTACAAATTATATAAATAATTGTAATAATATAAAAAAATTGTATATTTTTTATGATATCTATTTATAATATGTTCATTATTTAATTTTCAGGTTGTGTGTACATTACATAATTTTTGAGGTTGTACATGTTTGAAAAAATTGTCATAAAATTACAAGAAACTTTACATCTCTATATTTTATAAATGATGAATTGTAATTTATTTATGTAGATAAAAATAAAGGATAAATTCCATAACTTTACCTAGAAAAAATGTAGATGTGATTCACTTATAATATTGCATTTAATCACATTTAATGAACTAGAATAATACTAATACAAATAAAAATCTAATAGGTTAAGATTCTAAACAATAATCAATGTTGATTCATATTGAAAGATTCAAATAATTTTAAACTATACATAAATAAATGTCAACTTAGAATTAGAGTTAGCATGCAAAATTAGGAAATCTAAAAAGAATAACTTAACCTATTATTTTTAGCATATGCTATTTTTAGTATGTTTTGGATACAAGTACACTCAACTCTAAAAATATCTAAAAATAAATTAAACATTATAATTAAACTATTGAAAAAATATAAACTAAATTTCATGTCCAGTTATAAAAATAGATAATTTCTAAATTTAGAAAATACCAAAAAAATAACTTAAATTTTAATTTTAAACCCACAGATGGTCACATATAACCTTCAAAAAAGAGTGAAAATTTCCTTTTAATAGAAGCGTGGGTTATGGCTAGATTGAAAATTTTGAGCTAGACATCTTCATATGAAGATAGGCTCAAACAGAGCTACAAATAAAAAATGATGGCCTCCAAAAGTATAGCCTCTTTTTCTATATCATTATTCTCTAATTAAAAATAACCCAGTTCCTATAAGTTACCTCAATTTTACTACTGTACATTATTCTTATCAATATTATTCATCTCCCATTTTATAATCTAAGTGTTGTCTTCTTGTTGTAATCCTTCCCATTATAGTAAATACCTATCATAACTTCCTTGCCTTGTGTTTACTGTCTTCCTATCTACAATATACATTATCCTTTTATTTTATTTTTTGGGGCATATATTGCTGTCAATCTACTCCATCATATTCACCTTCACCATCATCTCTATGAAAATCATATAAATCCAAAATATTAAATACTCGAGAAATATCAAAATTCTTAAATAAACTCACCTCATAAGCATTGCCATTAATTTTATTTACAATTTTGCATGGTTTAATTTGTTTTTACTTCTATTTTTATATGTCTTTCAAAAATCTCTCTTTCATCAAGTACACCATCATTAAATTTTCTTAATGTAATTTTGACCTTATTCTAACATTTTTTATTGCTTTATTCTTTTCATTACATTTATAAAGTGTTGTTGTTACACACACACACACACACACACACACACACACACACACACACACACACACACACACACACACATGCATATACATACATACATACATACATACATACATACATATATATACACACACACACATATATGTATATGTATATGTACATGTACATATACGTATACGTATATGTATATATACATATACATACATACATACATACATACATACATACATACATACATACATACATACATACATACATACATACATACATACATACATATATATATATATATATATATATATATATATATATATATATATATATATATTAAAAACACTTCTGCATCATAAAATAATGAACCAAAATATTATCAAGATAAATAAAAATGTAATAGGCCAAGATTTTAAATAATAAATAATATTAATTTATATTGAATTATTAAAATAATTATAAATCATGATTGATAAACTTTAACTTGAAATTCGAATCAACATGCAAAATTTGGAACTCTAAAAATAAATTTTGAAAATAACATCTTGACTTGCTATTTTTATAGCTGTAATTTTTAGCAAGTTTTGTATATAATCATATACAATTTTAAAAATATTTAAAAATATAATAAAATTTAAAATTAATCTATCAAAAAAATTTGAACTGAAGTTCAAGTCTATTTACAAAAATAGATAATTTCAAAATTTAAAAAAAACTTGAAAATAAAATTAAACTATAATTATAGTCCCTCAGATGGTCACATATGTGCTTTGAAAAATATTAAAAATATCTCATAACTGAAAAGGTTGGTTATGGATGCATTGAAATTTTTAAGTAGGTCATTTTCATTCAAATATGGGCTCAAATAGAACTGTCAATCAAAATTTAAGACCTTCAAAAGTCTAACCTCTTTATTTACATAAATATCCTAAAACTTATAAATATAAAATAAATGAATGTCACAATCTATATATACCAAATTTCATATAAATTTTGAGGCATTTTATATTAATAATTAAATTTTAAATATTGGGTTACTTCATTGAAATAAACTGATGAAAACATAGATTAGTTAAGAATTATATTAATAAGTATAAAATTAAAATTCTTGATGAAAGTAATTTTCTCAATATTTTTATTGAAGAAATAAAATATTACATAAGTGTATTTAAATAAATTTCAACTTGAAATTGGAGTTGATGCAATTAATTTTAAAAAGTGAAATAATTTAAAAAGCTACGTAAAATTAATTAATCTATGTAATTTTTAGAAATTGTAATGTTTAGTAACTTTTTATCTTCTAGCAATTTTGTAACTAGTTTTAGTGATTTTCCATGCAGATTCATATGAGCCCAAAAACATCTACATATCCTATAAACACGAAAATTAATACAATGTACAAACTTCAACTTATGACCATATTTGGTTACAAAAATACTATTTTTATAAAAAAGAAAAATGTCTAAAAATATATTAAAATACAGTTTCAAACTCTTCTATAATTATATATGATCTTTAATTTTTTTTTAAAAATATTTATAATCAATCAAATTAGAATATAATTTAATTAAAATTTTTGAGATATTCAATTTGATGCAATCAAAAATTAAAACATAATTAGAAAATAAAAATTATGACTTCCAAAACATAAGCCTCCACATAATAAATATAAAATGTGTCTCACAATACAAAACATAAAAACTCTATATATTTTAAAGAAAGAATCAAATTTTATATATACAAAAGAAAGAAAGATACAATTAACAATATCTAATATAAATTAAGTACTTTACAAAAGAAAGTTTGAAAAACTTGTAAGCGGATTTTATATATTATAACTCAAACAATATTTTTGAAAAACTTAAAAATTGGATATAATTAGATATAATTATATTTATAAATTTTATATACAATGTATTAGTTTAAGAACGAGGAATAATATTATATCACATAAATACAAAGTTAAATGAAGGTATTTAGGAAACTAGTAGTTTAGAAGAGTATATATAAAGAAACTAATAATTAACAAATTTAATTACTGGATCTATAGATACGTAGACCATTGAATTACTTGGATGAAAATATGTTACTTTAATTAAGTTGATGTTACAATTTATTTACGACTTCTTTGTCCAGTTGTTAGAGATGGAGTGTTCTATATTTAAGAAATAACTTATTACTGAATAGGTGGGCTCATGTATTCCTATGTAGGTATGTAGTTAAACATTTGGCAGTTATTAATTATAAGAGAAAATATTTTAGATTAACTCTTAGGATTAGAAGTTGTCATGTTGTTCATGTTTTATACGTTTGATAATACTAGTAAAATTTATGTTCGGTAAGATTTATTGGATTTGTGGATACACAGGTCACTAAATTATTTGAATCTAATTAATTAGAGAAATAAATGTAATATAAAAAGTTGATTGATTTTTGAGGAAAATGTATTAGAGTTTGTAATTTTTCTTGATAAATCAACTGTCCATCAAAATTAATGAAACTGTTTCAGGTATTTGTATAAATAATATTTAACATATTTTCGTTAAAATGCTTAAAGAATTAGGTGTGAAGTGTAAGAGATGGGTTATATTTATTTATATAAAGAGAAAGAGAGAGAGAGAGGTGAGAGAGAAAGAGATGTGTGTATGTTTATCTGTATGTGTAATGTTTGAAATAAGAACATAAAATCCTAATCTCATGTCACTATGGGTAGGTGAGGCAACTCATTTTACATGTATAAACATTAAATTCTTAATTTGTAAGGATTTGATGTGATTTAATAAATTTTTACTATAAATTATTGGTGATTTATTTTATTGAGAGTTAGTTATATAACAAATAAAATATTTTGTTTTTCATTAGACAAGTTAGGTATAAGGAGAATTTTATAATATAATTTTGCAAAAAAAAAAGTCTTGAACACAATCTACTGACAAACACTCGAAATGGTTGTAGATCATTTAAAATTTGAATGATTATAATGTTTAATCTATTTAGTAATTATTTTCATGTCAAATTGATTTCTAATATAATTGTTATTAATTATTAAACTAAATGGATTTGTACAAATTGTAATTTATATTAAGATATTTCGAATAGATATACACTATGTCGTAGTTCATAAATTAGTTAAAGGAATGATATTATATTAATAAAACTAAAATTTGAGATGAAATGTTTATGTGAACATGAAATAAATAAAATATTATTTTATGATAATAATTAAATGGTTAAAATAATTTGGTTAATCAAACATAGCTTAGATGCATAGGTAAAAGATGCAATTCTAAAGTTGAAAGTTATGTGATTCATAAAATCAAAATGAACTACTTAATCATTTGAAACATTGAATAATTATAGTTTAAAATTATATATATAACAGATGTATAATTTAATAGAAATTAATAAAATGTCAATATAAATTAAATTTCTTGATATTAAAGAGAAACCTGGATTAAAGATATAATAAGATTGCAATCTCTTTAACCAACCTCACATGAAGATAAACAATACCAGAGTAAAAATTGATTGCTCATTTATGTAAATGTGCGCCCTCAAGATATGAAATCTTAAAATAAGATCTATCTAGTAGACTGGATCTATCCAAAGACTGTTAGCTAATTATTTGGTAAGTTTTAAGGCCAAGGCAGATTAACAAATAGTGGATTCTATCAGGAAAGTGCCTAAATTAAGGAATGTAAGGAACTTTGATGGCTGACACCCATTCCTATAATGGTTAATACTCTGAAAATAGGATAAATAGGTGATGCAGTTTGACATGTTCGAAAAACTACGCTTTTCCTTTACATAACCATGTTACCATGTCATCAAAGGTAGACACACCTACAATGTTGAGGATGTTTGTGTTGTTAAAGGAACCTAGGCGTGGTCAGACTAAAATGAGAGGATTATCAGTTGAACTCGAAAGATAATACACGAGAGATGAATTATCTTTTATTTATAAAATTACATTTCCCAAATTGACAGGACAATGGGAGGGAGCCCTACCTTAGTATTAACATACATTTCCAACATACCTGTTTTCTTCGTCATTGCAAAAGTACGCTGTAAAACGTGTATGTGCCGTATCGACTGCCAGGTCGTCGTCGTGTATGGATTTACTTTGCATTCAAGTGGAAATGGAAATATTTTGTTTTTATACTCGAATACAATATTCTGCTTCAAATAAAAGCATATTGCAAGAATATTTTGGACGGAGTGGCAGAAGAAAACAAAAATAAAATTTAATGGGATACATTGATTATTTTTTATTTAATTATTTTATTTTTTATATATTTGATGGTCCTCATTACTTAGTTGACCTCGAAAATCATTTAAAAAACAGCCGCTACTGAAAATAAGGTTTTAAGATGATTTTTAACTAAGTTGTAACATACTTTTCTAACATAGCTGTTTTCTTCGTCATTGCCAAAGTCCGTGGAAAACTCGCTGTAGAACGTGTAGTGTACGGCATAGCGTGTCTGTGTTGACCATCAGGTCGTTGTTTCAATTGACCACAATTTACTTGCAATTCAACTTCAAATGGAGATGATTCTATGTGAACTTGCGAATCCGTTAAAACATCAGTAGGAGAAACATGCACGATCCTTCTCGAGCTTGGAAACTGTAGTATAAATGCTTGTATATTTGCCTATCGTTTCCCATAAACTAGAAGTTGATAATGAATCGCATACAATAGGCATACATCGAACATACATGAAGATTGGAAAATTTGCAAAGAGAAACCAATAGTTATTCATTCATTTCTTGTTCCCTTCTTAAATTACTAAAACAACACAAGCGAAACTCCATAGCCCGCTAAAGAAGTTTAAAATATATCCAACCCATGGTATGACTTACTTATGACATATTACTTAATGAAATATCCATTTCGATGTATTACAATGATATCACCATATACCAAAAAAATACAATAACCAAGTAAGATATAAAAACCTCCATTAATACAACTTTTATATAACAACATTAGAACGCGTTCTAGAACATAAAATCCTATAAAAATTTGTGAATTCATTATTCAGGCAACACTTTTTTGTCATATAAGCAAAAAAAAAAAAAAAAAACAGACTCATAGACAAATCTACATGTAGATGGTTGTCCATAATAATAAGGAACTCAAAATGATGTATTGCTTGTAATGATAGAGAAACAGACCAGAAAATGTAGGAAAAATTACATATACATTTAGATAAATAACTAATATATTATTGAATTTTAAACACAACAAGGCAATTTCCAATAGGAATTTAATTAGTCAAAGAGATTTAAACTAAACTTGCCTACATTTAAAACATAAAATTAAAAATAATTAAGAGATCTTTCTTTTTTCCATAATTATTAGATGAGGAACCAATGTATTCTCATTGCAAGCTTTATGTATATCATTACAAAAAAATATTACCTGCCATCTCATGGTGTTACCATTCAGATTACTTAAAATTTTTAACAGTAACGTTGTGCAAGCACATAGAAAACCAGATTTAAAATATAATTTCTATACCAATAAGGAAACATTCCAATTAACCCAGTATAACTTAACATGCACATTTTTTCTCTATTTAATGAATTTTTAAATTCTCGTAAAATTTATAAAATACAAGATCACTCCACTAATGCATAATAAATAGGATATTCCAATGGTCATAAGATTTCCTTGTAATATTAGATCAAATTCTATAACTATAAAATTTATTCTAGAATTCATGAAGACATAGCTATTCAAATAAATATAGCCAACCATATAACTTGATCAAATAAGAGATTCATCACAACACAAAAATGGTAGCACAGTTTTTTAATCAAAACAAACATTGAATTCATTCGAACACACAAGTAAAACTCACCTGTCCATGTTTATACAATAGAAAACATACAAACCATGCATACTCACGAGTCTTACATACGAAATTATATTAAAAATTTTAACACAAAGATTAACATTTATACCCAGATTTATCATTAAAACCTTCATAATACAGATAAGCCCATTAATTCAGTTATTTATTCTAGTCATACACTATCATGCATCAAACAAAAATATCCAAAAATTAAATCAATCTCTAATTCCTTGGAAGGCTTATACTATACTTTCAAGTGTGATATTTTTAAGCAAATAAGGTGTGTCGAATATAATGTTATCAAAGACTCGGATATAATCAGCTATACAAACAAGAACAATTCAGCCAATATTGAATCACAACAATTAACATAAATAAACATCCTTTTTGAAAAGGTCGTTTCAATTTTAAAAAAATACGTTTATCTTGTATCTAGTTACCATGGACAATACATATATTTATGCTTCCAATATGATTACCACAATTATATCAATGCAACCAAACCTCACAATAAATCTTTAGATGGTTTAAACTTTAAATGTAAGGATTTCAAGTGAACTAGATAGTTTGATAACATTCATAGTGTAAAGATCAAACATAATTTCATGCTATTTTTTACTATACATTCCACTATGACAAATAAGAAAACTAATTACACTCATCAAAATATTGGCAACAACTCATTAATATAGGAACACAATATGCATAGATTAATTTTACAATTGTAACAAATCCACTATATTCATGCTCCACACAGACACCCCCCACGGCCCCCCTCCCCCAACACACACACACACACACACACATTTGATTTTTTATATTTAATGCAATAACATACCCCTAATGCATTATACCAGACCTTACTAAGGACTTTCCCTCAATATTATTTAATAAATAATTGTTGAACACAAAATTAAATTACTATAGAGATTAAAAATGAATACATTACATGAAATTCATTACTTAAATCAAGCATACCATATGACACCAACTCATTGATGTTTTTCAATAAACAATTCATAACCATCCATCATTTAGGGATTTTGAAAAACAATTCACAACCATCCATCATTGAGTAATTTCAATAAATAATTCACAACCATCCATCATTTAAATTTTTTAACAAACAATTCAAAACCATCCATCATTTATGACCAACAATTCACAATCATTCATCATTGAGGAATTTTTTTTATGAATATAAAGGCCTCTTACACATTATAATATCACAACTAATAATTACTCATTAAAATACATACCATTATGGAGTATATCAAATTCATAAAACTAGCAATCATAAAACCATGCATAATAGTCCACATTAAAGTATATTCATCCATTTAAATAATCATGGATAAATAAATTGATGCAAAAATATATTAACCTTTTATTCAAGGACGACAATCAAGTTTAAACGGGATTGGTAGGTTTAAGACAATGCATAGGTATTTAATCCATAGATAGGTCATCATGCCCTATGCACTTACTAGGTACATGCATATGGATCTATTCCCAAACCCAAATTTGTATACCCCAGGGTGTACCATAGCTGTTATAGGAAATAGATTCTTACAAACATAACCGAAGGAATAGATATGTGTCTAGATGGAGAACACAAAATTCTTTTCCCTTGTTGCCTCCTACCATTCCCTTAAGTAACTAAGGCCATGCTCCATTCTTCCTCCATGGCTACCTCCAAGAACTCTTTTTATTTTATATAGACATTTATGATCGATGACCATTACTTCCCTTATGACCTCATTCTCCATCCTCAAGTCATGTTATATTCCAATACACATGCATTCTTGTTATGTCAAAGTAAAATGCATAGAGCATCTCATCCCCCAAATATTCCATTCTTTTTTTCAAATGAATTACCACCCAACAATAGCCATGACATTTCAAACCCTTATCATACATTTTCCAAAACCTATGATAAATAGTATTTTAATCAATATAAACTTTGTAGTAAAAGATATTCCTTTTTCTATGCAATAGTTAAAATATTTTGGAATGCTAAATGGAATATTTAAAAATAATTAATTAATTTAATTAAACCATAGAAAATTCCCTCAACCACCATGCACAATAGGACCAAGTGAAATGATTTGTATTATTTTAACAATATTATACAAATTTAGGGTTAGATTATCAAGATATCAATGGAAAAATTGGCCTAATGCTAATAATGTGCCCTTGTTAACCTCAAAACTTCATATTTATTTATACAATATAGATCTATACCATTGAGTACACCCCCTAATTTACCTTATTCTATATATCCTAATTAATTTACCTAATTGAATATTCCCTACCTGATTGAATACCTAAGCCATATCTTGATATTGAGTATGAGCTACCTAAATACCTAAACCATATATTGATCTTGATTGTGCCATGCCTAACTTTATTTAGTTAAATATGACCGACCTACCCTTCTTTCCATACCTACTTTAGTAATCATTTATTAATTAAATTATTTACTTGGATATTCCTTGCTAATTGTGTATGCCCTATCTAATTAAATAGCCAATCCATATCTTGATTTTGAATATGAGTATCTAATCCTATACATATTTATCTTACTTGAGCCATAACTTGAAAGGAGAGGAGGAATTATCATGATTTAAAATTAGCATAGGGGACAATATTGGATAAAGGGATAAATGAGAATGTGAATTATCAAGGGATGATTCAAAAAAATATGAGAGTAGATGTTATCAATAAATAAAGAGAAGAGAGGGGGCATTAATCAAGTCAAATCTTGAAAGGATAATGGAATTGTCACCTATAGAGTGAAATGAATGACTAGGGATGATCAAGCAAAAGGATTGAAGGTAGATTCCTAAATAGTTTGTGAGATTTTTAATCAATGGGTCTATCAATATACATAAATGTCTACCATGTAGCAACCAGCCTGTAACATACAAATAGTCATGATAAATTCACTCATATATGAAATCTAATGCATACCTATTATTATATGCATGTATGCATTCACTCATACATGAAATCTACTTATAGTCATGATACAATAACTTATACCTAGCATGAATGTTGCTAGTCACCATAGTATATCCATTCATAATAAAATGAATCAAAACACCATTCAAAATTTATCCTAAAAAAATACTATTCACTTTGAAATAAATGTTATAAAAATTGGTCAATCCAAGCATGCTTCAATTTTAATCTCACACATTATTCCAAAGTTGTATAAAATAAATTCATATTGTATCATTTCAAAATCATATATGACACTATCACTACCAAAATCATAACCAAAACCACTATGATTTGGGTCACTAAACCTTATGGAGAGAAGGGTTCAATATCACAAATCATCATCTCTCATCGTCATTCATCATGGTAATTTCTCCTACATCATTCGTCGTCATCCTTAATGCCCCTTTCATCGACCTTAATCATCTCTCATCATCCCTCATTATACCTAATGACACTATCATTGGTCCTCATCATAACTCTTCAATCATAGTCACTCCTACATCAGTTCTTATTATCCCTCTTCATCCCTCATCATCCATCATCATCCCTCATCATACTAATCACTAATTAATGGAACCTCATCATCCTAATCTCTCCTTTAAGGACCCTCATCATCCCTAATCATACCTAGTAACTCCCATATTATCCATCATCATCTATGATCATTTATAATCACTCCCTCAATGGTCCTCATTATCCCTAATCACATCCTCATTAGCATTAATCATCCCTAATCACTCCCTTATCATCCCTCATTTCCCCTCATTATCTTTTGTCACCCATAATCACTCCCTCACCAACCCTCATCATCTCTAATCACTCCCTCATCAACCCTCATCATCCTTTATTATCCCTAGTCACTCCATTATCATCCCTATTTCTCCCTCATCATTCATAATCTCTAATATTGGTTCTGAGTTATACAACTCATACACTCAGCCTTGCATACTTGGGAGAAATGGCAAGCAATGATGGAAAATTGGCTAGTATCTCATTGTAGTTGGGTGATGGTTGAATATCAAAATTTGATCAAAATTTATAAAATTAATGAGAGGCACCTATAGAGGGTATGATTAACTCCCTTATACTTTTGTCTCTGCCTGAACTAAGGTGAGTGGACCTATGGGGTATATTTCCAACATAGATTGATTTTACAGCTTAATCTCCATAGGGATTCTTATCATAATGGGGGAATATGATCAAAGAATAACCAAGTTTTCTCAACTCACCCATGAAGGATTGTCAAAAAAAATTCACAAATGCTTTATGTCACACACAAGCTACTAGAGATAGATGAGAGGATGACTTCAATCTTCATTTTTATAAAATTTTCAATAATAGGGGCTAGAAATAAAACTATAGTACTATGATTTTGATAAAAAACTATGAACACATTTAAAATATGCAATATCTTATGTGTTTTTAAGGAAAATAAGACTTACGGTATGCAAAGGGTGTGTTAAATATAAGGAAAGATAGGGTACGATTATTTGCTAGTTATAAAAAGGAGGTTGGTGTGTTTGTAGTTTTCAAACAATAGGGTTTATTTCAACATACATGACATCACCTATTACAAATATGTAGGAAAACTAAAATACACACCATGGAAAATACAAGAAAAAATTAACATCCATTGGTGCCAATATAATTCAAATGCCTGAATGAACCCTAAGACCCTAGGACATAAAATGAAACTATAACCTCAAATACTTTCTATTGCTACATTCATGAACCTAGGGTACCCTAAATAAGGTATTCAAAAAGATATTTTCAAATCTCTATGCAAAATGGGGTTTATAACCCAGATTTATGCCCAAAATTATAACTAGTAATGAACATAAACCTAGATATTTAGTTAGCACAACATTTACAATATCTCATTGCATTTCATTAATAAGATACAAAAGAAAACCACATGTATCTTCCATTAACTTGAAATAAAATATTACATACATTAATGTTTCAGAATGTTTCCATGAGGACAGGCATGGTGGATTTGCACCATCTTAGATAGGAGAGACATATAGATATGCTCTTAGAGCTTGTTAATGGTTTTACAAGCTGAAATAAACTTAGAAATAGATGCAAAATACACACACAATAGTGATCCTGAAATTTGGAAGAGCCTATACTTAGAGGGAAAATGACCAACAACAACCAACAACTTTGAATAGAATACAAGGCTTCTATTTATACATTTTTCAAACCTTCAAATCTGGGAATAAGAGATACAACTTGAAAAGCTACAAAACACCCCTCCAAGTTCAACCAAGATAGTCCCAGATGGAAAAAATCCTTTGGCACCCTTAGAATCTTCTTGTATTTGCATGTAAAAATATCCCTCTAACTGCCTCTTAAATAAATAATGGAAATTTGCAACAAACTTCTTGACTTCTTGACTAGAAATGCCCCTTATACATGCTAGAAGAAGAATATTCATTGTATAAATCCAAACAAACTTGTTGTCTTCATTTTTAATTTCTTGAAGATGCCTTGGACCACTTTCATATAGAACTGAAACCTCTTGCAGTTGCAATGATTTCTTGAAAATATTCTCAATCCATGGCTCTTTCAGTGGCCCACCTTGGACATGAAAACCTATAATTTATCTCCCATGAAGGATCTTGGACAAACAAGGAAATGAAAATACAATAACTTAGGTTTATTTCACCATTTAACTTTTTGGCTCCAAACTTGCATTTTCAGATTTTGCAATTTGCAATTTTACTTGTATGAAAAATTTCCCTTTTGTACTATTACTTTTCCTATTTGATTTTTGTCATATTTGATTTTTTATAGTTTCCTCTATATTTATTTTTCAATGCATACATTCATTCTTTTCAATTATTACCCTTTTGTGGAAATTTGAACCTTTAATTCAAATTTTCACCAAGTGTAATTTGTAACAACTATAAATTTGCACCTTGTGAAATTTGCATAAAGTGAAAATGTGCACCAAGTACAACTTGAAAAAAGTTAAAATGTGCACCAAGTGCAATTTTTCACTAAGTTAAAATTTACACCAAGTTCAAATTCTCACCAAGTATAATTTGCACCACATGCAAATTTGCACCAAGTGCAAATTTGCACCAAGTGTAATTTGCATGATTATTTTCCCACTCACATCTCCCTTTGCATATGGCAAAATATAGAGATGGGAGTGCACACTTCACTTTGCATATTATGTTGGTGTAAAGTTCAAGTCAACCTCCCTTCGTAGCTAAAATTATCTTTATGCATTTTTAAGTATTTTTTCAAGGTACATTTCAGGGTATCCTACCTTTTTACATGGTGTAATTTAGGAATTTTCACTTTGCATAGTGCTTTTGCCACTAAAATTTTCCAAGGAGTTTGGGGGTCTCATTTTCACTCTTTTTTTAGACATGTGAATTGTTTATATTTTTCATTATTTACTCAAATCCACTTCCATCCACCTAGAACATTTTCATTCATGCCAACCAGCTCTTTGGGGAATTTAGGTTTCCTACATCCATCTTATGATGAATGAACCAAAGGTTTGGAATCTTTATTCTCTAATTTTATGACATGATCTTCAGATTCAACCATGAATGAATAATTTTGTATCTTATTTTCAATTTAAGCTTCCATATTATTAGGGATTGATAAATCATTTAAAGACCTATTCTATAAATTTTTAAAAAAAAACATGTCTAAGGAGAGTTGGTAGATCCATATCCTTCCCAAATTTATCATGTATAGACACACAAGCATCTAATTCATTATCTATATCACCAAAATTACAAGTAGTTGAAGATCCATCATCAACAATGTCCCTGTTTAGGGTAAGCATAATGCAATTGTAAGGATGAGCATTTAGGGAAGTGGTAATATTGGGGATCCTGTTAACAAGGATGATGTCATCCCTTTTAATAATATTTAACATTATTCCATTGGGACTCTTTTATGATTAATATATTCAATAACACCCTCCTCAATAAGGGATCCCCATAAAGTTTCATGGGCCATGTAATTCCATGAGGGTATCTTCATTGCTAAACCAAATATCATCATCCTACTATTTTCATGAGGTGAAAACGTCTATGTTTTCATCTTTTACTTGTGTTTATGATTGAGAAAAGATACACATTCATCTAGCACAAGTTTAATGCCATAATTGGCTTTGATTATTGAGATCTTTTCCCATGTGCACCATCTCCCTCAATTAAAAGATTTCTAAAGCTCCATGTGAATTATATTTTGAATTATTTTAGAAAAATGTGCAAGGGTATTAGGCATGACAATAGTCACATCACCTAAATAATCTTGAGAAAAAAACTTGGAAATGTTACCAAGGGGAAAACCTAACTCCCTAATTTAGTTGGATCGATGCTTAATCTCCATCTCCAACAAATGAGATAGGTTTGTTTTAAAATCCTCTTCAAATGTGATGCAACGAGTCTTTCCTAGGCAAATAATCCTCATGAATATTGAATTGTAATTTAAAATTTATATCTCCCTAAATTTTCTCACTTACATTCTTTTCATGACTAGTTTAGTAGAATCTAAGGGGGGGTGCACATTGCACTTTGCATAAAAATTTGGTGGAAAGGGCATGTCACTTTCTATGTTCTACAATGTTTCTCTTTAATGGACCTTTGATTACCTATTTGTACTTGTTCTTTGAGCATGGGACTTTTGCCAAAAATAATAGGTCTACTTTGCAATTATCATTGGTCAACATGCAGTTTGATCTTATATCATCACCATCATGTCATGTGTTGTTTCTATGGGCCATGTTTTCAAATTAAACATTTATTGATTCAGTTAACACATAGGAATGTCGATTATTGCATCCATCTAGTCATGCACTCTTTATCACTTACGATTTCTCACCCACTATTTATTCTATCTCATAGAATCTAAGGATGGTGTAACACTTTACACATAACACGTTGATGGTGTAAAGTGCGTGCCAACCTCTCGATTTTACCATATTTCCTTGGTGCTACATGGTAGGGTTTTAAAAATGTTTTTCACTTTTTTCAAATACAACCACTATGTAATCATTGGTCAAATTTACACCAAACCTTTTCATGGGGTTCAGAATTTCTCAAGCATTTTGCATGTTAATATTAGGTGCAACTTGAAATATAGTATCCACCTTTTTCAATACATAAATTATTGATAATACCACACTAAACTTTTGTACTACATATAATAAAATTTCATTTTCTCCTTCTCTATTATTATTACATGGTGAATACACTTAGTAGCATTTATTGTATTTTAAAAAAATTCATAACAATTATGGTTAGCCTCTTCTAACGAAAGATTCAAAATTTTAGCAACTTGTCGGCAAACATTCATGGAGGCTCATCAAAACAATGATAGACTTAAAAAAATGTATCCGAAGGATTTAAAAATGATATAATTATTGAAAAACATTCATGGAGGCTAACATAGGTTATAGACTTTATCAATGAAGTGATTGAGATGCCAGCCATTCATGGGTAGCTTTGATATCTCACCATCCAAGTGACTCAAGAAGAAGGTATGTTCCCCAATCTGATAGTCAATGGAATAGGGAACAATCCATAAGGCATCAAACTTTCCATGCTTACCTTTCTCCACATGCCTCTTTTCCTAAAGTAGAACAAGATCACCTAATCTAAAAATTATTGGAGTGATATTTATATCAAATATTTTCTTCAACTTCTCTTTGAACTTGAGGTGTATTTTGTGAGCTTGTCTTTGAACTTCATCAAGCTCAATAATCTGGTTAACCTTACATTCATAGTGGTTTATTTTTTCATCGTCTTCTAGGTGATGCATGACCTGATAAGTGGGTAACTATAAATTCATAGTTAGAACTGCTTGAGCTCCATAAACAAGATTAAAAGGGCTTCTACCTATAGCACTATTAGGCATAATACTATTAGCCTATAATGAAAACATCAACTATTCATCCCACCTCTTATTATTTACTTCCAATGTTCATATAATAATATTGAGCAAGTTATTATTACTTAATTATGCTTTCCCATTCCCTTGAGGATTCTATTCAGAAGCATAAGTTAGTTTACTCCCATAGTCTTTACATAATTCCACCAATGGTTTGGTTTTGAATATCCTAGCATTATCATAGATTATCTTAACATGCAGACCAAATCTATAAATAATCTGATTTAGTAAGAAATCCATGATGACTTGGTATGTATCCCTCTTTGCAAGGAATGCTTCTACACATTTTTTGAGTTAATTAGTTGAAAATAGTATCTGCCTATACCCAAATCTTTATGAATCAATGATTTCTCCAATGAAATCCATTCCCCATTATCTAAATGGGCTCTCAATTATCACCAGATGAACAAAAAGAGAACCTAAAAATTTCATCCTCCCAATAATGTGCTAACATTTCTTACAAGTTCTAACCATCTGAGCAATATCCTAAAATAATGATGACCACCAATAACTACCTCTAAGAATTTATGAGTTGTAACCATAGCTACAAAATGACCACTGCAAACTCCACTATGGAAGCCTTCAATTGGGATAATAGTTTTCTCTTATACCGCACATCTTAGGAGAACCCCATCTGAATTCTTATATGCAAGTCCATTTTTAGTCAAGAGGTATTTTTAGGAGACAAGTATGAGAATTATCTTTTTATTCTTATAAAATTTAGGGGGATAATTCAGATTTTGCAAGTAGTAAATAATATCCTTATACCATGGAGATATGTTAAATTGATTTAATAAATCATCAAAATTAAAAACAATAGTGTTTACCTCAGTAGCTTAAAAATTTATCTTAGCTATAATCTTGGTAAGACCCATCCCTCTTATTAACTTGGTGGTCTAGATATTTCTATCATACTCTTGTAACTTATTGACCCACTTGCACCTCTAGTTGGATACATTAGTCCTAGTTAAAATGTCCTTCACCATGGTGTGCAGGATGCATGAAATAATAATTGAACTCATAAATTATGGCTTGACCATTTTAATATCCTTTAAAATATTGAAATCTTATTTTTCCATAATATTATATTTTAGTTCAAGACATTTCATAGCTTTGCTAAAGAAATTTATGGGTTGTTCATGACCATCTTCATTTTTTTATAATAGGACACAACAAAAATATTGTATGATGTAAAAGAGAATACTTGGAACATCTTTTTTTTATCAGGACTTGCCAATATAGGAAAAAACATCAAAGCTCCCCTGATGTTACTAAATACTTGCATGGCTTTTTCCTCCCATTTGATGGTTTTGTCCTTTTTCAACATGGAAGTAATAGGAAAACTAATATCTGTAAAATTATACACAAAACTCCTTACATAGCTAATTTTTCCAAAGAAAGACTAAATTCCTTTCTTAGACTATTAGATAGGCAATTTTTCAATGGATTTGACCCTTTCAAGATCAATCATGACACCCTCTTTGGACCTTATATACCCTATTAAATTTGCCTTTTATACTCCAATGTGACACTTTTTAAGATTAAGAAAAATGTTAAACTCCATGTACCTAATCAACACCCTTTCTATATTCTCCAAATATTATTTTCTTTTTTTGGATTACATATTAATATCATCCTAATATACCATAATAAAATGGTTAATTATCCTCGAAAAGGCAATGTCGATAACAAACAAAAATATTACACTAACATTCATCAACCTGAAAGGCATCCTCATATATACATATGTTGCCCATGGCATGCTGAAGCAAGTATTGGACCTCTCATATTTTTTGATCACAACATAGTTTTAAATTGAGAAGACATATAATGTGGACAATGTTTTTAATCTTGTAACACTTTACAGTAGGTTATCCATATTAGTGAAGGGATAATTATCTTTCAAATAATATTTCACTTGATTCTAAAATCCACATACAAGAATTCATCACCATTCTTATTCCATATAGGAACTAAATTTATAGCCCATGATGAATACCTAATGCATTGAATGATACCACTATCCTTCAATTTATTTAACTCTTCCCACATATCGATGACTAAGATGGGGTTAATAGGTCTTTGTTTTTGCCTAAATTGTTTGTTATTAGGCTATAATGGGTTGACATGCTAGAAAAAGTCTTCCCTATATAATTTTAGCTCAAAATAAGACCATGTTAAGCAATATTGTTTCTTCCTTAGTAGCTAAATATAAGATTTATTCGCAGCTGCACTCAAGTGAGTACCCAACCAAACATTACAAGAGTTTTCAGGAGAACCCAAGTTTCACTCAGTTACATATTTTGAACTGAATGAGTCTCTCAAATTGGTTCTATCATCTCCATCAATGTATAATTCAAAACTAACCAATACTCTTGGGATAGTGTTTATCTTCAGTTGAATGATGTCTTTCCCAAGCAAGGTCTCCTTCCCATCGCAAACCTTAACCATGGATTCCAAGTCTACGAGCTTATCATGGAACTCAACTTCACAATTTAGAAACTTTTAAATTTTTTCATTATCACCAAAGACATTCCAATGATGAACATTATTTTGGATTGAATACCTAGCAAGAATCTCCACTTGATACTAATAATTAGGGCTTATATTTACAATTTCAAATTAAGTACGTAGACCTACAAGTTTATCAGTTTCTTCGTTTAAATTATTATCATACTAATAAATATTGAATGCATCAAAGAAATGCATCAAGTCCCAACAAATATTCCAATATTATTTCAACATTTTATTTATCATGGTAAAACCACTATGGACTTAGTTTATCACTAACTAAAAATTTCCTTTCATAATCAAAAGCATTATTCTATATTCACAAGCAATCCTTAGACAAAGCAAGAGTGCCTCATACTGAGCAATATTTTTAGTGCATGCGAAATAAAGATGAAAATAAAACATGAAACATTTAGCATTAGGGGCATAAAAGACAACCGCAACTCCATTTACAAAACTAGATCAACCCCCATCAAAACACATCTTCTCAACTTCACCTTATTTATCCGGCTCAACATCAAGAATAACATGTTGTTCATTAGCATAAACATTCCCAACAAACTTGCCCAATTCAACATCTTTGTATAATACTTCATTAAGAGCACATTTATGATCTTTAATTACATGTAACATATTTTAATCTATATAAAATTTAACCACGTTACGCTTTAGTGGAATGGTGCCATAGGAAACATCCTTTTACACACCTCCACCCACACTAGTAGCCCATTTATATGATAGTAACATGTCTGACTTAGGTGGGTTGTCCACAACCACCACATCCATATTCGTCCATAACCACCACATCTATACTCAAGCTCTTGTCTAGATGCACTGCTAGCTATAGTATCAATCCTTTTACTTGTCCAACAAATGGAAATTCTCATGTATTAATGGAATAACACTTGTCAAATACTGATGTAATCTTAACTTTGATCTCATTTAAGATAACTTAAGGCATCACATTTCAAGAATCTCTAGAGTCAAACATACAATTATGAATAATGAGACCATTGATCAAGAGAGTAGTGTAAAATGGGTCCACTTTTAACTAACTTTGCACAAGTGTAGTCCCCAAATAGACCAATGGATTAGACTCTAAAACCTCTTTTGATTCATCATCACTTTTTGGGGGTGTTTGGGGTAACTCAATTTCATTTTTAGATGACTTCTCATAAAATTCTAAATATTCAAAGGCTCTCTTCCTATGTTTATGTATTTATAATAATTCAACAAGAGACATGGTTATTTTCAATTGGATCAACACATGGGCCATATCGCATATGATATACTGAGGAAGAGGATTACTTGGTGGAGGTGTAACAACACCTTCAATTGGGATACAATCATTTAATGTCTAAAGTGGAATATGATGTGATGTATTTGCACTCTTAGTAGTAGTTTTTAATGGTAGATTTTGTTTAAACTTATTTGTACCCTTAGTGATACTAGACAAGATGGTAACTTTATTCTTAGTATGTGCACCTCATGGATTACCAAATTGGGAAATATGCATTGCTTTGGAAGCTTTATGGACTGCTATAGTTTTCTTAGCTTCCTTACTAGCATCCCCTAACTTTGTATTTATAGGGGCAATGTCTTGAGGATCCGTAACTTGAAATTTTATTCTAAAGTGATATTCCTTTTATTGGGTAATTTCTACATTAATCAATAGTTGCCTACCCTCAATTGATGACATTTCCCCATCATATTTCTTAATCATCATATAACGTAATTAAAACAAATCATGGATGGGAAATTTATATGCCTACACCATATTAACATCCTAAGTAAATTTTAGAGTTGGAAAATTTATATGCCTACACTAGAATTAATAAATAATAGTATCACTCAATAATTCTGTGGAGGCAGTCATCTCACTTTGGGGGATTTGACAATTGAACATTAAGATCTCATCATTAGTTAATGTAAGCTCAAGTTCATTTGCATTTTCATCAATCAGTTCAGATGTATCACATAGGGTATGTGAAAGGAAGCACTTGTCACACTAATCAATATAAATGTCCCAATCTACAATATTCACCTTCACATTTAAATGATCAAGCATTTCTTTTTCAACCCCTTTATATGAATTTTTATTAGTTGTTTCTTCATGTGTAGGCCTCTTCCCTATATCATTATCTTGATTGTGGAAAGTAGGCCCTCTTTTTTGTCCATTCATATTTGGACCCCATTCATAACTAGTAAACATTTGAAGGGCCCCCTTTTAACTCTAACCAATTTATATGATATTTCTTTGATAGTAGAGGCCAAAGTTTTAATGGTATCTTCAAGGTTGGTTGTTTGGCTAACTATGCCTTTTATAGATTAACTAATTTTACATCATCTCACTTTTTCATGGGATTTCCCATAGCCTTGATGTTATTCTCAATTTGGATGGCCATATTAGATGCCAACAATAGGTTAGTGGGAGCCTTGTCCTGCAAGTAGTTGTAGCCTTCTTATCAAAAGAATCATAGTAATTTATTAGGCACATTATTTCATTAGGCCTATTTTTTTTGAGAAACTTCATCATATTATTACTAAACTAAGTTTTTATGTCATATACACACTTATTAAGATTCTTCTTGATAATTTCAAATTCAGCTAAGATAAACTTTAGATAAATCCTAGCAACATACTGCATTCTAATAACAGTTTGCATCTGATACTGTGAATCAATGCATCAAATAAGAAGGTAATTAAACCATTTACAATAATTTTCCTCCAATGTGTGCATAAATAACTTGATGCACACATCCTCATACTCAACCTCATAATCTCTAATGATGTTGTAAAAAGCCTTTAGGTATTAATGACCGTTGATTGCATTGTTCACTTAGAATTTTGGGAGGAATTTCTTAACCTCATTTGGGACCTCATTAGGATAGCCTTACATGTCATTAAAATTGATAGGTCTAAATTTGGAAACATGAAATGCAACACACGAATTTTCATCTTAGTCCCTATGCCTCATGATTAGTTCAATAGTAGGTTTAAGAATAAATGGTAAAGCGATATGAGGTGGATTGGGTGGATCAAACTTGGGAGGGGATGTAACTAGTTGAGATGGAATTGGAAAATAAATAGGACTATGTGTTTTAGAATTAGTAGAAGAGATGTGATAGTCCCCAATAATGGGGAGTTCAACAAAAATCTCAAGACTATCAGAACCTTTACAATCTGAAGAGTCTTTAACAACTAAAATTTTCCCTCTAATAGGCCTTCAAAATTGTCTCCCTCTTCTTCTGTGCAAACTTAGAGGTGAGACAAGTCTTTTTGATGAGTCACATTTAAATGATGATCTCGATCCTTAAAAATTTTCAAATAAGAAATAATACTTAAAGGTGAAATGGAGATATTCAAAACATGCACTAATCTTCCTTGAAACTAGGTGATAAAGTGTTAGTCACCACTATAACCAAAATTTTAGAATGTAAAAGTTCATACACTGGTTGTGATACAAGCTAGAATTATACTTTATTGAGTTTAATGATGAGATAATAGCACAAAGACATTGAAATTTATATAATTATGTTTAAATGGTAAAAAACCACCTTCTAACATGAAATATTAACAACTCTTTACAATAAACATAAATTAATTAAAACTTTAAAACCTTGAAAATTCTTGGCATGTCCTTTGTGGAGTCTTGTGACGTTGACGACCAAAGATAGTTAGATCAATGTAGTAACAATAGAGAACTTAACAAGGTGAAATACTCGTGGCTCTTTTTAAGAGTCACCAACAACATGAATGACAAGAATTTTTCCTTGATAATAATAGTAAAAGAGTGTTGGTTCTCATTTTTACAACTCATACACTAGGCCTTGCACACTTGATATAAATGGAAAGAAATTATAGAAAACATTCTAGTATGTCATTGTATTTTGGGGAGGGTTTGGCATCATAATTTGATTGGAATGCAAAAAATTATTGAGAAACACTTATAGAGGGTATGGTTAACTCTGTGCTACTTTTGGGTTTGCCTGAACTAAGGTGAGAGGATCTATGGGGTAGCTTGCACACATGGAGGGATTTTATAGCATAATCTCCATGGGGATTCTTACCACAAAGGAGTAATATGACCAATGCATAAATAATTTTTAAAACCTTACCCATCAAGGATTGTCACACAAAATACACAAATGATTTATATCATACATAAGCTACTAGAGACAAATGAAAGGATGATTTTTATCTTCATTTTTATAAAATTTTAAATAATATGGGATAAATGGAAAGCTAAAACACTTATATTTCAAGTATAAAGTGAAAACATGTTTCAAATATGCAAGATCTTATGTGTATGTAAGGCAAATAACACTTATTGTATGCAAAGGGTGTGTTAAATATAGGGTAAGATAGGGTAGGATAATTTATTAGTTATAAAAAAGAGGGTGGTGTGCTAGTGGTTTTCAAACATCAAGGTTTATTTCAACTTACATGACTTCACCTATTACAAATATGTAGCAAAACTAAAATACAATAAATGAAATCTACAAGGAAAAGTTTGCATTCATTAGTGCCAATACAATGTAATTTCCCAAATCACAAATAAGACCCTAGAATATACACTAAAAATGGAATATAAAATACATTTTACTACTAAATTCATGAACCCAAGATGCCATAAATTTAGGTACTTAATAAAACATTTCCAAATATCTAAGCAAAAATGGGTTTACAACCCATATTTATGCTCAAAATAATAACAACTAGTGAACACAAATATAGATATCCAATTATCATAGCATGTAAAACATCACGTTGCATTTTATTAATAAGATACAAGAAATAAACACATGTATTTTGCATTATCTTGAAATAAAATATTATATACATTAATGTTTCTAAATGATGCCATGGGGACAAGCATGGTGGATTTGCTCCATGTTGGACAAGGGACACATATATAGATGAACTCAAAGATTGCTAATGGTTATATAAGTTGCAACCAACTTATCATGAGAGGTAAAATGCACACACAATAGTGATCCCATAGTTTATAATATCTTATACTTAGAGATAAATGTAAAAGACCAACAACAACCAAAAAAAATCAATAGAAGACAAGCCTCATATTTATACATTTTTCAAACCTCCAAATCTAGGAATAGGAGTTGTAACTTGAAAAAGTACAAAAAATCCCTCTGAGTTATACCAATATCCTTCTAGCTAGATAAAATCCTTTATCACACCTATAATCTTCATGTATTTACATAGAAAAAGATGCCCCTAACTACCTCTTCAAGAAATGATGTAGATTTGCAACACACTTCTTGATTTCTTAGATGTAAATTGCCCTTACATGAGTTGGAAAAATAATATTCAAGATGTAAATCCAAAATAAATTTATTGTATTCATGTTTAAATATCAAAATATGCCTTAGACAACATTCATACATAGCTAGAACCTCCAACACCTGCAATGATTACTTAAGGATATTTTGGATCCATGGTTATTTGAGTAATCTTCCCTAGAGTGGTGTACATTGTACTTGAAAACTTGAAAATTATCTTGTATGGATGATCTTGGACAAGAAAATAAAATTAAAATACAATAACTTAGGTTTATTTCACCTTTTAACTTTCTGGCTCCAAACATGCATTTTCACATTTTACAATTTGCACTTTTACTTTTTTACAAATTTTCATTTTTGCACTCTTACTTTTCATATTGGATTTTTGAAATTTTTTATTTTTTTAGTTTCCTCCATATTTCCTTTTCAATTCATAAATTCATTATTTTAAATTATTACCTTTTGGTGCAAATATGGTCTTTTTATGCAACAAGTGTAAATTTGCACCAAGTGTAAATATCCATAGTGATTTTCCCACTCACATCTCCCTTCGTAGATAGAAGAATTTAGAGATGGTAGTACACTCTACACTTTACACATTATGTTGGTTCAAAGTACAAGTTAACCACCCATCTCCACCAAAATTCTCTTTATGCCTTTTCAATAATTTTTGAAAGTTGCATTTTTGGGTACCCAATCATTTTTCTTGGTACAATTTAGGAATTTGCACTTTGCACATTGCTTTTGCTACTAAACTTTCCCAAGGATTTTGGGGGTCTCATTTTCATTTTTTTTAAAACTTGTGAATTTTTTAGATTTTTCAATATTTACCCAACTCCACTTCCATCCACATGGTTTATTTTCATTTATGACAACTAGATCTTTGGGGACTTTAGGTTTCCTTCATCCATCCTCTGATGAATGAACTTAAATTTTGTAATCTTTATTCTCTAATTTTTTTACATGACCTTCAAAATTAAACCATGAATGACTGATATGTTAGTTTATCATCAATGTAATCTCCCATCTGATTAGGGCTTAGTGGACCATTTAAAGAACCTATTCTATCAATTTCAGAAAAAAAAAATTAAATAAAAAAATAAAATAAATAAAATAAAATAAAACTTTTCTACAAAAATTTGGTGGATCCATATCCTTCCTAACTTTATCATGTACAAAAACACAATCATATACTTCATTATCTATATCACTACCATCAAAATTAGTTGAAGATCCATCATCATTAAAGTCTCTTTCCAGGGTAAGAGAAATATATTCAAAAGGATGGGCAGTTAGTGACGTTGTAATATTGGGGTTCCTATTAACAAGGATGATGTTATCCATTTTTTAAATATTGAACACTATTATATTAGTAATCCTTGATGATTATTAGATTCAATAACATCATCCTCATTAATGGATCCCCATGAAATTTCATCAGCCATGTAATTACATGAGTGTATCCTCTTCGGTAGAAAGAATCTCAGCATGTTGTTAGTTCCTTGGGGGTAAAAACTCCTTCTTTTCTTATTTTTATTACATTTATGATTGATAAATTGAAACAAATTCATCTATCACAATTTTAATCCGATATTTGGCTTTGATTACTAAAATATTTTCCCATGTGCACTATCTCCCTTGATTAACAACTTTATGAAGATCTATGTGAATTGGAATTTGAATTATTTTAGAAAACTATGAAAGGGTAGAAGACACATGAAAAATCACATCAACTTCCCAATTTTGATTAAAAATCATATATATACCACCAAGGAGATACCCAACCATATGATTTTATTGTATCAATGCTTAACCTCCATGTCTAACAAATGAGCTAGATTTGCTATGAAATACCCTCCACATGTTATGTAATAGTTTTTTCATAGAAAAATAATAAACCTGCATATTAAACTATACTTTGAAATCTATAGCTCCTTTTTTTCATGGTTACCTGATTTCACACCTAGTTAGGCAAAATTTGGAGGTGGGGTGCATTCTACACTTTACACTAAAATTTGGTGCAAAGTGCATCTCACTTTCTACCATCCACAAAGTTGATCTTATGTAGACCTTGAAGTACCTATTTATACTTGTTCTTGGATTATGGGACATCCATAAAAAATACCAGGCCTAGTTTATAATTATCATTAGTGAATGTGTAGTTGGATCATATATCCCCACCAACATGCCACACATTATTTCTATGGGACATGTTTTCAAACTAAACTTTAATTTATTCAATTTCCATGCAGGAATGTCCATTATTACATCTATATGGGTGTGCATTATTTTTAAATTATGATTTCCTTCCCATTATTTATTCTATCTCATGAAATCTGGTGATGGTGCAACACTTTGCACTTAACATGTTGTTGGTGCAAAGTCTGTGCTAACCTCTTAGTTCCACCGTATTGTCTTGGTGGTACTTAGTGGGGTTTAAAACTATATTTCACTTTTTAAAAATGATACCACTATCAAATAGATGGTCAAATCTCTACCAAACCATTTCATGAGATGTAGAGGTTCCTAAGCATTTTTCACTTTGCTAATATCTACAACATACAATCTAGTCTCTACCTTCCATCGTACATAAAATCTTGAGAAAGTTGCACTATAATTTGGTAATACATAGAATAGCATTTAGTTTTTTCCTTATCCATTAGTAGTATATGGTGAACATACTTACGGGAATATACTATATTTTGAAAATTTGCATAACAATTTTGGTCAGCGTCTTCTAACCAATGGTCATACAACAAAGAGGCTAGACCCACAAACTCTTATTCAAAATCATTATGATAATTTTATAAACACTCAATAAGTTTTATGTCCAAAAGGTTCTAGTAACTTAGTTTTATTCTTCCACTAGACTTTCATTGTATCCCCAAGTTGTGTTTTCAAGTATTCATTTGTAAATAATTGAATAGGCTATATTATGTATTGAATTTTATGTAGTGTTACATCAACATGTACATAGCTTGGGTCTAGTGTAAAGGACTTTCTTTATTCTCTTTTTTCCCTTAAATTTATCTAACACAAAAAAGAAGAAAATTCTACACCATTTTATGTACTTATCACATTCCTTACCTATGTGCATTTTGTGGCACAAAAAACTCACTCATTCATAGTCATCATCCCTCATTATCTCTAATGATTCCCACATAATCCCTCATCATCACTAATCATGTGTAGTCACTCCCACATCATCCTTGATTATTTCTCATTATTGCTAATCATCCCTAATCACTCCTTAATTAATCCTCATTATTCCTAACCACACCGTTATCAACCCTCATTATCCTTAAGCATCCCTAATAACTCTATCATTATCCTTATTAATCCCTTTTCACACTCTCATCATATCTCATTTCCACTTGTCATCCCTAATAATTCCCTCATCGTTTCTTATCACCCCTTGTCATCTCTCATCATCCCTTATTATCCCTATTCACTATGTCATCATATTTCATCATTCCTAATCACTTCATCAATGGACTTCATCATCCCTCCTCATCGCTAATTAGTCCCCCATTAGTTCTCATCATCCATAATCACTCCCTCATTAACCATCATTATTATTCACTCCATTATATTTCATTATCAACTATATTCTTCATCAATTTTAATTTGATACATTTTTGGAAAGTGAAAACATGATATACTATGATTCTAAGTTACATTATAAGCTTTAATTATATAGTGAGCTTGAGTTGCATTCCCACCCTAAGTTTCATTGAAAGATCGAGTTATATTTGGATCCATAGGTGCATTAGGTACTTGAGTTGCATTTGGAGCCTAAATTACATTAGGATATTAATTTGTATTGTTATGTTGACTTGCATTATGAGTCTATTTTATAGAACATGCTTTATTTGCATTGAGAGCCCGCATTACATTATAATCCCAAGTTGTATTAGGATCCTGAGTTGTATTACTAATTATGTAATTTTTAAAATGAGTATGATTATCATGGGATACTAATGAGAATCTTGAAATATATTATAACATATAATTATTATGGGGGAGGACATTCTTTGAATAACTATATGAGAAAATAAGATAAAACAAAGGAAATTTTGTAATTTTCCCTTAATCCAAAATAAATGTTGGAATGCTTTGTATAATCACATTTGGAAAGTAAATGTATGAAGGAAAATAAATTCCTCTTTAATGGAATATCAAATGTTAACATGAAATTTGTTTTTCCTTAGATTTGTGTATTGTGGTTTGTTGGTTTGGATCTCTTATTACTCTATGAAAAGTGGAGATTTGATTTTTAATTCTTTCAAGTTAATCTAAATTTTAGCCTTAGCCCACTATAAGGATTATTGATACCCTATTACCAACTCACACACCATGTAATTGATTATTTTTTAGTTTTTTTCATGGTTCCTAGATTTGACCTTCAAAAATGTTAAATCTCACCCCTTTATTACATCTGCTTTAGAGTTGTTGACGAGTGTAGTGCTTGTGTCAATTCCTTATTGGTATTCATATTTCATTAAGTAGGAGGTGAAATCATATTTATATCCATAATGCATACGGTTGGGTTATTTTTTTTTATTTGGGTTACAAATGTTGATAAAAAGGGATAGAGAATTTTAGCTCTTCTTATGTTTGTGACTTATTCTCAAATAAGGTCATGGGATACAAGTATGCATTATTAAAATTTATCTAATTAATTTTATCTAGAATTTTTGCTCATTATGTTAGACTCTTTGTACTTGTGTGGGCATTATGATAAAATGTCAAATTATTTTCACTTTCTGCTATGATGATTCAATTTGGAAGTTTTCATTAGAACTTGGTTGGTTGTCCATCTAGGCTGAGTGTGAATGTTTTGGATGTTTTTTTATTAGATCAAACATTTCCTAGTGGATTCTAAGTATATGTTTGATCAATGTGCACATGAAAATAATGGATTAAAATTATGGATTGATTTATATTTTAGTGTTTTTGTTTTAGAGTCTACAATTTAATGATTAGGGATGATGAGGGACTATGATATATGATGAAAAAATGACTATGTATGACGATAAATGATGAGGGATTGATTATAGATGATGAGGGATGATGAGGGCCAATGAGGGATTGATTATGGATGATGAAGGATAATTAATATCAAATAGGGATAATGAGTGAGTGATTAGGGATGATGGATTTCAAGGTTTAGGGTTTTAATGTTTGGGATTTATGGTTTTAGTGTTTAAATATTAATACTTAGGGTCTATGTTATAATGGTTAAGGTTTAGGTGTTTTAATTTTAAGAATATAATGTTTAGGTTTTAGTGTATATGGTTTTAGGGGTTAAGGTATTAAGGTTAAGGGTAGAAAGTTTTGAGGTTTTAGATTTGTTGTTCAAAGTTTTGATATTTTTTATATTGGGTTTGGAGTTTGGTGTTCTCTAGTTTTACATTTTATGGTTTGTTTTCTAATATAATTTCATCCACATTTTCGTCTACTTCCTTCCTCTTCCTCAGCCTTTGTATGGTGTTACTTTGTTTCTAAAAATAGGTTCTCACTATTGGGAATTTATTGATAAAAATTCCTTATTCGTCCATCTTTCTAGCTTGAGAATCCTTTACCCATTAGTGAACCATAATATAAAATCTTTCAAATTATTCAATGGTATCTTAAGAGGTATAATGTGGAGTGATAGTTGGGGGTAATATTAATGAACATATTTCACTAACAAATTTGGAAGGTGGTTTTATTAAACTGCCAATGCTTGCATCATTATTATATTGTTTTGTATCCACCACAATTGTTGTTTATCCTGAAGTTATTTAAATGGTCATAGTGGAGGAATGAATTGGAGTGGATTATGGTAGTGACACTACTAGGTGATGGAATGGCCTTGAAATGGATGGCCAAGAAGTTCATTTATAGAGATTGAAACCTATGTATCATATGTTATAAGTGCAAATAAAGAAATTAAAAGCATAGGACTAGTGACTTGAGTAAAACTATGAATTTTTTCTTGAGTTGGTATCATCTATCTTGATTCTACATCAGAGTCTAGTGCCTTACCCTATTATTTGTCTTCTTCTTCTAGTATCTCTATCCTTATACATTCAACCTATTTTACTTTTATTTATTATAACTCTTCCACTTCAATTGTCTTAACCTAAGCCTTTTAATATATCTCTTCTTTTTATTCTTTCAAGATGTTACTACCTCTAGATTATGTACCTTCTTTCGGATATTATTCATAAAGAGGAACCCCTTTAGCAAATAAACTAGTTTTAGGTCCTTTATTCACATCCTTAGGAGAGGTCAGAGGGGTTTTGTGCTTTATTTAATAAACAAGGGGTGGTTTTTAGAAGAGTGCTTCTAGTTTCTATGAAGTGTGTGGAGTGTAAGGTGAGTGATGAATAATAGTCATGGGAGAGGGAATTGACCTTAATCCTTTACCCTAAAAATTTAACTCTAAATTACTTAAACCTTAATTTCTTTAAACTTGAAAAGAATAAAAATTTAAAACCCTAAAACCTAAAACATAATAACTAAACCCAATAAACTATAAACCAATACCTTAACCCCATACATTACTACAAATCCTAAAACCCAAACCCCAAGCTCTATAACCCTAAAACCTTAAACCCAAAAATGATAAAATTATAAACCCTAAAACCAAAAATAAAAAACCTAAAATTTTAAAACATAGAACCCAAAATCACAAACCCTAAAATAAATATACTAAAACCAAAAATCCAAAACCATAAACCCTTAAACCTAAAATTAGATAACTTTTAAGCCTTAAATCCTAGACCCTAGACCATAGACCATTTTAAACATTAAACACCTAGATCTTAGACCCTAAATACTTATTACCATATGCCATAAATGTTAATCCTAAACCATAAACTATAAACTAAGATAACATAAAACACTAAACCCTAGACCATGTAACTATCAATTAATAAACCTAAAACCATTAAGCCTACACTAACCCCCTAAATTGTGAAATCCTAAACTATGAGTTAGTAGTTAGGGACGATGAGTGATAATGATGGAGTGGGGAGGTAATTAAGGATGATTAGGGATAATGAAATACACTGAGGTTATGGTTAAGGATAATAAGGGCCAATGAGGGAGTGATTAGGGATGATTAGGATTGATGAGGGATGATTAATATTAATTCTGTAACCATGTCCACTTCAATTTTTTTTGCAAATCTCAAAACCAAAATTCAAAATCATTCATGATTGTTTCTAATTTTACCAATGCCATTCTAATGAAAAAAAATCCACTAAAATCATCATTAAAAAACCTAATCACCCAAAGTTGGCCCAATTACAACATGTTGGGATATTCAACCAACTAATATAGATGTCCCTTGATCAAAACCAAGGGACTTGTAGTTTTGACCTAGAGATTAGGAAAATATGCAATCTCTTTCCATAAAGAATTAAAACCATTATATATTAAAACATTACATGGTTATTTAGATCTTAATCTATCTACCCTTAAAATTACTTTACATGAACTAATTTAAACAGTTAAATACATTTTTATAAAGTAGAAAGTAGTGAAATATTTTAAGGTGAGGTAGGCAATGATGGTGAGAAGAAATGGAAAGTGATTAGTTATGGGTATTGAGTGAGGTTTAAATGTTAGTCATTACCCTTTTTTATTACATTAGCATAGACCAAAAATGCAAATAGTTATAAATTTATACAACAAAATTCAAAACCCATTGATTATTGTATTATTTTTGGGTTATTCCATGACAAACTAGATAAAAAGATAGAAAAACATGGTGCCCATTGTATGCATTTCATGGATCCACATGTTGAACTGCATTATATGAATCAAAAATTTCTCTCTTAAATTTTTATTCATATTTTATTTTTTTAATACGTAGAGACCATGTGGTCATATCTTTTGGTATGCTTGAACTAGTTTGGTTCCTAGTTCTGATGCTGCAAAATGAAGATGAGAATAAAAGACAAGAAATTAAGTAAAGAGTTTGAGTTAAATAAATATTAAATACTTCATATATATGTTATAAAATTTTACATCATTATGGTAATATATATGAGTGATATCTATTTTAAAAATCATACAATGACATACTTGCAATGATGCATAGTTTTATAAGTTGAAGAACATGTAATATTCAAACTTATGTTATATCTATTAACTGTGGATGGATTATAAAATTTTATGTGATCATATGAAATAAAAACATAGGAATCGATAATATGGGAAGACCATACAAAGGAGGATACTTAAATAATTAAATATAATATAATGTTATATATTACATGTTATAATATTAATATTTTATTACATATAATATATAAATAAATAAATATATTTATAAAAATATTTATTAATATAATATAATAATATATTATATGAATATAAAATATCTTATTATTATATTGTAAAGTTATATATTATTATAAAAAGCAACCTAATATATTTAAAAGTCTATAGAAAATAAAACATATTACATTATTGTGAATATAGGAATGCTAATATTATGATTTGTATTAGATGACATAAAAAATCACTTGTCATTCTCTAGGGTTTCCACATTTCTTCCTAACCCGACCTCATTTTCACATATATTCCTATCTTGCCTAATTAAACCTTCTGGCAATCAATCGAGGGGCCTCATGCCCTCTCCATGTAAGTTATTTGTCAATAATTTCTAATGGTTTCCATGGAAGTCTTAACCATTATGAGATCAAATAATAGGTACAATAAAAAATGGATAATTTTGAGTAGATATATACAAAAATAGTATCGATCAAAATAAAAGATTAGTGTTATTAATTTAGGTGGCTACCTCTTCAAGACAAATGCTTAGAATATATTTTTTGTCTGCAATAAATTTTTTTATGAGGGTAATTTTTAAATTGAACATATATATGTTTTTATATTTTTGGGAACTAAATATTAGTTCTTGTTTTTAGAGGTAGGCATTATTTCTGCTTCTTCTCTAATATGGATAGCCTGTGAGTTTTTTGACACAAAATAGAATATATGAAATTATTTATATAATATTATTTCAATTTGTTTGAGCTTCCAAATCTAAGATAATTTATTTATTTTGATACCCATGATTGTTTTGATTCACATAAAAGATAAGTTTATCATAGAAGTAATGTAAAATTTGAGAGGTCATTCTAACTATGTGTTCTTTTCTCATTAGAATTTTGGTTATGACTTTCATTGTACCTTTATATCTTCAATTTTTCAATAAAATTGAAAATACTAGTTACAACACAATAGAATCAAACTACCATGTATGGCCACCCATATTCAATCACTAACTAAGGTAATGAAACAAATAATACATTCGTTGTGTAGATAATATGTGTCATTATATGAGTGGGATCCATATAAATCTTGTGTCAAGACATGGGTAGTTTATAAAACTTCAATTTTATTAGTCTCATAACACTAGCTCTTATTAAATGCATGATCAAAGTGAACATTGCAAAGTGATATAAATAAAAGTTAGTTAAAACATGTAATTATATATTTATATTAAATTGATTTGACAACATGTTTATTCAAAACTAAAATATTATGTACTTAGTTGAATTTAATTGACTATCAATTAATCAAAATTTAAATGACAAAAAATGTCTCAAATTTATTTCTAAAAACATATGAACATGTTTAAATTAAATTATAATAGCATTAAAAAATGTGAATATAAGTTTATTTTGTATAGTTAAATTATTTTTAATGATTAAATATAAAATAGAAAAAATAATTGGAGTTCCATTTTTAATGTCTCTAAAATCTTATAACATAATTAGCTATATTAATAAATTTGGCCATGTAGTATACATTAATCTCTCCCACTCCTACAATTTAGAGGACAAATATTTGTATTATATAACCATATTGGTGACACATAATAAACCATCATATTAAGATGACATGGTGGTTGTTGCCCTTGCACTGATATATGTTAATGTTGGAGATGTATTATAAGGTAGGGTTGTCATGTTCACGACTCTATAATTACATTTATAAAAATATTTTTGAAAAATTATAAAAATTTATTAATATAAAATATAAAAATAAAAAATAATAATGTTAGGGTATTTCTATACATCCCTCATAACTTGCATGGTCTGAAAAGTCATTTAAAAAGAACAACTACCATGTTATTTCAATATTAATAATAAATTCACAAAATTCATGGGACAGTGAGACTCCCCTAAGTAATAAAATACTTTTCCAACATACCTATGCACAATACACTATAAAATTTATACTTTAGTATATTTCAAAAAAATTGATCCACATAATTATTCCACTTACTGCATACCATGTCTTTACCAATAGCTAGGTCATCATTGTGAATGGATTTACCTTCAAATCAATTGGAAATGGACATATTTTGTGTTACTACAAAAAATTGTAGTGGAATAATTGGGCCCTTGTTTGTATCAAAATTTGTGTACTTAGCCATATTTCTATCTCCATATATTCCTTTGGCAGGTCAAGTTCATGTGCATAATTTGCTAAGTCCTTTATCTTGTTTTAGACAAAATTTCCAAAGGGCTATTTCATTGGTTTCAAGAATTTGTTTTAGACTTTTTATCTATGGAAAACATTCTGAAGGTCATTTTCCCTTCAAGCAATTTTCCCACATAAAAATTCTGAAGGAATTGTATCATCATTTGTTTCAGCGAAAGGTACTTTCGAGAAATCCTGAAGGGTCATTTTGTCTTTGGAAAAGTTTAAAAGGATCATTTACTTTAGGAATTTTGCCTTTATAAAATTCCCAAAGGGCATGTTTGAAGGGCCATTTTGCATTTCCAAAATGTCTGAAGAATTATTTCCTTTGGGCATTTTGCCCTTGAAAAATTCTTGAAGGGTGTCTAGAAAATGTCTAGAGGACAATTTTGGCTTTAGAGGATACTTACACAAATTTCAAGTGACACTTTTAGGATTTTAAATCACCATTCTAAAATTTTAAGGGCATTTTTCTATGGTAAATACCCTTGAATTTTTTTTTGAAGGGTATATTCAAGTGCATAAAATATTCTTTTGACAAAATCACTATAGGGCAAAGGTCTATGCCTTTCATACATTTTGCTCAATCAAATATTATAAAGGAATTGCATTTATCTAGGATAAGTACCAAGCTAAATTTTTATAGAGAAATTTTTTTAGATAAAATATCTGAAACAATTATCCAGACAAAGGCACAAAGGGCTAACTATTAATTCTTGCAAGAAAAGTGCAAGGTTAGAATCCTTCGAGGAAATTATCTCAGACAATTTATCCAAGACAATTGTATCGATAGAATACTAAAAATAATTGCTGCAAGATAATTATGACAAATAAAATCCTAGATAGAAGTGTTGAAGTGAACACGAATGTTGAAGATAAAGAGCCCACTAATCAAATTACAACAGAACAAAGTCCCTGAAGAAATATTTTTGATTTATAGTTATGACAATCTTGTGGATGTTTTTTGATGGGTGTGTAGATGTCATCTTTAAGTTGTAGGGACTAACAATTGGGATTAAAATGTTTAGTATGATCATGTCAGTGTCCATTCTAGACCCTATGATAAAAATATTTATTTTAAAATGGAGGTAGATCCAATGATAGATGTTTGTATGCATTAGTATGATCTGATGGTGCATGATAGAAGATAAAAAATCAGAATAACCCAGGATAAAAATAGGTGTGACAAGTGTTAAGCTTGTAGAGCATGATTTAATGTTTGAGGATGTTCTAGAAATCCTATGGTGCAAGCTAGTAGTTGATAAATTAATGAGACCAAAGATCATGTGAGATACTTTTGCATGGCGTGAGGATGCTCAAAGTAGTAAATAATATCTGTAAGGTACATAGGAATAATACATGGCTATCAAGTTTCATATCCTTGAGGATGACTAAAAGGCAGTATTCAATAATGCTCTACCTCTTGGTTCATGATCTGACAAAATACATTTGCTTATCCCATCTAGATCTGATGATGCGTATCTAATGTTAAAAAGTCCAAGATATTGTGAGAAAATTTAGAAATGAAAAATGACATAGATGCATGCCATAAATTATAATATCAAGCATCTCATGTAAGATTGATGGTCTATGTTGATTCTTGTACATAAATCAATGATTCAAATGAGAGAAATATTTTCAAATGAGAATATGAATTAAGTTTTATACATTACTATGCTTATCTAAGTTCCTCCATGAGAGAGAATATTTGATGAGAATTTTCCCTGGGCTGCTCTGTTACCAAATTCATGAACTAGATTTTTGACTGTAAACAGGGATATCGATCAAAGCGCTGTTCTTAACTATTCCATCTGGGTTAGGCAAAGACTCAATGGTCTACATAATCACAAATATACCTCCCTTATGCATAGGCCTTACAAAATAGGCGATCTCTTCATCATAAATACACAGAAGAAATATTCAAAGTCTATTCCTTGTCATTAATTTGGTGCTTCAGATGTCGATTGTATTGATTAGTTTCACTAAGCTTCCCAATAAGCTTTGTCCTAGTTGCATTAATTTGTAAGGCTTTCAACTCGGCTCTATCAATAGGTTTTCCTTTATATTTACCAGATGAAACTCTATCAGGCTCACCAGAGTACTCTTATGCTAACTGAGTAGATTTTTGTTCTGAATCAACTCTTGTAAAAAAAATATATGCTTGCAGCAAACTCCCTGAAACTATACAGCTATCTATACCCAAAAGTCTAGGATTTTTTTTGTTCCTTTGGAGATCTCCTAATACATACAAGAATTGGCCATCAAAGACAAGCCAGCTTTGACAGAGAAAGATCTGCGGCTGTGTGTCTATTTATTTTGCCTGCTTGTTTCAAGTCGTTTATTTCTTCCTTCAATCTTATCTCCTCTTTTGTCTCAGTTTGGTCAACACGGCTCGTCCCGAGAGTAATAGCGTCACCATTCTTTTTATCTCAGCTGTTTCGACTCAACAGGAGCAGCTTTCCATTCAGTCAAGAATTCAACAAATTCTTCATACAACCACTCTGCGCTTTCAACACACTACAAATATGCGTTAATCTCCGCGTTCACACAGGACATATATGTATATATGTAATGTGTTCGCGTTCCTTCCTGTATGCATGAATTACTATAGCATTTTAAGACAACAGAAGGCGATGGATTCTGTTTCGTCCCAATGCTGTATTGTGTGTCATTTCAAGTGGAGATGTACCAAAGCGCTAAATGAATGGTTTGTAAATTACGAAAAGTCTGAATAGATTCAGGCTTATTTGACAAGACTTCATTAAGAGAATTTGGAGTTGACGAGGAGTTAAAATGTCTCATATGCATGGATACTGATGCGTATTGTTTAAGCCCTGATTGGCACAACCCGTTAGAAACTCTACCTCATGTTACATGCAATTACATCATTTAGAATCGGCAACAGTCCTTGGTTTAGACTTTCAGACTCAAAAAGATTTCTTACAGTTACAATTTAGCGCCACATTCATTCTTTTTTTTTATCACATTACTCAGTTATCTAAAGACAACAATATAACTTTTAAACGCATGAATGAGATCTTGCATGGAAACAACAACTTCTCCTCGCCTTAGGTCTTTTCCATTAATTTCAATAACTTCGATATGGATCCTTACCAGTTGCTAAAACTTGGTTCACACAGTGATCCTTAATACAGTCTGCTATATCTTTTATCACAGAATCCGTCCTAAGTAGAAGATTATAATTCAATACAACAAAACATCGTTGCAGCAAAAGATTATCCATTGTTTTTTTACCAACTTACTTGTCACCATGCCTACGCTTAAGTCTCCTGTTTGCATTGCCAACATGACTGCTTTGAACAGGTTTACAAATCTTTTTACAGCTACTAAAAATGGAGGAATACACCATGAACATGCCCAACACAGGCAAAGCCAGCAAAGTAGATGCCAAAAACCAAACTAACTCATCCTCTCTTTTTCATACAGACCTATAGGTCTGCTGTTCTCACCACACCTTCATTCTATTCTCTCTCCTACTCTTCTTCTACGTACTCTCCTGTCCTCTTTAATTAATTCTCACTTGAATTGGATTTGTCTTTTTTTGGCTATATTTTTGTTTTTTTTTTTAAAATACCTCCTTCAAACCTCCACACCCAACTTGGGCTTAGGCAAACAAAATACAGTTTTTAATTTTCCAGCATATTCTAATATCCCCTCATTTCCTCAACAGCTCCACATTTACCTTTTTTACTTTTAATTTTTTTTTTTTTTTTACATTTTCTCCTTAATTTTTAACATTTTAGAGGAAAATACAATAATTTGAAATTCGTTGCAGATGCTCTTGCATCATACTCTCCCTCTAGAAAAGATTTGAACCTTAGTTCAAATGAACTACTGCCTCCATGCTTTAGCCTTCATTCTATACCTGGATCCCATGGTCTTCTTGTCAATGATAATGCTTGAATTTTTTTTTACTGGTCTTTGCCTTTCATCTTGATTTTCTTCCTCTTCTGGTATGTTCTTCTTCTCATCTCCTTCTCAGCTGCTATGTCCCATCTCCATGCTTCATTCTCATACATGTCTTCAAAATCTTCTTTCAAAAATTTGTCCATTGAACTATGGACTTCATTCATCTCCACAACTTTAGCACCTGCATTCAAAACATCAAAAGCAACCTTAGTAGAAAAACATTGAGGCCATGAAGCCTCTTGGCTGCCTTCACATTTCTGCTCTTGTTTCTTGACCAAAACTACCTTGGTCTCATTGCTTTGCTCTTTTCTTGATTCATTCTTACCAATGCTGCCTTCACCATGGCTTGTACCTTCACACAACTCTCTTGGAGGATTCAACAACTCTTCTATCCTCTTCAAATCTTCACACAACACAAGCTCATCTAAATCTTCATGTCCTATATCAAACATAGGACCAGATTGTCTTTCATCCTCTATAAGTACATTCATCCACTTTATAGTTTCTTTATACAAATCAGTTTCTTCATCCACATCAGTATATTCATCAAAAACAATTTCAGTATTCATACCTTTGCTTTCTTCAATCTCTGCTTGAAGCCATCTTGTTTGTTCTGATGCATACGTTCTCCTTTCCTTATCATCCATCCCTTTGGAAGTCTTTCCTTGCTGCATATTAGTCTTTGCAGCTTCTTTCCATTCCTCAGTTTTCATAAAAATATTATTAAATGATTCAAAAACATCATTACCTTGCCAAGTATTTGTTTCATCCTTCACCTTTTCCCATTGATTTCTTGGTGTTGCTGTCTTAACACTCACATCTTCATTCTTTGCCTTCTTAGGCACCCATACTTGTTTCTCTTTCTTACCATTTGACTTCACAAGTCATTTAGGCATCCTGTAACCATGCTTTTGTACCAGCACCTCCTCTTGCTTGGGAGTTTGTTTCTTCCACCATTTAGGCATCACATATCCATGGTTAATTGGAAACTTTACCTTTCTAATTGCTTCTCTAACATGCATATCAACAATTTCATGTTCATAAGAAGAATCAATTTTTGAACTCACCTTTACCTCCTTAATGGGCTGCTCCATTTGCATGGCTTCTTGATTATCTGTACTTTCTTCTTCCTTTATGTTTGGCTGCTCTCTTTCTTCTTCTTGGCATTCAATGGCATCTTGGAATTCAGCTTCATCTCCCTTATCAACAACAAACTCACTTCTCTCTCCTGCACATTCACTTATGCATTTGGTGTCTTCTCCTGCACCAATCTCTTCACTCTCCAAGGTCTTTCTCTTGACCTTCATAAGGCTGTTCATACTTGCATTTACCCACTCAAAAACAGCATTAAATACAAAAACAAGAGACCATAATGTCTCCATGAGTATCCTCTTTATGGACATTCTCATCTTTCCAAGTGCTCTTCTTGGCACTTCATCTTTTCTTTCTTCTCTCTTGTTCTCCTCAATGAGAACCTTCTTCACAACTTCTTCTTCTTGCTGCTCACTTGGCAACCTTCTTATCTTCTTGCCTCTTTGGGCTTCCCTCTTCATGGAAATCTCATTTTGCCTTCTCCTCCTTTTTACTAGGAGATCTATTGGCCACTTCAATCTCTTCTTCATTGGCCATATCCATGCTTGTCTATTCAGCTGTATCCAAGACTCATACTCATCCTTAACCTTAGCTAATTCTTTCTTCAAACTAGCAATTTCTTTACCAAAATCAACATTAGTCATACCTTTGATGCTTGCTTTCCTCTTGCTGCCCTCACATACCTTGCTACTCTGCAATGTCTTCAACAATGCTTCCATCTCTGAGATCTTCACCCAAGTCTTTTCCACCTTGGTCTCTTGATCCCTTGTCTCACCCAAGCCTTTTCTCCTTGACTGGTCTTTTGACAATCCACGTGATCTCACCTAGGCCTTTTTCATCCTAGTCTTTTGTTCCTCTTCTCTCAATCCTGCAGCAACTCTTTAAACAACTCTTTAACAAATACAAATTACAAATCCAAGCTTACCTTGCTTTGGATCTTTCTCCTGAGCATTCACTTGCTCTCTTACTTTTGAGCTCTTCAAGCTTCTCTTCACAATTCTGCAAACTTCATCCTCTACCTCACCTAAGTCTGTTTTACCTTAGTCTTTTGGCAAACAATCTAAGCTTCCTCTTGGATCTTCTTCTCTAAGCCTTTCTTGGCTTCTTCTCTTCTTAAGCCTCAATGGCTTGGTTGCCTTTCTCTTCACCTGCAACTTCTTCACTCGATTGCTTCTCAACACAATAACTCAAATCAAATAGCCAAAATTATTCATACATTTTCTCCTACAGATCCTAAGAGCTTTCAAGCTCTGATACCAAATGATGAGAATTTTCCCTGGGCTGCTCTGTTACCAAATTCATGAACTAGATTTTTGACTGTAAATAGGGATATCGATCAAAGCGCTGTTCTTAACTATTCCATCTGGGTTAGGCAAAGACTCAATGGTCTACATAATCACAAATATACCTCCCTTATGCATAGGCCTTACAAAATAGGCGATCTCTTCATCATAAATACACAGAAGAAATATTCAAAGTCTGTTCCTTGTCATTAATTTGGTGCTTCAGATGTCGATTGTATTGATTAGTTTCACTAAGCTTCCCAATAAGCTTTGTCCTAGTAGCATTAATGTGTAAGGCTTTCAACTCGGCTCTATCAATAGGTTTTCCTTTATATTTACCAGATGAAACTCTATCAGGCTCACCAGAGTACTCTTATGCTAACTGAGTAGATTTTTCTTCTGAATCAACTCTTGTAAAAAAAAATCTACTTGCAGCAAACTCCCTGAAACTATACAGCTATCTATACCCAAAAGTCTAGGATTTTTTTTGTTCCTTTGGAGCTCCTAATACATACAAGAATTGGCCATCAAAGACAAGCCGGCTTTGATAGAGAAAGATCTGCGGTTGTGTGTCTATTTATTTTGCCTGCTTGTCTCAAGTCGTTTATTTCTTCCTTCAATCTTATCTCCTCTTCTGTCTCAGATTGGTCAACACGGCTCGTCCCGAGAGTAATAGCGTCACCATTATTTTTATCTCAGCTGTTTTGACTCAACAGGAGCAGCTTTCCATTTAGTCAAGAATTCAATGAATTCTTCATACAATCACTCTGCGCTTTCAACACACTACAAATATGCGTTAATCTCTGCGTTCACACAGGACATATATGTATGTATGTACTGTGTTCGCATTCCTTCCTGTATGCATGAATTACTATAGCATTTTAAGACAGCAGAAGGCGATGGATTCTGTTTCGTCCCTATGCTGTATTATGCGTCATTTCAAGTGGAGATGTACCAAAGTGCTAAATGAATGGTTTGCAAATTATGAAAAGTCCGAATAGATTCAGGCTTATTTGACAAGACTTCAATAAGAGAATTCAGAGTTGACGAGTAGTTAAAATGTCTCATATGCATGGATACTGATGCGTTTTGTTTAAGCCCTGATTGGCACTACCTATTAGAAACTCTACCTCATGTTGCATGCAATTACATCATTTAGAATCGGCAACAGTCCTTGGTTTAGACTTTCAGACTCAAAAATATTTCTTACAGTTACAATTTAGTGCCACATTCCTTCTTTTTTTTAATCACATTACTCAGTTATCTAAAGACAATAATATAACTTTTAAACGCATGAATGAGATCTTGCATGCAAACCACAACTTCTCCTCGCCTTATGTCTTTTCCATTAATTTCAATAACTTCGATATGGATCCTTACCAGTTGCTAAAACTTGGTTCACACAGTGATCCTTAATACAGTCTGCTATATCTTTTATCACAGAATCCATCCTAAATAGAAGATTATAATTCAATACAACAAAACATCTTTGCAGCAAAAGATTATCCATTGTTTTTTTACCAACTTACTTGTCACCATGCCTACGGTTAAGTCTCCTATTTGCATTGCCAAAATGACTGCTTTGAACAGGTTTACAAATCTTTTTACAGCTACTGAAAATGGAGGAATACACCATGAACATGCCCAACACAGGCAAAGCCAGTAAAGTAGATGCCAAAAACCAAACTAACTCATCCTCTCTTTTTCATACAGACCTATAGGTCTGCTGTTCTCACCACACCTTCTTTCTGTTCTCTCCTACTCTTCTTCTACGTACTCTCCTGTCCTCTTTAATTAATTCTCACTTGAATTGGATTTGTCTTTTTTTTGGCTATATTTTCATTTTTTTGAAAAAAAAAACCTCCTTCAAACCTCCACGCCCAACTTGGGCTTAGGCAAACAAAATACAGTTTTTAATTTTCCAGCATATTCTAATATCCCCTCATTTCCTCAATAGCTCCACATTTACATTTTTTTACTTTTACCTTTTTTTTTTTTTTTCTTTTTTTACATTTTCTCCTTAATTTTTAACATTTTAGAGGAAAATACAATAATTTGAAATTCGTTGCAGATGCTCCTGCATGAATATTACAGGTTTGACAAATATGAGGTGGGCCAATCCAAAGAAGATTTTATAGTAACCATGAATCAAGAATATTTCTAATGCCATCATCACAAGGTATTAGGCTTCCTTTTGTGTGCATAAGAGAAAGGCAATTTTCCAAGAGATTTTAGATTAGCCATTTATTAATAAAAAAGAATATTCAAATAGTTTCACATAAATACAAATGGTTTGTTTTTTTCACCATGAATATTCTTCTTCCAGCTTATGGAAAAGGGATCTCTAAGCAAGGAATCAAGGATTTTGTTACAAATCTCCATCATTCCTTATAAAGGCAATTGCAAAAATCATTTTCCATGCACTTCCATAAATATTTCAATCATGGTAGGGAATACCTTCCATCTAGGATCATCTTGGAGGGACGTTGGCACTTACAAATTTGAATTGGGTAAGAAATGTATAAATAGAAGTCTTGTTTTCTATTCAAAGGTTATCAATTATTCTTGGTCTTTGTTATCCTCTAAGTATAGTCTCTTAAAAATTTTGGGATCACTATTATGTGTGTGCTTTTCCTTTCTTACTAAGGTGGTTACATATTGAACAACCATTATTAAGCTATAATAATATTTTTATATGTCTCTCCTATCCAACATCGAGTAAATCCACCATACTTGTGCCCATGGTAGCATTTTGAACCATTGATATATGTAAGATTTTAATTCAATTTAATGGAAAATACATGTGGTTCTTTATTATATCCTGTTAATGAAATGCAATGAGATATTTTACATGATGTGCTAATTGGATATCTAGCTTTGTGTTCACTACTGGTTATCATTTTGGGCATAAATCTGGGTTATAAACCCCTTTTTTGCATAGATATTTGTAAATATTTTGTTAAATAACTTATTAGGTCACCTTGGGTTCATAGATTTAGAAAGAAAAAGTATTTGAGATTTTATTTTTAGTGTTTGTTCTAGGGTTTCAAGGATCATTTAGGCATTTAAATTATATTGGCACTAATGGATGTAAATTTCTCCTTTTAGTTTCCATGGTTTACATTTTTGTTTTCATACATATTTGTAATAGGTGATGTCATGTATGTTGAAATAAACCCTAGTATTTTAAATCCTCCAACACACCACCCTCATTTTTAAAAAATAATAAACTATCCTACCCAATCCTACCTTGTATTTAACACACACTTTGCATATGATAAGTGTTATTTGCTTTGCAGACATATAGGTTCATGCATATTTGAAATGTGTTAACATTTTTTGCTTCAAATCCTAGTGCTACAATTTCCCATTTATCCCATATTGTTAATTATTTTATAAAAATGAAGATTGCAGTCATCCTTTCATCCATCTCTAGTAAATTATGTATGACATAAAGCATTTGGGCATTTCATGTCATAACCCTTCATGGGTGAAGTGTGGAAACCTAGTTATGATTTAGTCCTATTTCCCTCTTATACTAAGAATCCCCATGGATATTGAGTTGTAAAATCCCTCCATGTGAGCAAGCTACCCCATATGTTTTCTCACCTTGGTTCAGGCATAGCCAAAAAAACTAGGGAATTAACCATACCCTCTACAGGAGCCTTTCAATCATTTTTAACATTTTCATCGAATTATCATTCTAAAAACTCACCTAGCTAAAATGAAATACTATTGACTTTTCCATCAATGCTTTCCATTTCTCTCAAGTGTGCAAGATTGAGTGTATGGGATGTACAACTTAGAACCAACACTCTTATGATACCATTGTCATAAGATAAATTGAAGTCTAAGTAATTTATGTTGGTGGGGACTCTTGCATAGGGTTATGAGTATTTCACATTGTTAATTTCTCTCCTTTTACTACATTGATATGACTCTCTTGGCTATCGATGTTGAAACACTCCATTAGGGAGGTGCCAAAATGTTTATAAGGTTTGAAAATTTGACTTATGCTATTTTTATCATAAAGAGATGTTAATATTACATGTTGAAAGGTGTTTTTTCACTTTTGAACATAATTATATTAATTTTATTTTCCTTGTTCTATTATCTCATCATTAAACTCATTAAATTATGTTTTCACCATGTATCACAAGTAGTTTGCAAATAGTTATATGCTAAAATTTTGGTTCTAATGGTGACTCTAATTTTATCACCTAGTTTCAAGTAAGATTAGTGAATATTTTAAATATATCCATTCTAGATTTGAGTATTCTTTCTTTCTTAAAAATCTAGAAGTATTGATATCATCCTGCAAAGGTGACTCATCCAAAAGGCTTGTCTCACCCTTCAGTTTGCACCAAAGAAGAGGGAGACAAGTTTAGAGTCCTATTAAATGGAAATTTTTGGCTTCTAAAGACTCTTTAAACTAGAAAAATTATGATGGTCTTGCTATTTTTGTTTAACTTCCCATTGTTCAGGACTCCAACAACTCTTCTACTAATTCTAAAACAAATAGTCCTATTTATTTTCTATCTTTATCTCAACTAGTTGAATCTCCTCCCAAATCTGATCCACATGTCCACCTCATTTACCTCCTCACATCCTTTTTCAAATTACTTTTGGGCATTTAATATAACCAATCATGAGGCATATGGACCAACATGAAATTTCATGTCCTGCATTCTGCACTCCTAGATTTAGGGCTACCAATTTTGATGAGATGGAAGATTATCCTAATGAGGTCCCAAATGAAGTTTGGAAATGCCTCCAAAATCTCAAAGGGAATAATTTATTGAGAGGAGATTAACACATGAGGGATTTTAAAATTATCATTGAAGATTATGAGGTTGAGTATGAGGATGTGTGCATCAAATTGTTTATGGACATGGTAGATGAAAATTCTTGAAAATGGTTTAATTCCCTTCGCATTGGATGCATTCATTTATGGGAAGAGATGTAAAATGGTTTTATAATTTAATATTTTGTTAGGATTAATCCAATATTTCTCTTAGCTAAATTTAAGAATATAAATAAAAATACTAATGAGTGTGAGTAGGACTTTAACACATGGTTCAACAAGACCATGATGTGAGTACCCAAAAACATACTTGAAAAAGCATTGTGATGCCTTTGATAAGAAGGTTTCATATTTATTGAGGGACAAGGCTCTTACTAACCGAAAATTGGGATTCAATATTTCCATCCAAATTAAGAACAAAATCAATGATGTGGGAAAGCCTTTAAACAAGTGGGTTGATGTGAAGATGGTAAATCTAGAAAAAACATGGCTAATGAAAGTAGACAACTTGGAAGAAACTATCAAAACATTGACCTCTGTTGTTAGAGAAATGTCATATAAACTAGCTAGATCTAAGAAAGGGGTCCCTCAGGTATCTACCAATTACGAAAGGGGTCCAAATATGAATAAAGCATAAAGGAGGGTTTCTTTTCATAATCAAGATAATGATAGAGGGAAGATACCTAAACTTAAAGAAAGAAAGGATGGAAATTAGAATAGATGGGCTAAAAAGGAAGTTCCTGATCTTTTAAATGCCATGGTAAATGCTATAAATTATAATTTAGAAATTGATTGGTGGGATAAATGCTTCCTTCCACACCCTTCATGTGATACTACTAAAAAAGTCGATGAATATCTAGGTGAAATTGAAAATAAATCATCTGACTATGTTATTTTTATGTTTGATTGTCAAAAACCTCAAGATGAAACTACTACCTATATAGAATTATCTATTGATACTAAGTTTGATTAGTTTTGGAGTTTTATTGAAATGAAGAGTGTCCCAACTTCTGACTTTACTTGTGATGTTAAAATGATATAAGCATATAAATTACCCTTTTATGATTTTATTCACTTACACTCCATGATGATCAATAAATATCCTAGGGGTAATCAATCAACTGGGAACAGGTAGTTGTTAATTAATATAGTAACTACCCAAAATAATGACCACAACTTGAGAAGTTGGTAACTAGATGATGCTCCTCAACACATTTCCCCTACAAATCCCAAGGTAGGGAATATGCTTTAAAAAATCAAAAAGAACAATAGTATTCTAAAAATATTACAAGATGGAACCTATAACCCAATATTTTAGGCCTACAGCTGATCCTACTAGGAATAATAGAACACCCATAATGTCTAGCATCCCTAAGAGTAAAAAATAGCTTAAATAAAATCTAGATTTGAAGGTTATTTTCAAAAAATTCCAAATCCATCCTAACGTTATCTGCTTTAGATTTTAAGTGACTTCATTCCAACTAAGCATGCCACTACCCTTATGCTAAACACACCTCTTCCTCCATATAGTGTGTGTGATATGGCTCATGTGTTAAGTCAATTAAAGATCACTGTACCACTTATTGATTTATTATGAATACCTAAACATAGGAATAGGGAATTTGAATATTTAGAGTTTAGTAAAAGGTTAGTTGTAAATGAAGTTAAGTTACCCCAAACACCTTGAGAAGAGGATGATGAATCCAAAAATCTTGTTGAACCCTCTCCAGAGGTATATTTGGGGATGGCATTATTAGAGAGTCAGTTGTATGTGGATCTATTTTATATGACTCTACTGATCAATGGTCTTATTGTTCGCAACTACATGTTTGAATATAGTGCTTCTTGGAATGTGATGCCCTTGGCTATCCTCTAAGATCTTGGAGTTAACATAATGTCAGCATTTGATATGTGTTATGACATGGATTAATTAGAATTTCCAATTGTTGGGCAAGTTAAGGGACTAGTGGTGAAATTGGCAGTTCATCTTGGAAAGTATTTGAACATGGACATGGTGGTAGTGGACTACTAGATTAAATGGGGGATGTTTTTGTCATGTAAGCGGGCTGCAAGCATATGTGGAAGTGTGAAAATGGACCTTTAATTTATCACCATTCCTTTAGAGGGTAAGATGGTTAGACCTTATAGAGATCCAAAGATGGTACATGTGATTAATGATCCAAAGCATGCCGTTAATAAGGTATTGTACACGAATGTTGACCTTGGAAATACTACTAGAAATGTTAATAGTAGTGAACATCTTTTTTTTATTGATGTAGATCCTAAAAAAGAAAATGTAATTTATAATATGTGCTTCGGTGAGGCTTGCTCTAATATTGGAAATGGAATTGGGTTGTCTTTTATGCCCCCAATGGTAAATGCTTTACGTTTTATTTTCATCTTTCTTTTGAGTGAATTACCAATATTGTTTAGTATGAGTAACTCTTAATTGGTCTAAAGATTATCTATGAATATGGAATCAAGTGTTTTATTGTTAAGGTTGATTCTGAGTTGGTAGCAAACCAAGTCTACAATGATTTTTCCATGAAAAATAAAAGGTTGAAATAGTACCAGAATGCTATGTTAGACTTGTTGGAGTTCTTTGATGCATTCAATATTTTTGATCATGATATAAGTTTCAACCAAGAATTTGATAAACACGTAATGTTAGGTAATCAATTTGACCTTGAAAATATGACCCCCCTATTTTAGTATCAGGTGGAGGTGCTTGTCAGGCCTTTAGTCCTAGATAATGTTTATCACTTGCAAGTCTTTGATGACAATGAACAACTTAAGAGGTTTGTAAAGTGAGGTTCAGTTCCATGATCAAATTATAGACTTGAAATCTATGCTTCAAGTTTGTGATGGAAAGGAGACCATGTTTTGGAAATACATCATTAATCCAAAGATAAACACTATCCCAAGAGAATTAGTCAGTTTGGAGGCATATTTTGATGGAGCTGATAGAATCAAGTTGAGAGACTCATTCATTTCAAAAGATGTAACTGAGTAAAACTTGGGTTCTCATGAGAACATAAGCAAGGTCTGGATGGGTACTTAGTTAAGTGAATCTAAGAATAAAGATTACATGAATTTTCTAAGGAAGTACAAAGATTACTTATTGTGGTCATATTTTGGGTTTAAAGTGTATAGGTAAGACTTGTTCTAACACATCATCCCATTATAGCCTAATAGAAAACCTTCCAAGAAGAAAAAAGGTCCATTGACCCCATCTTGGCCACCAAGATATAGGAGGATATAAAGAAGCTAATCGATGGTGGTAACCTTCAACCCATCACGTATCCATCATGGGTTTCAAATTTAGTCCCTATATGGAAGAAGAATGGTGATATCTACTTGTGTTTGGATTTTTGGAATCTAAACAAAGCTTCTTTCAAAGATAATTATACCTTGCCTAAAATGGAAAACCTACTATAAAGTTTTACAAGATCAAAAATTGTGTCCACATTAGGTGGCTTCTTAGTTTACAACTAGGTTTTAGTGAAAGAATCTAAGAGGTCCAAGACTACATTCACCATTCCATAGGGAACATATGTACATGCCTTTCAATTTAATGAATGATAGTGACACATTCTAGTTGGCTATGGATGTTGCCTTTATAGGGATAACTAACCAACTTAATATTGTATTTCAAGGTGATAGCACTATGTACTCCAAAATAAGACAAGATCATTTGGAGCATCTGGAAAAGGTGTTGATTGGGTGCAAGAAATTTAGCATTTCACTTAATTCCAAGAAGAGCCACTTTGGAGTATAAAAGGATAAGTTTATAAGACATATAATGTTCAAAGATGGTGTCATGATTGATCCTGAAAGGGTTAAAGCAATTGACAAAGTCCCTATCCCATAATCCCAGAAAGAAATTTATTATTTCTTTGGACAAATTAAATTTATAAGGAGTTTTGTGTCAAATTTTCCAGAGATTACTACGCCTAATACTTCCATGTTGACGGACCAAACCATCAAATGGGAGGATAAGTTTGTGAAAGCATTTAGTGACATCAAGGGAGATTTGAAGTCTATTCCTATCTTATCTAGTCCTGAATACATAAGGTCATTTCATGTATTCTCTCTTCCATCATACAATAATATTGCTATTGTCCTATTACAAAATAATGAAGATGGTCATGATCAGCCCATATCCTGCTTTACCAAAGCTATACAAGGTATTAAATGAAAATATACTATTATGGAGAAACAAGTCTTAACTCTTTTAAAGGATGTTAAAATGTTTAGACCTTATATTTTGAGTTTAAAAATTGTTGCCTATATCCCACACACCATGGTGAAGGACATTTTAACTTAGAATAAATTATCCAATAAGAGGTGTAGGTGGGTCAATAAGTTACAATAGTATGATATAGATGTCTAGACCACCAAGTTAGTAAGAAGGATGGGTCTAGCTAGCCTTATTTTTGAGAATAATTTGTAAGTCATTGAGGTGAAAAATGTTGTTTTTAATTTTGATGATTCTCTGAGTTAATTTAATGCATATCTATGGTATAGATACATTCTTTACTACTTGTAAAATCTAAATTATCTCCCTAACTTGGATAGGAAAAAAAGGAGAAATCTCTAATTAGTATCCCAAAATTACTTCTTGACCAAAAATTGATTTGCACATAATAATCCAGATGGGATTCTCTTGAGATGCATTCTAGAAGAACATACCACTGTCTTGATTGAATACTTACATAGTGGAGTTTGTGGTGGTCATTTTTCACCGAAGCTTATAGCTCATAAATTTTTTCATCCAAAGATGTGGCTTAGATGGTCCAAAGATGTTAAAAGTGTCAGCATTGTTTTAGAAGAATGAAAGATTCTTGTTCTCTTTTCTTGCATCCTATGATTATTTATGGCCCATTCAAATAGTGGGGAATGGATTTAGTTAGAGAAACCATTGATTCAATAATAACTAGGCATAAATGGATACTAGTTGAAACTAATTAACTCACCAAGTGGGTTGAAGTAATCCTTAAAAGGAGAATGACACATAATGTAGTCGTGGATTTCTTACTAAATCAAATTATTTTTATATTTAGTGTGCTGGTTAAGATAATTGTTTATAGTGTCATGGACTTCAAAGCCAAACCTTTGGTATCATGATGCAAAGAATATGGGACTGAACTGACTTATGCTTCTAACCAAAATCCTCAATCAAGTAATAAGAACTTGCTAAAGATTATTAGATAAACTTTTGTAAGCAAATAAGAAGAGGTGGGGTGAACAAATGAATTTTTCCTTATGGATTGATAGGATTATGCCTAAGAGAGATACAGGTAGAAGCCCTTTTGAGCTTGTTTATGAAGCTTAAGTAGTTTTGATTATGAATTTGTAGTGGCCAACATATCATCTCATATAATAACTAAAAGATGATGAGCAAATCAACAATTATGAAATTAGCATTAACCAAATTATTGAGCTTGATGAAATTCAAATAAAAGGTCAGAAAAGACACCTAAAGTTCAAGGAGAAGTTAAAGAAAATATTTGATGGAAAGTACACTCTAATAACTTTCCAAGTAGGTGATCTGGTTCTATTTTGGGACATCATGCATGTGGAAAAACCTAAACATGGGAGGTTTGATTCCTTTTGGATGAGTCCCTATTCGATAGACTATTGGATTGGGGAACATACCATATTCTTGAGAGACCTGAATGGTGGAATACTAGAGGTGTCAGTCAATGTCAGGAATTTGAGGCACTCCTTTGACTGAGTTTATAATCTATGTACCATATTGTATAGTATATGTTTTTCCCTTCTGTTGTGTCATTGCTTTGTTTCTTATTTGTTTTGGGTTTTGTTTATATAGTTTCCATTCCTTTTATTTTTTCTACATCTTTAGATGCTCCAAATCTATTTTTATTAAGTCTATCATGTTTTGTTGAGACTTTATGTTTGCTGAAAAATCTTAAGTTTTGAATCCATAGCCCAATAAATTAGCACTTGGTTTAGTATTCTATGGTTCTTTGAACACTGGTACATGATATAGATCGATAGGAAATAACCAATATTAGTTCTCAAAATTGCACTAGATTAATTGGGCCTTTATCTATATCAATGTTTATGTCCTTAACCAGATTTCTATCTCCATGTATTACTTTAGAATATCAAGTTCATGTGCATTATTTTCTAAGTATTTTATCTTGTCTTTGCTTGGTGAAGATGTTTTTTCCCTTAGATGTTTTAGGCCTTTTGCATGAACATAATTTCCAACAAAAATACGCCTTTGGATTTATTTATCTCAATTAAAATTTTTGAAGTCTTATTTCTATTGAACATTTTTTTTGCTACAAATGTTCTAAAGGAATTCAATGTCTTATCGCTTTTAGGCTAAGTATTTTACAAAATTTCTAAAGGGTTATTTCAATAGGTTTGGGTCATTTTTTTCAGACTTTTAGGCCATGTAAAAAAGTCTAGAGGGAACATACCCTTGAGGGATTTCACCCACACAAAAATCTTGAAGGAATTGTAAGGTCATTTGTTTTGACCAAAAGTATTTTTCAGAAATCCCAAAGGGTTATTTTGCCTTTGCAAAAGTTTTGAATGATCATTTCCATCAGGCATTTTTCCTTTTCAAAATTCCTAAAGGAAAATTTCAAAGGTAGAAGGACACTTCCAAAAACCTCAAAAGACACTTTTGAATTGTAATTTTGCCTTTAAAATATGTCTTGAGGATTAATTCCTTCGGGCATTTTGCCCTTGTAAAATTCGTGAAGTGTGTCTAAAAAATGTCTGATGAATAAATTTGTATTTAGAGGACACTTGCACAAATTCTGAAAGGCACTTTCGAGAGTTCAAAGGACCATTCAAAAGTTTGAAGAGCATTTTTATGGGGCAGTTGCCCTTGAGAAAACATTTGAAGGGTATATTTAAGTGCCCAAAAGATTCTTTTAGCAAAATTGCTCCAAGGTAGATATCTATTTATTTCAGACATTTTTCCTAAGCTAAGATTCTGAAGGAATTGCATTTTTTTATGAGATGTACCAAACTCAATTTTGTGAGGAAATTACTTTTGATAAAATGTCTGAAACAATTGTCTTGACAAAGGCATAACGGTTTAAGTCTCAATTCTTATGGTAAAAGTGCAAAGTCAAAATCTATTTGATAAATTATCTCAAACATTTTGTCCAAGATAATTGCCCTGATAGAATGCCCTAAAAAATTGTTGCAGGATAATTGTATCGAAGAAATGCCCAAATAGACGTATTAAAGTGAATAGGAATGCTAAAGACAAAGAGCTCATTGATCAAATTGTCACCGAACAAAGTCCTTGAAAAAATATTATTGAAATGTATATATGATGGTATCTTTGACATTTTTTTGATGGATACGTAGACTTCAAATTTAAGCTATAGGGACTAGCCATTAGGATTTAAATGTCTAGATTGGTTACATGAGCATAAATTTTGGGCTCCATGAATTAGTCATTTATTTTCAAGTGGAGGTAGATCAAATGGCATGCTTTTACATAGAGTAGTAAATTTGATAGTGCATGATCAAAGCTGAATAATCAAAGGAACCGAGGACAAGCACAAGTAGGACAAGTGTCAATTTTATGGGGAATGATTTTAAGTTTGAGCATGTTCTAAAAATCCTATGGTGCAAGCTAGCAGTTGGTAATTCAACAGGACCCAAGATCAAGTAAGATAATTCCACATGGTGTACATATTCTCAAATAACTTGATACTATTTGTAAGGTACATAGGAAACTTATAGGGTTATCAAGGGGCATATCCTTGAGGCCAAGTAAAAGACATTATTCAATAATGCTCGACCCCTAGGATCATGACCTAATAAAATGTGTTTGCTTATCTCAACTAGATATGATGATGCGTAGCTAATGTTATACAGTCAAGCAACTTGTAAACAAACATAGAAATGACAAGTGGCATGATTATGTGGCACAAATTAAAAAGTTAAGCATCTCATGTAAGATCGACAATCCATGTAAATTCATGTGCACATATCGATGACATGAATGAGAGTGGGTTTTTCAAAGGGGAATATGACTTAAGTCTTTTGTATTATTGTGCTTGTCACAGTTCCTCCATGAGAGGAAATATTATAGGTTTGTAAAATTAGAGTTGGGCCACTCTAAAGAAAATCTTTGAGAAGCCATGAATAAAGAATATTTTCAATATGATCATCACAAGGTAATGGGAATCCTTTGATGTGCATAAGAGAATGATAGACATCTAGAGGATTCTATATTTTCCATCAATTAATAGAAAAACATCTTCAACTAGTTTCACATAAAGATAAATGGTTTGTTTGCTTTAACCACAAATATTATTTTTTGTAGCTCATGGAAAGGGGAGATCTAGAATATAAAGCAAGGAGTTTATTGCAAGTCTCCATCATTCCTTGTAAAGGCAGTTGTAACAATCATTTTCTTTGTAGTTCAATGAGTATGTCACGTGTGGTAGGGAATATTTTCTAGCTAGGAGCCTCTTGGCAAGATTTTGACACTTACAAATTTGAATTGAGTAAGAAATCTATAAATATAAGGCTTGTCTTCTATTCAAAGGTTGCTGGTTGTTGTTGGTTTGTGTTCTTCTCTATGTATAGGTTCATCCAAATTTCAAGATCACTGTTGTATGTGTTTTTTAATCTCTTTCTAAGGTGGTTGCATCTTGTACAACCACTAGTAGGCTTTGAGAGATTTTTTCTATATCTCCCCTCTCGAACATGAAGGAATTACACCATGCTTGTCCCCATGGCAATACTATCAAACATTGATATATGTAATATTTTATTTCAAGTTAATCAAAAATACATGTGGTTCTTTACTGTATCTTGTTAATGAAATGCAATGAGATATTTTACATGTTGTGTTGATTGTATATCTAGCTCTATGTTCACTACTGGTTATCATCTTGGACATAAATCTAAGATATAAACCCCTTTTCGCATTGATATTTGGAAATATTTTGTTGAATATCTTATCAGGGCACCTTGAGTTCATAGATTTAGTAGGAAAAAGTATCTGAGATTCTATTTTCATTGTATGTTCTAGGGTTTTATAGGTCATTTGGGTATTTGCATTGTATTGGCACCAATGGATGCAAATTTCTCGTTGTCATTTACATGGCTTGCATTTTGGTTTTCCTACATTTTGTAATAGGTGATGCCAATTACGTCGAAAAAAACCCTAATATATGAAAATCACTATCACACCACCCTCATTTTTTATAACTAACAAAATATCCTACCCCATCCTACCCTACATTTAACACACCCTTTACATACCATAAGTGTTATTTTCCTTGAAAATATATAAGATTGTGCATATTTAAAATGTGTTTACAATTTGTGCTTGAAATCCTAGTGCTGTAGTTTCACATTTAGCCCCTGTTTTTGAATATTTTATAAAAATGAATACTATTGTTATCCATTCATCTATCTCTAGTAGCTTGTGTATGACATAAAACATTTGAGCATCTCATGTGACAACCCTTCGCAGCTGAAGTGTGCAAACTTGGTTATGCTTTGGTCATATTTCCCCATTGTGCTAAGAATACTCATGGAGAGTGAGTTGTAAAATCCCTCCATGTGAGCAGGTTACCCCATAGGTTCTCTCACCTTAGTTCATGTAGAGCCAAAAGTAGCAAGGAGTTAACCATACCCTCTGAAGGTGTCTCTCTTTGAATATTTGCATTTCGTTCATATTTTGATGCCAAACCCTCCCCTAGCTACAACGACATACTAGCGGGTTTTCCATCATTGCTTTCCATTTCTCTCAAGTGTGCAAAGTTGAGCGTATGAGTTGTACAACTAAGAACCAACGCTTTGTTTTCATACAATAATATAATATTCAGGGTCAAATACAAAAATATTGGGGGAAAATTTTTGATGGAGGGGCAGAAGAAAACAAAAAGATATTTTAATGGGATACGTTGATTAGCTTTACATATATATATATATATATATATATATATATATATATATATATATATATAAAATTAATTTTGGTGGCCCTCATTACTTAGTTGACCTCGAAAATCATTTAAAAAACAGCCTCTCCGGAAAAAAATTAAGATTTTAAGATGTTTTTTTACAATGTTGTAACATACTTTTCTAACATTAATTGTTTTCTTCGTCATTGCAAAAGTGAAGTGAGCTTGCCAATCCATTAAAACATCAGTAGGAGAAACATGCACGATCCTTCTCGACGTTGGAATCTCTATTATAAATGCCTGCATATTTGCCAATCATTTCCCGTAAACTTGGAAGCAGCAGGAGCATTAGAAAATGAAAATCGAGGATCCATTGCCCACCCAAAACCCAGATCCGACAGAATGGTCTCACGGACTCTTCTGCGGCTGGAAAGATCTTCGTAACTGTATGTAAATTATTTTTCCGCTCCTCCTCCTTATCACACATCTGAATTTGTATTTGTTATATGCTAACAATAATGTTGTGTGTGATGGGAGTACAGTTTGCTTCACATGCTGCTGCTCTTGCATCACGTTCGGCCGAATTGCGGGGATAGTGGATGAAAATCTAACCAAGCAATTTGCTTCATTTTGTTTTCAAATCTAACCCCACTTCTTGTCGACACAACATGTTGTGCAACCGAAGCGATGTATTACTCCCATCCATGGCTATCGTGATGCAAGCTCCACCAAATTCAACATGGCGGGGAGCTCGTCCAAGGTTTTTCTTGTACATTGATGCTGCCCGCCGTGTGCTCTGCGGCAGGAATACGGAGAACTCAAATACCAAGGATATGATCCAAAATTGGGTAATATAGTCGTCTTACTAATTCTCCTGATGTAGATTGCTCAATTGTTTTGCAGTTAATAAGTATAATTTTTTTGCTATAGGTTGGAAGGGGAATCAGGAAAAGCAACAGAAAGAACAGGGAGAGGGGATGGGGATCAGCATGGCACCTCCTGTGGGTCAAACTATGAGTGATCCATAACATCTTCTGGTCGTGGATTTTCTCAACAATTAATCTTGCCCTTTGATATTGTAAGGTGGATGCCCTTTGATATTGTAAGTTGATGAACCTTTGATATTTTAAGTTGGATGAACCTTCGTTGCTGTTAAATATTGGGTACGAGGAAGTGGGATTATAGTGATATAATAAGGTGGATGAACCTTTGTTAGTGTTAGTTGGGAGTACTTATCATTGTTAAATATTGTTTGGCTAGCGCACCTTGGAGTGGGATTCTAGCTTTCCAACATGCCAATTTAAAAAATAAAAAATAAATTTTTATTATTAAAGAAATAATATATATATAATTATTTTAGAAAATTGTTGAAGTTCAAAATAATTGTAAAAATTTTATTCCATTTTTAATTTGGTTAGTTATTATATAATTTTATTTTATTTATGGGAATGAGTAGAAACAACACGTCTTTAAACAATTATAGAAACTACACGTCTTTAAATTCTGTAACTAATATTTTTTTTTTTCTAGAATTTTACAACAAATTTAATGTTGTTGAAACTAATTTACAATATTGAATGCAGATCATGTCTCAAAATTTATAATTTATACATGAAAAATAAACCAATAACAATTTGTAGATAATATCATATAAATTTTTAGATATTTCAAAATAAAAAATAATGTTTAAATATAAGATTACTTCACTCAAATAAACATAAAAAAAAGTCTCTCACAAATATACAACATATCAAAATTATGATACTTTAAACAAAGAAAAATTATGATATTTAAAAAAAAAAAAGGAAATTTAGTGTAAAGTACATTTGACAATATATTATAAATAAAAAATTGCATAAAGTACTCTTTCTAATCAAATTTAGTGAAAAATGCATCTGACATTATATAGCATAAATAAAGTATTTTTTTAAAAAAAATAAAAAATTTAATATTTTTTATAAATTAAAAGTTTGAAGTTAAATTCGACTATTTTAAACTAATGGTCTAGAATAGTTGCAATATATTTTTGGATAAACTTATTTGTTTAAACAAGATTTTTGAAAATAGTGAAGTACGGAACATTCTTAGAATTAAAAAAATTATATACAATTCATTAGGTTAAAAATCAGGAATAATATTTTTATAATATACATAGAGAAAATTAAATTAAAGGAATTGGCTTTGAAAACTATTAGATTAGAAGGGTATATATATAGAGGAAGTAATATTTAAAATTTGTAATTATTAACTATATGGACACTTAAATAATTATGACAAAAAGATATTACTATTTGTGCTTTTTATGTCATGTTTTTACTGAGTTGAGCATTCTATATTTTTGACCAAACTTCGTAGTGCATGGTTGGGTTTATATATGTGGATGAATTCTTCTATAGGCATGTACATTGATTAATCATAAGAGATAAACTTGTAAATTAATTTTAAGATTACAAGTTGTCTTATTAATCATGTTTTATAATTTGATAGCAACAATTAAGTTAATAGTTGATAAGATTTAATAAATTTATGGAAATATAGATCCCCAAATAATTTGTATATAATTAATTATAAAAATAAATACAAGATAAAAAATTGGTTGATCTTGAAAAAAATCTATGAAGGTTTATATGTTTGATCAACAATTCATCAAAATTAATGAAATTGTGTCATGTGATTGCCTAAGTGATACCTGACATATCTCCATCAAAGTTGGCAAAGTACTTGGTTGGAAATGAAATAGAGGGGAACTAATACCATGTGACCATGAGTACGAAAGGTAAACCTTTTTACATTTACAAACATAAGTCACTCATTTTGAAGGTGCTTAACTTGATTTAAATTTCAAACTATATTTTTTTTTTTCTTTTTTTTTTTTTTTTCCTATTCAGAATTATCTAGCATCCTAAAACAATTATTGTAGCATTTCTGAATTTTGAAATATATAATACATGCATTTTTTTTTTTTTTTAATAGACTAGTTGGGTGCAAGTAGAACTCTATAATGTAATGGAAAATTAAAAGGGTCTTAAACCCAATGTATTTCCTTAACACTTGGAATGAATGTAATTCATTTTTGATTTGAGTGGATATAAGTTTTAATATATTTATTGGTTCATTTTCATGTGAAATTGATTTATAATATGATTTTTATAATATACTAAATTATATGGAAATGTAGAAGTTGTAATTTATGAAAAACTAGCTTGAATAGATATACACTATGTCTTGGTTCATAAAACAATTAATGGAAAGACATTAAATTAATCAAAGTAATATTTTATATGAAATTGATATGTGATCAAGGAATAAGGAAAATCATATCTCATGATTTTCAATAAATGGACAGGTTTTAGGATGCATGTCTTTTACTAAGAATAATTGGTTAAACCAAACCTTGTATGTGTAGGTGAATGATGTAATTCTAGAGTTGAGACATTGGTGCCCCTTATAAACCAAAATGGAATATATAAGCACTTAAAATATTACATTATTATATATTAAAGGAAAAAAATAAACTGAATAAGTCAAGGTGTAGTTTAATGGAAATTGATGTAACACCAATATGAATGAAATTCCTTGACATTACATAGAAATCAAAATTAAAGACAATGTTTGGTCATTATCTACATAATCTCACTTGAAGATAGATAATACTAAAGGATAAAAATTGAATGGTTATAAATATGTAAATGTGGATACTCAACATAAATGTTAAAATAGGATTTGCCTAGTAGGCCAGATGTAGATAAATAGTGCTATCTAATTATTTAGTAATGTGTAAGGCCAAGGTAGTTTAACAAACATCGGATCCTATCGACAATGTTCCTAAACCAAGGAACTGAATGGAATTCGATGTAAAATGACCATGTCTCTAATGGTTAATATTAATAAAATAAGGTAAAAATGGGTTGTAACTTAACAATGTTATTTAAAAAACTCTTGTCTTTTATGAGAGATATGTACCATGTGTTCAAATGTATAAATATCTAAAACATTGACAAAGTTACAATATTAAAGAAGCCCGAGTATTTTCAAAACAAAATTAGAGGATTATTAATTGAAATTGAAATATAATTCTTGATGTCATGAGTTAACTAATGGATGATAAATTGAAAGTAAGAATGGACTACTATTTCCATTTATAATGGTAAATTTTATTAATGTAATGACACAAGTAAGCATTAAAAAATGATATGAATATCAAATTTGTAAAAACCCTCTGATTAGGTACTGGTGATAAGAAAAATCATTATTTATTTATTTATTTTTTATATTATATATCATTTATAACATAAATAAAAAATGATTAGATTAAAATTAAAATGAAATCAAATGTGAAACAAGATTCAATATATAAGTGAAGAAAATGTATAAATGATTTATCATTCGAGTAACAACCATGATTTAACTTCTCCAAATTTGTTTGATTGGGTGATAGACATTAAGACATAGCAATTACCTTAAAGGTAATAATTTCTCTTTTAGAGATAACCTATGCTTTTCAATAAGGATTTTGAATTTACAAATAAGGATTGCAACTGGGAATGCTTTACTTAGTTTGGTATTATTATATAAATAAACTTCTTAGATTTGAAGTTTTGGATAACGTATTTGTTTGGGTAAAGAAAGCATCATACTTCTATAGACCACATATAAATGGTTAAGAACATATTTAAGCTACTTAAAATAAATACCATCAATGATTATTCAAATAGTTATTCCCATGATATCCATAATGTTATGAGATAATCTAAATTAACCATTAAATGGATAAATTATTATGGTTAGAGACACAATAAAATCATGAAATAGACTAAACATAAATTTAATAATCTTGCAATCAATATTTGTCATAGAAGATTAAGCACTACTCATAACCCAAGATAAATCATCTCATATAAATACTTTCAAGTTTCAAGGGGTGAGATAAACAAATAAACCCAATTTATATTATTCGATTGTTAATTATATAAATAGTCTTCCCATGGCCCACAACCAATGTAAATATTAATTTTTATAGATGGAATGTCTACCAAACAACTAATAAACATTAGTATTCCCCTTCCCCCTACTCACTTTAATAGTGGATGGCATAGGACTCCATTAAGAATGGGATATTTATCCATCTATTACTAGTTGATAATTAATTTAATACAATAGGCATACATCCAGCATAGTTGTAGACTGGAAAATTTCCAAATAAAAATCAATAATTGTTCATTCATTTTTTATCCCCTTCTTAAATTGTAAAATAATACAATAAAAACTCCATAACCTATTAAGGAAGTTTAAAATCTATCCAACCCATAGTACGACTTAATCATGACATAGTACCTAATGAACTATGAGTTAACTTTGTGGCTGAACTTCTAATATGATAATTGCATAACATAACAGTGCAATTTTTACAATAAAAACATAATTTATCATTATCATGATAGATATGAAAAACATGAAAGATAATTTTTATCCCTCAAATTTTTATTCATTATTTTCATAATATATATTTAAATTCAAATATGTACATTTAGATAAGTTATAGTATACATTTTGATGTATTACAATGATATCACCATATACAAAAGGATACAATAATGAATTAAAATTCCAATGTTCATAAGATATCCTTGTAATATTATACCAAGCATTTATTCATAAAAGTAACAAAGTTCTCATTCTATGTGGGTACTAGGTACCAGTAGAGAC
>JARHVA010007715.1:7500-117500 GCA_037957365.1 Torreya grandis | reverse complement strand
AACTAGTATTGATTCATATTGAATGATTCAAAAAATTACAATTCATGTCTAGTTAAAAAAATTGAGAATAAAACTAAACTATAATTTTAGACCCTTATATGGTCATGTATGGGCTCTGAAAAATTTAAAAAAATGTCTCATAACTAGAAGGGTAGGTTATGATTGAATTGAAAATTTTGAACTAGTTGTTTTGGCATAAATATGGACTTAAATGGAGCTACAGATCAAAATTTAAGGGCTCTGAAAGTCCAATCACTTTTTCTACATCAATAGCATAAAATCTATTGATTGAAAATAAAAATATGTCACAATCTATATATACAATATTCCATATAAATTTTGAGAGATTTTTTAGTAATAATTAAATTCTAAATATATGGTTATTTCATTCAAATAAATTGATGAAAACATAGATTAGTTAAGAAAAAATATTAAACACATACAATCTTATATTGATGAAAACTAGTAGTTTATAAGATTATATATATAGAATAAGTAATAATTGACAATCTTAATTACTGAATCTATAGATACTTAGATTATTACATTACCTGTATTAAAATATATTACTATAATTGAGTTGATGTTACAAATTTTTAATGCTTTGTTTGTCTAGTCATTACTCATTCAAGTGTTCAATATTTAACAAATAACTTATTATTGAATAGCTGGGCTCATACATGCAGATGTATTCTAATGTAGGTATGCACTTAGACATTTGGCAATGATTAATCACAAGAGAAAATATTCTAGATTAATTGTAAGATTTGAAGTTCTCCTGTTGTTCATGATTTATAAGTTCGACAATAGTAATAACATTTATGTTCAATAAGATTTATTGGATTTTTGGGTACATAGATCATTAAATTATTTGAATGTAATTAAATAGATAAATAAATGTAATATAAAAATTTGATTGATTTTGAAGAAAATGTATGAAGGTTTGTAGTATTTGTTTATGAATCAATGATCCATCAAATTTAATGAAAATGTGTGAATTATTTATACAAACAATATTTAACATATTCTAATCAAGGTTACAAAATACTTTGTATGAAATTGTGTGTGTGTGTGTGTGTGTGTGTGTGTGTGTGTGTATAATTAAAAAAATACAATGTTTGAAATAATAACATCGAGTCCTAATCCCATATCATGATGGGTAGGTAAGGAAACTCATTCTACATGTATAAAAAATAATTTCTCAATTTTAAAGGATTTGATGTGATTTAATAAATTTTCATTTCAAACTATTAGTGGTTTGTTCTACTAAGAGTTAGCTACCAGTATGCATCAATTGTTGTATGATTTATGAATTTTGAGATATATAATAGATGATTTTTTAATTTATTTATTAGGCTAGTTAGGTATAAGGAGAAGTTTATAATGTAATATTGATAATAAGAACTTTTAATACAATCTATTCTCTAAACACTTGAAATGGTTATAAATCATTTGTAAGTTGAATGAATAAAATTCTTAATCTATTTATTAATTTTTTTAATGTGAAATTGAAATGGATATGCACTAATTATAATTTATAAAAAACCACCTTACATAGATATACATTACATCTTAGTTCATAAATTATGTAATAAAATGATATTGAATTAATAAAATTAAAATCTTAGATGAAATGTATATGTGAACATGAAATAAATTAAATCATATTGTATGATTATAATTAAATTAATAAGTTTTAAGATGCAAGTCTTTTACTCAAAATAATTGGGTAAACCAAACATAACTTAGATGCATAGATGAAAGATGAAAGTTATGTGACTCTTGTAAAATCAAAATAGAATACTTAATCATTTGAAACATTAAATAATTATAGTTTAAAAGGATATATAATATGTAATTCAATAAAAATTAATGTAATATTAATATAAATAATTTTTTTTAATATTAAGGAGAAACTCAGATTAAAAACACAATAAAGTTGCAATCTCTTTAATCTTATATGAAGATAAATAATACCAGAGTGTAAAAATTGATTGCTCGTTTATGTAAATCTACACCCTCAACATATAAAATGTTAAAATAAGATCTATCTAGTAAGCTGGAAGCTAATTATTTGGTAAGTAGTAAGGCCAAGGCAGATTTACAAATAGTGGATCCTATGAGGGAAAGTGCCTAAACCAAGGAATGGAATGTACATTGATGGCTGACACCCATTCCTATAATGGTTAATACTATGAAAATAAGGTAAATAAGGGTTGCATTTTGACAAGTTCGAAAAACTACTCTTCTCCTCTACATGATCATGTTACCATTTCATCAAAGGTAGACACACCTACAATGTTGAGGAAGTTTGTGTTGATAAAAGGAACCTAGGGGTGGTCAAAACAAAATGAGAGGATTGTCAGTTGAACTCGAAAGAGAATTCACGAGAGATGGTTTATCTTCTATTTATAAAATTACATTTACCAAATTCACAGGACAATGGAAGCCCACCTTAGTATTAACATACTTTTCCAACATACCTGTTTTCTTCGTCATTACGACTGTACGCTGTAAAACGTGTACTGTGCTGTATTGCAAAACATACAATCCACACAATTCTTCCACTGTACTGCTTAACGTGTCTGTATCGACCGCCAAGTCATCGTCGTTTATGGATTTACTTTGAATTCCACTGGAAATGGACATATTTTGTTTTTATACTAGAATACAATATTCTGCTTCAAATAGAATATTGGAGATTTTTTTTCAAAAACAAAATTTAATGGGATTCATTGATTAATTTTTATTTATTTATTTTAATTCTTATATAATTGATTCCCCTCATTACTTAGTTAACCTCGAAAATCATTTTAGAAACAGCCGCTACTGAAAAAAAAAAAGATTTTAAGATGATTTTTCACTAAGTTGTAACATACTTTTTTAACATAGCTGTTTTCTTCGTAATGCGTAACGTGTGAGTATTGACCGCGAGGTCGTTGTTTCAACTGACCACATATTTTCATGCAATTCAACTTGAAATGAAGATGATTGTAAGTGAGCTTGTAAATCCATTAAAATAACAGCGAAAGTGTGAATAGGTGAAATGGAGACATACAATATTCTGCTTCAAATAGAAACATATTGGAAAAGTATTTTGGACGGAGTGGCAGAAGAAAACAAAAAGAAAATTTAATGGGATACATTGACTAATTTTTTTTTATTAATTATAATTTTTATATATTTGATGGTCCTCATTACTTAGTTGACCTCGAAAATCATTTTAAAAACAGCCGCTACTGAAAAAATTTAAGAACTTAAGATGATTTTTACTAAGTTGTAACATACTTTTCTAACATGTCATTGCAAAACTCCGTGGAAAACACGCTGTAAAACGTGTAGTGTACCGCATTACGTGTCTGTATTGACCGCCAGGTCGTTGTTTCAAATGACCACAATTTACATTCAATTCAACTTGAAATGGAGATGATTGATCCTTCTCGAGCTTGGAAACTCTTGTATAAATGCCTGTATATTTGCCTATCGTTTACCATAAACTTGGAAGGAGCAGCAGCATTAGAAAATGAAAATCGAGGATCCATTGCCCCACCAAAACTCGGATCCGACAGAATGGTCTCATGGGCTCTTCTGCGGCTGGAAAGATCTTCATAACTGTAAGTAAATTATTTTCTCGCTCCTCGTTTTTATCATGGCATAGACTTATCACGCATCTGAATTGTATTTGGATTACAGTTTGCTTCACATGCTGGTGCTCTTGCATCACGTTCGGCCGAATTGCGGAGATAGTGGATGAGGGTTCATCGTGTAAGTGCAGCGCAGACATAATTTATGAAAATCAAACCAAGGAATTTGCTTAATTTTATTTTTAAATTTAACCGCACGAATTGATGACACAGCATGTTGTGCAACCGGAGCGATGTATTACGTGCTGCTGTATTTTACTCCCATCCATGGCTATCGCTATGCCAGCTCCTACAGAACAAAAATGAGGGCCAAATTTAACTTGGCGGGGAGCCCGTCCAAGGATTTTCTTGTACATTGCTGCTGCCGGCCGTGTGCTCTGCGGCAGGAATACAGAGAACTCAAATACCAAGGATATGATCCAAAATCGGGTAATATGGTCGTCTTACTAATTCTCCTTATGTAGATTGCCCAATTGTTTTGCAGTTAATGAGTAAAATTTTTTTGTTATAGGTTGGAAGGGGAATCAGGAAAAGCGACAGAAACAACAGGGGAAAGGGATGGGGATCAGCATGGCACCTCCAGTGGGTCAAACTATGAGCGATACATAACATCTTGTGGTCGTGGATTTTCTCAATAATTAATCTTGACCTTTGATATTGTAAGGTGGATGCCATTTGATATTGTAAGGTGGATGAACCTTTGTTACTGGTAAACATTGGGCACGAGAGAGTGGGATTATAGTGGTATTATAAGGGGGATGAACGTTTAGTAGTGTTACTTGGGAGTACTTATTACTGTAAAATTGTGGCTAGCGCACCTCGGAGTGCGATTATAACTTGCCAACGACCTTGCCAATTTAAAAAAATAAAAAAATAAATTTTAATATTAAAAAAATATTATATATAATTATTTTAAAAAAAAATTAGAGTTTAGAATATTTGTAAAAAATTTATTCAGTTTTTAGTTTGGTTAGTTATTACACAATTTTATTATGTATATGAGAATGAGTAGACACTGCATAGTTTTAAATAATTATTATAAAGTTAATAAAAAACTTACATCTTTAAATTTTGTGAATAATGATGTTTTATTTTCTGAAATTTTGCAATAAACTTAATGTTATTGAGACTATTTTACAATATTCAATGTAGATCATCTCTTAAAATTTATAATTTATAGATGAAAAGTAAATCAATATCAAAATCTATAAATAATATTTTCTAAATGTTTAGATATTTTAAAATAAAAAATAAAGTTTAAATATAAGATCACTTCATTCAAATAAACATAAAAATATGTTTCTCACAAATTTTCAGCATAGAAAAATTATGATACTTTAGAGAAAGCAAAATTATTATATTTTAAAGAAAAAAAGAAATTTTATATAAGGTGCATTTGACGGTATATTATAAATCAAGTGTTCTTTTCAAAAGAAAGAATGAAATTTTATGTATGGTGCAATTGATAGTATATTATAAATAAATTGTTCTTTGTAAAGAAATTTCGTAAAATAATGACATAAATTACTCTATAATCAAATGTAGGGAAAAATGCATTTGATGTCATATAACATAAATAAATATTTTTTTAAAGAAATTAAAAACAAAATAAAAATTATCATATTTTTTATAAATTAAAAACTGAAGTTTAATTTGACTATTTTAAATTAATGATTTAGAATAGTTAAATTATGTTTTAGGAAAAACCTTTTTTTATAAAAAAAGTAAAATATAAAAAATTATTAGAATTAAAAATTTTATATACAATTTATTAGGTTAAAAATCAAGAATAATATTATAATATACACATACAAAATTAAATTGAAGGAATGGGCTTTGAAAACTAATAGTTTAGAGTGATATATATTAAGGAAGTAATGTTTAAAATTTATAGTTATTAGATAAATGGACACTTAAATCACTTAATCATTTTCAAAAAAAGATATTACTATTTGTGCTTCCTTTGTCATGTTTTTACTGAGTTGAGAATTCTATATTTTAGAACAAATTTCCTAGTGAATGGCTGGGTTCATATATGTAAATGAATTCTTATATAGCCATGTACATTGATTAATCATAGGATATAAACTTTTAGATTAACTTTAATATTACAAGTTGTTTTATTAATCATATTATATAATTTAGATAGGAACAATTAAATTAATATTTAATAAAATTTATTGGATTTATAGAAATATACATCCCTAAATCGTTTGCATGTAAATCATTAGAAAAATAAATGTAAGTTAAAAAGTTGTATGATTTTGTTAAAAGTTTACGAGGGTTTATACGTTTGATCAAAAATTCATCAAAATTGATGAAATTGTGTCGAGTGTTTGCACAATTGATACTTTGCATATGTTCATAAAAGTTGACAAAGCGTCCAGTTTAAAGCATAAGAGATGGATTATACATTCTTATTTATTTTTTAATGTTCAAAATAAAATAATAGGGTAATAATCCCAAGTCACCATGGGTACGTAAGGCAACACTTTTGATAGGTACAAATATAAGTTAATTTAAAGGTGTTTAACTTGATTTAAATTTCAGATTAATATTTTTTTCATGTATTAAAACTTATCTACCATTGTGAAATATTTGTAAAATTTATAAATTTTATTTATGAAATATACGTAAAATTTTGTTCTTCAGTAAACTAGTAAGGTGAAACTAGAACTCTATAATGTAATTGAAAATTAAAAGGGTCTTAAACCTGATGTATTTACTTAAAACTTGAAATGAATGTAAGTCATTTTTTATTTAAGTGGATATATGTTTTAATCCAATGATTAGTTCAATTTCTTGGGAAATTGATTTATTTTATGGTTTTTACAGTATACTCAAGTAGCTGGAAATGTACAAGCTGTAATATATGAAAAACTAGCCTAAAAAAATATACACAATGTCTTGGTTCATAAAATAATCAATGAAAAGACATTGAATTAATCAAAGTAATATCTTATATCAAATGGATATGTTAACAGGTAAGAAATTAAATCATATTCTATGATTTTGATTAAATGGATAAGTTTTAAGATGCATGTCTCTTACTTAAAATAATTGGTTAAACTAAACCTAGCCTTGATGTGTTGCTGAAGGATGTAATTCTAGAGTTGAAACATAGGTGACACTTATAAAACAAAAATGAAATACTTAAGCACTTGAAATATTGGATAGTTATAAATTAAAGGTAAAAAATAAAATGAATCAGTTAAGGCGCAGTTTAATGGAAATTGGCATAAGACCAATATAAATGAAAATGATTGACATTAAAGAGAAATAAAAAGTAAAGGTAAAGTGTGGTCATGATGTACTTAATCTCACTTGAAGATAAATAGTACTAAAGGATAAAAATTGAATGGTCATAAATATGTAAATGTGGATACTCGACATAAATCTTAAAATAAGATTTGTCTAGTAGGCTAGATTTATCTAAATAGTGCTAATTAATTATTTCGTAAGGTGTAAGGCGGAGGTAGTTTAATGAACATGGGATCTTATTACCAAAGTTTCTAAACCAAGGAATTGACTGGAATTCAATGTAACATGCCCAAGCCTATAGTGGTTAATCTTAATAAAATAAGGTAAAAATTGGTTGTAACTTGACAATTATAGAAAAAAATACTCTTCACATTTATGATTGATCCATACCGTGTGCTCAAAGTTATACATACCCAAAAAAATTGACGAGTTTAAAATATTTTATAAACCCAAGCATTGTCAAAACAAAAATAGAGGATTAATAATTAAACCTGAAATATAACTCTTGATGGCATGAGTTAATTGATAGATCATAAATGAGAAGCAAGAGTTGTCTCCATATCTCCATTGATAATGCTAGACTTTATTAAGGCAATGACACAAGTGAGCATTGAAAAATGATATGAATGTGGAATTTGTAAAATCCCTCTGATTAGGTACTGGTGATAGGATAAAATCTTTATTTTTTTAGTTATTTAATTATTTTTCATATTATATCCTAGTTATAATATAAACAACAAATGGTTAGATTAAAATTAAAATGAAATCAAATGTTAAACTAAATTCAATATATATAAGTGAAGGATAGGTCTAAGTGACTAATCTTTCAAGTAAAATCCATGACTTAACTTCTCCAAATTTGCTTGACCATGTTATAGACATTAGGTCTTAGCAACAACATTCAAGGTAATGATTTATCTATTGGGGATAACCTATGGTTTGAAATAAGGATATTGACTTTACAACTAATGATTGTAACTAAAAATGCTTTACATCCTAGATATGAAGTTGTGGATAAGATATTTTTTTGGGTAAAGAAAGGATAATAATTTCATATCCCACATATAAATGGTTAAGAACATAATAAACCTACCTAAAATAAATACCATCAATGATTGTTCAATTAGTTATTCCCATCATATCCATAATGTTATGAGATAATCTCAATTGACCATTAAATGGATAAATTATTATGGTTAGAAAAACAAAAAAATTATGAAATAGACTACACATAAATTCAATAATATTGCAGTTAATCTTGGTCATAGAAGATTAGGCATTATTCATATCCCAAGATGAATCAACTCATATAAATACTCTCAAGTTTCGAGGGTTGAGCTAAACCAAGAAACCCAATGTCAATTATTCCATTGTTAATTATATAAACAATCTTCCAATGTCACACAACCAAATTAAATATTAATTATTATATAGGAAAGGTCTACCAAAAATCTAATAAACATGAATATTCCCACTCCTGCCTCCACTCACTTTAATAGTGGATGCCATAGGACTCCCTTAAGTATGTGATATTTATCCATCTATTAGAAGTTAATAATTAATCACATATAATAAGCACACATCCAAAACACATGCACATTGGATAATTTCCATAGATAAATAAATAATTGTTCATTCATTTTTTTTCCCTTCTTAAATTATTAAAATGATACAAGAAAAAATCCATAGCTTGCTAAAGAAGTTTAAAATTTATCCAACCCATGGTAGGATTTATTCATGACATAGTAACTAATGATCTATGTGTTAAATTTATTGATATACTTCTATTGGGATAATCGCATAACCTAAGAATGCAACTTTGATAATCAAAATAAAATTTATCATTATCATGATACACATAAAAGACATGAAAGATAAGTTTACTCCCTCAAATTGTTATTAATTATTTTCATAATATATATTTTAAGTCAAATATGTACATTTCAATAGGATATAATATCCATTTCAATGTATTATAATGATATCACCATATACAAAAGTAAACAATAACCATGTAAGATCTAAAGACCTCAGTTAAAACAACTATTGATACAACAACACTAGAATGAGTTTAAGAACATAAAATATTATAAAAATTTATCAGTTCATTATTTAGACAACATGTTTTTATCATATAAGAAAAAATAAATAAAAAACTTCATAACCAAATCTAGATTTTGGTGGTGCATAATAGCAAGGCACAAAAAGTGATTTATTACTTGCATGTTATAATTATAGAGAGGTAGACCATAAAATGTTGGAAAATTTTCATATCTCTCTTGAGATAAAAGTAACATATTGATTCCTAAACCCAAAAAGGTAATTTACAATAGGTATTTAATAATTATTCCAAGAGATTTAAAGCATACTAACCTACATTTAAAATATAAAATTAAACATAATCAAGATGACTTTCTTTTTTTCATAATTATTCGATGATGAACGAATGTATTCTCATTGCAAGATTTATCTATATCATTACAAAAAATATTACCTGCCATCTCATGTTGTGTTATCACTTCGATTACATATTAGTTTTAGTAATAACACTATGCAAGCACATAGAAAATAATATTTAAAATATAATTATTATACCAATAAAGAAACATTCCAATCAACCCAACATGCACAATTTTTATCTATTTAGTGAATTTTCAAATTCTCATAAGATTTATAAGATACGATATCACTCCACTAATGCATAATAAATAAGATATTCCAATGTTCATAAGATCTCCTTGTAATATTAGATAAAAGGTTATAATTATAAAATATATTCTAGAACGTATGAAGACATAGCTATTCAAATAGTTATAGCCAACCATATAACATGATAAAATAAGATATTCATCATAACACACAAATGGTAGCATAATTTATTAATCAAATAAAATATTTAATTCATTCTAGCACTAAAGTAAAACACACCTATCTTAGTTTCCACAATAGAAAACATACAAACTATGCATTGACCAACAAGATACTCATGAGTCCCACTTAAAAAAATATACTAAAAACTCTAACACAAAGATTAACATTTATAAAAAGAATTTTCAGTAAAACCGTCATAATATAGATAAACTCATTAGTACAGTTATTTATTCTAGTGATACTATATCATGCATCAAACAACACTATCCATTAATCAAATCAATAACTAATTCCTTGGAAGGCTTATATTATATTGTAAAGTGTGATAGTTTTAAGCAAATAATGTGGCTCCAATATAATGTTATCAAAGACATGGATATAATTAGCTATGCCAATAAAAAAATTCATCCAACAGTAAATCACAATAACTAATATAAAAAAAAACATTATTTTTTAAAAGGTGGTTTCAGTAAAAAGATAATGTTCCTCTCATATTTAGTTACCATAGACACTGAATCTATTTATGCTTCCAATATGATTACCACAATTATATCAATGTAACCAAACCACACAATAAATATCTAAAAAAATTATACTTTAAAGGTAAGTATTTTAAGTGAACTAATTAGATTGATAAAAATCATAGAGTAAAGATGAAACATAATTTCATATGAGTTTTTACTATACATCCAACTATTCCAAATAAGAAAAATAATTACACCCATGCAAATATTAGTAATAACCCATTATTATAGGAACATAATGTGGAGAGATGAATTTTTAAATTCTATCAAATAAACTATAGTCATGCTCCCAAAAAATATAAAACCAAATTTATATTAAACATAATAACATACAAATGATGCATTGTAATATACCTTACTAAGGACTTTCCATTGAGATTATTTGATTAATAATTAGTAGAAAATAAAATTAAATTACTATGGAGCTTAAAAATGAATACATTTCATGAAATTCAATACTTAAATCAAGCACACCATATGAGACCAACTCATTAAGGTATTTCAACAAATAATTCACAATCATTCATCATTGATGAATTCAAACAAATAATTCACAACCATCCTTCATTGATTAATTTTGAAAAATAATTCACAACCATCCATCATTTAAAAAATTTGACAAACAACTCACAACCATCTATCATTTAAAATTTTTGACAAATTATTCACAACCATACATCATTGAGGAATTTTTTTATGAAGACAAAATCCTCTTACACACTATCAAATCAAAATCAATAATTACTCATTAAAACACAAACAGCTATGGATAATATCAAATTCATAAAACTAATAATCATGAAACCATGCATAATAGTCCACATTGAAGTATATTCATCCATTTAGATAATAATGGATAAATAAATTGATGCACAAATATAATAACCTTTGTTTTCATTCATGATACTTAGGTTTAGAGGGGCTTGGTAGGTTTAGGATAATTTGAAATCATTCAATCCCTATACATGTCATCATACACTATGTACATACTAGGTACATGCATATGGGTCTATTCACAAACCAAAATTTGTATACCCTGGGACATGTCTTGATTGCTATAGGAAATAAATTATTAAAAACTTAACCAATGGAATAGATATGTGCCTGAATGGAGGACACAAGGTTTTTTTTCCCTTTTCACCTCCTACCATTCCACCAAGTAACTAAGGCCATGATTCATTCTTCTTCATGGCTACCTCCAATCACTCTTTTTATTTTATACACACATTTATGAGCGAATACCATTATTACCCTTATGACCTCTTTCTTCATCCTTAAGGCATGACACAATTTAATACACATGAATTTTTGTTATCCCTAAGAAAACTTTTAGAGTATCTCATCCCCCAAATATTAAATTACACTTTTAAAAATAAATACCACCCAAAAATATCCACAAACATTGAAACCCTTATCATACCTTTTCCAAAACCCATGATAACTAGTTTTTTAATAATTATAAACTTCATAGTAAAACATATTCCCTTTTTCATGCAATAATTAAAATATTTTGGAATGCCAAATAGAATATTTAATCATAAATAATTAATTTACTTAAACCATGGAAAATTACCTCAACCACCATGCACAATAGGAGCAAGTGAAATGATTTGTATTGTTATAACAATATTAAACATAATGAAGGTTAGATTATCAAGATATCAAGGGAAAAATTGTCCTAATGCTAATGCCATACCCTCATTAACCTCAAAATATCATATTTATCTCTATAATATATATATATATATATATATACCATTAAGTATGCCCCATATTTTACCTAATCAATTATACCCTAATTAGTCACTTGTTTGAATATTCCCTACTTGATTGAATACTTAAGCCATATCTTGATCTTCAGTAAGCCCTACCTATACCTAAACCATATCTTGATCTTAATTGTGCCCTACCTAACTTACTATAGTTAAATATAACCTACCTACCTATCCTTATTCTCATCCCTGCTTGAGTATTCATTTATTAATTGATTTATTTACTTGGATATACCTTGCCTACTTAAGTAAGAAATACCTAATTAAATACCCAATCCATATCTTGATCTTGAATGCCATTATTTAATCCTATACATATCTATCTTACTCAAGCCATGTCTTTAAATCAGAAGGGGAATTATCATTTTTTAAAAATAGTATAGGGGGATTTATTGTATGAAAGGATAAAGGAGATGGGGAATTATCAAGCAATGATTGAAAAATAGGAGATGAGATGTTATCAATATATAGAGAAAATAGAGGGGGAATTTATCAAGTCATATCATGGAATGATAGGGTAATTCTCACATATATAGTGAAATGAGGGACTAGGGATGATCAATAAAAATGATTTAATGGGTCTATCAATATGCATAAATTCCTACACTATGGAATCCAACATGTACTATACATATAGTCATGATAAATTCACTCATACATGAAATATAATGTATACCTATTACTATATGTATGTATGTAGTCTCTCATACATGAAATCCACCTGTAGTCATGATATAATAACTTAAACCTGACATGACTATTGTCAGCCATCCTAGTACACAACACTAATAATAAATTAAATGAAAATACCATTCAAGAGTTATCCTTAAAAATTACAATTAAATTTGAAACAAATGTTAGACAAATGGGTCAATCCATGCATGCTTCAATTCCAATCTCATGCATTATTCCAAAGTCACATAGAATAATGTCATCTTCTAGCATTTCAAAATCACATATGACACTAACACTACCACAACCTCAACCACTACCACTATGATTCGTGGTGGAGGGAAATGTTTTCAAGCACTATTTTATTAGGTTCATATAATGATCACTCATTCCACTAACTCCATATCCCTAAACAATATGGATAAAGGGGTTTAAGATCACAAATAATCATCCCTCATCATGATTTCTCCCTCATCATTAATGATCATCCTTAATACCTATTTTATCTAAATTCATCATCTCTCATTATCGCTAATGACACTTTCATTGGTCCTCATTATCATTCATCGACCGTAATCACTCTTAGATTAGTTCTCATTATCCCTTTTCATCAATAATAAATCCTTTATCATCACTCATTATCCTAATCACTCCTTCATGGTCCTTCATCATCTGAAACTCTCCTTCATATACCCTAATCATCCCTAACCATCCCTAGTCACTCCCATATTATCCCTCATCATCCCTAATCATCTGTAATCACTCCCTCAATGACCCTCATTTTCCCTTATCACATTCTCGTCAAACCTAATCATCCCTAATCACTCCCTTATCATCCCTAATTTCCATTCATCATCACTCATCACCCATAATCACTTTATAATCATCGCTAATTTCCTCACATAACCCCTAATCACTCCTTGACTAACCCTTATCATCCCTAATCATTCCCTCATCAACCCTCATCATCCTTTATTATCCATAGTCACTCCATAATCAATCCTAATTTTACCTCATCATTCCTAATCACTCACTCATTCATCATCATCATCATCATCATCATCATCATCATCATCATCATCATCATCATCATCATCATCCCTAACTATCTCTAATAATTCCCTCATCAAACCTCATTATCACTAGTCATCTACAGTCACTCCCTCATCATTCTTGATCATGCCTCATTGTCTGTAATCATCCATAATCACTCCTTCATTATCCCTCATTATTATTAATCAAACCCTTATCAACCCTCATGATACTTAATCATCCCTTATAGCTTTATCATCATCCTTCATTATCCCTCATCATCCCTAATCACATTTTCATCATCCCTCAGTTCCACTCATCAACCCTAATAACTCTATCATTAACTCTTACCACCCCTCATCATCCCTCATTATCCCTAGTAACTTTGTCATTATTAATAATCATCTTTCACCACTCCTAATCACTCCCTTATCATCCCTAACCAATCCATCATTGTAATTCACCATCCCTCATCATACCTAATCACTCCCTCATTAGTTCTCATCATCCATAATCACTCCCTCATCAACTCTTATTATTTCTTATCATCCTTCGTGATTCTATTATATTTCATTAGAAACTATATTCATCATCAATATTAATTTGATAAGATGTTGGTAAGTGAAAAAATGATATATTATTTGCTCAAGTTTCATTACAAGCTTCAGGTTCGTAGTGAGCTTGAATTGTATTATGATATTGAGTTGTATTTCAATGTCAAGGTGCATTGGGATCTTGAGATACATTAGGAGTTTTAGTTAGATTATTAGCCTAACTTTCATTATGAGTGTGATTTATATTACATGCTTGATTTGCATTAAGATCCTGAGTTGCATTATTATGCATAGTTAAATTTGGATACTGATTTTCGTTGTTAATTGTGCATTTTTAGAAATGAGTGTGATTATCATAGGATCCTTATGAGAATCGTGACATATATTTTAACTTATATTTATTTTGGAGGAGGATGTTTTTCGAATGCCTATGTTATAAAATGAGTTAAAACAAAGAAATTTTTTTAGATTCCCCTTGATCCAAAATAAATGTTGGAATGCTTTGTAAAATCAACTTTGGAAAGTAAATCTATGAAGGAAAATAGGTTTTGTATTTAATATGAGATCAAATATTTGATATAACTTTGTTTTTCCTTCAATTTATGTATTATGGTTTATTAGTTTGGATCTCTTATAACTATATAAAGAGTGGAGATTTTATTTTTATGTGTTTTCAGTTAATTGAAACTTTGACCTTAGGACACTCTAAGGGTTATTGATACCCTATTCCAAAATCACCTACCTAGTAATAGAATCTTTTTGAGTTTTATGTATGGTTCCTAGATTTGACATCTGAAAATGTTGGATCTTAACCCATTTTTACCATTACACTAAATATATTTATGATAGTACTTCTTGTGTTGATTCTTTATTGGTATTCATATTTCATTGATGAGGAAGTGAAAGCCTACATCTAGACACAATGCCTATGGCTGGGTTATTTTCTTTCTATTTGGGTTACAAACATTGAGTGAAAGGGTTAGAGAATTTTAACTCTTCTTATGTTTATGATTTATTCTAAAATAATGTAATGGGATTCAAGTATGCATTACTAAAATTTGTGCCATTGAATTTTCTCTAATAATTTTTCTCTTTGTGTTGGACTCTTTGCTCTTATGTGGGAATTATGATGGAAGGTGGGATTTTTTTCACTTTCCACTATGATAAATTACTTTGGAAGTTTTCACTAAAACTTATTTCTTGGTTCATCTAGTCTGATTGTGAATGTCTTTTATGTTGTCTGATTAGATCAAACATATCTTACTGCCTTCTAAGTATATGTGTGATCAATGTGCACTTGAAAATAATGGACTAAAATGATGGAGTGATTTAGAGTTTTGGGTTTAGGTTTAGAGTTTATAGTTTAGTGATTAGGGATGATGAGAAACTATGATAGATGATGAAAAATTAATTATGTATGATGAGTATTGATGTTTAATGTATTACAGATGATGGAGGATGATGACAGTGAATGAGGGAGTTATTATGGATGACGAAAGATAATAAAGAACAATGAGTGACAATGAGGGAGTGGTTAAGGATGATGTATTTTAAGGTTTAGGGTTTTATTGTTTTATATTTATGGTTTTAGTGTTTAAACTTTAGTTTTTATGGTCTATCTTCTAAGGTTTTATGTTTTAAGGGTTTGTTTTAAGTGTATAATTTTTAGTTTTTACTGTCTAAGGTTATAGGGTTTGGGATTTGTTGATCAATTTTTTGATGCTTTTTGTTTTGGGTTTGGGTTTTCATGTTTTTTTGGTTTCATGGTTTATGGTTATCTAATATTATTTTTCCCCATTTTGATCTGCTACTTTACTCTTCTTCACCCTTTGTATGGTGTCACATTTTTTTTGTCAAAAAAGGTACTCACTCTTGGGAATTTTATGATAACAAGGCCTTATTTTTCCTTCTATCTAGTTTAAGACTCTTTTACCCATTATTGAACCATAATATCCCCTCCTTCAACTTACTCAAGTGTATATTTAGAGATGTAATGTGGAGTGATACCTAGGGGTAGTATTGAGGAACTTATTTTGATAAAAAAGTGGAGAGGGGGCTTTGAATAACAACCAATACTTGCATCATTATTTTATGGTGTGCTATCCACCACATATGTTGTTTATCCTAAAGTTATTTAAATTTCCATACTATAAGAATGAATTGGATTGGATTGTGGCAATGATGCTGCTAGTTGAAGGAATTGCCTTTAAATGGATGGATAATTAGTTCATGTACAGAGGTAAAAACCTATATACCCTATGCTACAAGTGAGAATTAAGAAATTAAAATCATGGGACTACTGAACTGAATAGAATTATGAATGCTTTCCTCATTAGGGATTATTGGTCATGAATCTACATCATAGAATAGTGCCTTATCCTCTTGATTTTCCTTTTCTTATAGTATCTCTATGATTACGAATTCAACCTATTTTAGTTCTATTTATTCTGGCTCTTCCAGTTCAAATATCTTGACCCAATCCTTTTTCTATGTCTCTTATTTTGATTCTTTCTAGATTTTAGTACCTCTACATTATTTACCTTATTTCTCATATTATTCACAAAGAGGACCCCCTTTAGCAAGTAGACCATTTTTAGGTCCTTCTCTTTTCACATTGTTAGGAGAGGCTAAAGGGGTCTTGCATTTTATTTGACAAACAAGGGGTGTTTTGTATAAGACAACTAGTTTTCATAAAGTGTATGGAATGGAATGTGAATGAGTTATTGAATTTAATCCTTTACCCAAAACTCTTAAACCTCAATTTCTATAAACATTAAAATGATAAAAGTATAAAATGATACAACCCTAAAATATTAAAAACTAAACCATAAAAACCAAACTCCATAGACAATAAACCCAATACCCTAGTCCCATACCTAACTATGTATCCTAAAACATAAACTCCAAACCCCATACCTAACTACATATCCAAAAACATAAACCCCAAACCCCATAAACCTAAAACATTAAACCTAAAAACTTAAAAATGATAAAATGATAAACCCTAAAATATTAAACCCTAAAACCCAAAACCAAAAACCTTAAAACATAGAACCCAAAACCATAAACCTTAAAATAAAAAACCTAAAACCCAAAATCCAAAACTATAAAACCTTAAACTTAAAACCAAAAAAACTTCTAACCCTAAAAACCTAGACCCTAGACCACTCTAAACCCTAATACCTCAAACCTTAAACCCCAAATGCTTAATCCCATAAGCCAAAAAATTTAATCCAAAACCATAAAAAATAAACAGAAAAACCCTCCAACAATAAACCCAAGACCACTTAAATCTCAATCTATAAACATGAAACCATAAAACCTAACCTAAACCCCTAAGCTATAAAACCTTAAACCATGAGTGAGTGACTGGGGATGATAATTTATAATGAGGGTGTGATTAGAGATGATGAGTGATAATAAGGGAGCAGGGAAGTGATAAGTGATGATGAAGTGAACATAAGGTATGATTCTGGATAATGAGGATCAATGAGGGAGTGATTGACACTTATTAGGATTGATGAGGGAGTGACTAGGAATGATTACCTATGATGATTTAAAGTTAGTGAGTGATATAGTATTCATCATCTGGGAGTAAAATATCTAGGAGAGTGGTATCCTTTATATAAGGAGTCAACACTTATCATCATATTCATATCTCTCAAATCTATGTCCTAATATCTATCATCCCTTTATTCCATCAACTACTCCATAAGACTCTCTTCTACGAGATATCTTGAGAGTTTCATTTACACACACACACACACACACATATCTTGAGAGTTTCAATCTACTAATGGTTTGTTTTGTTATAAGTTTACTACTAACATGTAACAATTAATCTATCATTTATGAATTTTGAAACACGTAATAGATGAAATATTATGTTGTTGATTATACTAGTTAAATACGTGAAGAAATATATAATGGAGCTTTGAAATAAAAGGGTGTAGAACCCAGATTATTGAATAAATTTTTTAAATGGTTGTACATCATTTGTGAGTTGAATGAGTAAAATTCTCAATTCATTTATTAGTTTAATTTTATATGAAATTGTTGGTTATAAAGGTTATAGATCATTTGTGAGTTGAATGAATAAAATTCCTAATCTATTTATTGGTTAAATTTCATGTGAAATTGATGGTTGTAGATCATTTGTTACATAATTTTTAATTTATTTACTAGTTATATTTTATTTGAATCTAACTTCTAATATGATTATTATAATATATTAAAGTAGATGGATTTAAGCAAGTTTTAATTTATGAAAAGCTATCTTGAATATATATACATTGATTTTTGGTTCAAAAATTAATTAATGGAATGACATTGAGTTAATAAAAGTAAAATTTTAGATGAAATGTATATTTGAGCATAATATAAACTAAATCATATTATATTATTATAATTATATGGATGTACTTTAAGATGTAGGTTTATTACTTATAATAATTTATTAAACCAAACCTAGCTTAAATGTGTAGGTGAAGGATGTAATTCTAAAGTTGAAACTTTTGTGACTCTTGTAATGCTACAATGGAATAGCTAACCAATTATAAAATTAGATAGTTATAATTTAAATAAAAAATAAAAAAATAAATAGCTAAAGTTTAATTCAATAGAAATTGATATAACATTAATATGAATGAAAATCATTATTATTAAAAAGAAATCGAGATTTAAGGCGTAGTGTAGTTGTAATCTATTTAACCTCACATAAGAGATAAATAATACCAAAAGGTAAAAACTGAATGGTCATTTATATAAATGTGCATACTTAACATATAAAATCTTAAAATAAAATCTACCTACTAGGATGATCTATCCAAAGACTACTAAATTAATTAGTTTGGAAGTTGTAAGGCCGAGATAAATTAACATATAGTTGACCCTATCATAAAAGTGCCATAAATAAGAAATGGAATGGATTTTGATGTCTTACACCCATGCGTATAATGGTTAATACTATGAAAATAGGGTAAATAGGGGTTATAATTTGACAAGTTAAGAAAACTATTCTTCTTCTTTACAAGATCATGTTACCATGTGATCAAAGGTTGGCATACCTACAATGTTGATGAAGTTGTGCTTTTAAAGTAACTTGTGCATGGTCTTAAAAAAATTGAGAAGATTATCAGTTGAACTCGAAAAGGAATGATTGATGTCATGAATTAGTTCATATGTCACAAAAATATGAAGCAAGTGTGGCCTTCCAAGCTCTGTTGATCGCACTATCTTTTATTAAAGGAAGGTTTTGAGTAATATTTTCAACCTAATATGATTCTAGGTGTATTCAAAATTTATATGAGTACGGGCTTAGTCAAAACTAGTTTTCAATTAGGCTTAGTCAAAACTAAGAGACTAAGTATTTAATCAAATCTAATCTACTATGGGTTAGTCTTATTTTGTATGATAATTTGATTTTGTTATTTGTCTATATGGACATCTGAATATGTTTGAATGAAATTGCAATGTTAAATACATAGGAATATTTAGAATTAAAAATTATGATCACATGTTTATATTTCATATTTAAATAGTTTACAAGGGTATATATAGAGGAAGTAATAATTCACAATTTTAAATATTAGATCTATACATATTTTGATTATAAAACCATTTGTATAAAAATATATTATTGTAATAAAATTGATCGATTTTTTTAGTGTTTTTTTTCATTATCACTCATTTCAATATTCTATATTTTGGAAATAATTTATTATAAAATAGGTGGGCTCATACATGTATATGTAGTTTTCTATAAATATGTACTTAGAAATTCAACATTGATTAATCATTAGATAAAATATTTTACTTAAAATCTAAGATTTGAAGGTTTTTTGTTATTCATGCTTTATAGGTTTGACAATTATAGAATGTTTATGTTCATTAAAATTTGTTAGATTTATGGACACATATATCACTAAATTTTCTAAATATAATTAATTAGATAAATAAATGAAATATAAATAATTGATTGAATTCAAGGAAATTCAGAAAGGTTTTTAGATTGATCAGTTGTTTTACAGTTAATGAGTTTAATTTTTCTTTCATAGGTTAGAAGGAGAATTGGGAAACCAATAAAAATGATAGGGGAAGGGGATGGAGACCATCATGCTAGCTCTAGTTGGTCAAGCCATGAGAAATCCATAACATCTTGTGCTCATGGATTTGTTTAATAATTGGTCATGTCATTTGATATTTTAAGGTGGATGATCCTTTATTAACATTAGTTAGTATTATGGATGCATCTATTGTAAATCATACATTATAGGCATCGTTAAGTCATCTTGGAGTGGGATTTAAGTCCAACCAACCTAAAAATAAATTAAATACATTAAAATAAAATATTTAAGAAATGTTATATGTGTAAATTATAGATATAATTATAGTAATTTAAAAAAATTGTAGAGTTTTTATGATATGTATACATAATGTGTTCATTATTTCATTTTCAGGTTGTGTGGATAGTACATAATTTTAGAGGTTTCACATGTTTGAAAAAAATATCATAAAATTACAAAAAAAACCCTACATCTCTAAATTTAATAAATGATGAATTGTATTTTATTTATATAGGTAAAAATAAAGGATAAATTACATAAGTTTTCCTTTAAAAAATTGTAGATGTGATTAATTTATAATATTGGATTTAGATCACATCTAATGAATTGGAATAATACTAATACAAATAAAAATCTAATAGGATAAGATTCTAAATAATAATCAATATTGATTGGTATTGAAAGATTCAAATAATTTTTAATTATATATAAATAAACCTCAACTTAGAATTAGAGTTAACATATAAAATTAGAAACTCTAAAAATAATAACTTAACCTATTATTTTTAGCATATGTTATTTTTAGTATGTTTTAAATGCAAGTGCACTCGACTCTAAAAATATCTAGAAATAAATTAAATATTAAAATTAAACTATTGTCTTCTTGTTGTAATCTTTTCCATTGTACTAAATACCTATCATAACTTCCTTAACTTGTGTTTATTGTCTTCCTCTCTAACATTATCTTTTATTTATTTATTTTTGGTATCTATTGCTATCAATCTAGTTCATCATATTCAACTTCAGCATCTTCTCTATGAAAACCATATAAATCTGAAATATTAAATATTAGAGAAATATCAAAATTCTTTGGTAAACTCACCTCATAAGCATTGTCATTGATTTTATTTACAATTTTGCATGGTCCAATTTTATTTTACTTCAATTTTTATGTGTCTTTCATAAATATCTCTTTCATCAACTACACCATCATTAAATTTCCTTAATATACTGTTTACCTTGTTCTAATATTTGTTATTGCTTTATACTTTTCATTAGTTTTATGTAGTGTTCTTGTTATATATATAGTACAAACACTTTTGAATAATAAAATAATGAACCAGAATGTTATCAAGACAAATAAAAATTCAATAGACCAAGATTTTAAATAATAAATAATATTGATTCATATTGAATTATTAAAATAATTATAAACTATTATTAATAATCCTAAACTCAAAATTGGAATCAACATGCAAAATTTAGAACTCTAAAAATAAATTTTAAAAATAACAACTTGACTTGCTATTTTTAATAGCTATTATTTTTAATAATTTTTGTATATAATCATGTACAATTATAAAAATATTTAAAAATAAAATAAACTCTAAAATTAATTTATTGAACAAATTTTAACTGATGTTCAAGTCCAGCTACAAAAATAGATAATTTAAAAATTTTAAAAAAAAAACTAGAAAATAAAATTAAACTATAATTATAGACCTACAGATGGTCACATACGAGCTTTGAAAAATATCAAAAATATTTCATAAATGGAAGGATTGGTTATGGATGCATTGAAATTTCTATGTTTCTCATTTTGATTCAAAGATGGGCTTAAATGGAATTACGAATTAAAATTTATGGCCTTCCATGGTCTAACCTTTTTATTTGCATAAATATCCTAAAAATTATAGATATAAAATAAATGAATGTCACAATCTATATATACCAAATTTTATATAAATTTTTAGGCATTTTAAAATCATAATTAAATTTTAAATATAGGGTTATTTCATTCAAATAAACTAATGAAAACATAGATTAGTTAAGAAAAATATTCATATATATAATATTTAAAAATTTGATGAAAGTAAGTTTCTCTATATTTTCATTGAATAAATAAACTATTACATAAATGTATTTAAATAAAGTTCATTTTGAAATTGGAGTTGACGTAATTAATTAAAAAATTTAAATAATATAAAAATCTACTTAAAACTAATTAATCTATATGCTTTTTAAAAATTGTAATTTTTAGTAATTTTTTATCTTCTAGCAATTTTGTAATTGCTATTCTTAGTAATTTTCCATGCAGATTCATATGAACCCCAAAATATCTACATACCCTATAAACACTAAAATTAATACAAATGGACAAACTTCAACTTAAGAGCATGTTTGTTTACAAAAATACTGTTTTTAAAAACAAGGAAAAACTGTAAAAATATATTAAAATACAGTTTCAAACTCTTATATAATTATATATGATCTTTAATTTTTTTTAAAATATTTATAATCAGACAGATTAAATTATGATTGAATTAAAATTTTCAAGACCTTCATTTTGACACAATCAAAAAATCAAACATAATTATAAAATAAAAATTATGACTTCAAAAAAATAAGCCTTCACATAATAAACATAAAATGTGTCTCACAAATATACAACATAAAAACTCTATATATTTTAAAGAAACAATTAAATTATATATATAATAATAATAAATAAAGATACAATTAACAATATATAATATAAATAAAATACTTTTCAATAGAAAGTTTGAAAAAATGGTAAGCAGATTTTATATATATATATATATATAAATTAACCCAAACAATATTTTTGAAAAATTAAAAATTATATATAATTATATTTATAAATTTTATATAAAATGTATTAGTTTAAGAACCAGGAATAATATTATATCACATAAATACAAAGTTAAATGAATATATTTTTGAATCTAGTAGTTTAGAAGAGTATATATAAAGAAAGTAATAACTAACAAATTTAATTACTGGATCTATAGATACGTAGATCATTGAATTACTTGGATGAAAATATGTTACATTAGTTAAGTTGATGTTACAATTTATTTACGATTTCTTTGTGAAGTTGTTAGACATGCGAGTGTTCTATATTTATGAAATAACTATTACTGAATAGGTGGGCGCATGTATTCCTATGTAGGTATGTACTTAGACATTTGGCAGTTATTAATTTTAACATAAAATATTTTAGATTAACTCTTAAGATTTGAAGTTGTCCTGTTGTTCATGTTTTATAAGTTTGATAATACTAGTAACACTTATGTTCGGAAAGATTTATTGGATTTGTGGATACAAAGGTCACTAAATTATTTGAATCTAATTAATTAGAGAAATAAATGTAATAGAAAATTTTGATTGATTTTTGAGGAAAATGTACTAGAGTTTGTAGTTTTTCTTTACAAATCAACTGTCCATAAAAATTAATGAAACTGTTTCAAATATTTGTATAAATAATATTTAACATATTTTCATTAAAATGATCAAAGAATTAGGTGTGAAGTGTAAGAGATAGATTATACAGAGAGAGGGAGAGAGAAAGAGATGTGTGTGTATGTGTGCATGTGTATGTGTATGTGTATGTGTATGTGTATGTGTAATGTTTGAAATAAGAATATAAAATCCTAATCCCATATCACCATGGGTAGGAGAGGCAATTTATTTTACATGTATAAACATTAAATTATTAAATTTTAAAGGTTTGATGTGATTTAATAAATTTCTATTTCAAATTTTTAGTGATTTGTTTTATTGAGAGTTAGTTACATAAAAATTAAAATATTTTGTTGCTCGTTAGATGAGTTAAGTATAAGGAGAACTCTATAATATAATTTTGCAACAAAAAGGTCTTGAATACAATCTATTGACTAAACACTCGAAATAGTTGAGGATCATTTTTAAGTTGAATGATTAAAACGTTTAATCTATTTAATAATTATTTTCATGTCAAATTGATTTCTAATATAATAGTTATAAAATATTAAACTAAAAAGAACTGTACAAATTGTAATTTATAAAAAGATATTCTGAATACATATACACTATGTCGTAGTTTATAAACTAATTAGTGGAATGATATTAAATTAATAAAACTAAAATTTGAGATGAAATGTTTATGTGAACATGAAATAAATAAAATCATATTTTATGATAATAATTTAATGGATAAGTTTTAAGAAGCAGGTCTTTTATTTAAAGTACTTGAGTTAATCAAACATAACATAGATGCATAAATAAAAGATGTAATTCTAAAATTGAAACTTATGTGATTCATAAAATCAAAATGAAATACATAATAATTTGAAATATTATATAATTATAGTTAAAATAATATATATAACCAAAATGTAATTTAATAAAAATTAATAAAATGTCAATATAAATGAAATTTCTTGATATTAAAGAGAAACCCAGATTAAACCCGGATTATATTAAAGATATAATGAAATTGCAATCTCTTTAACCTGACATGAAGATAAACAATACCAAAGTAAAAATTGATTGCTCATTTATATAAATGTGCGCCCTCAACATTTGAAATCTTAAAATAAGATCTATCTAGTACACTGGATCTATCCAAAGACTGTTAGCTAATTATTTGCTAAGTTGTAAGGCCAAGGCAGATTAACAAATAGTGGATCCTATCAGGAAAGTGCCTAAATTAAGGAATGGAAAGGACTTTGATGGCAGACACCCATTCCTATAATGGTTAATACTATGAAAATAGGGTAAATAGGGGATGCAATTTGACATGTTCGAAAAACTACTCTTTTCCTTTACATAATCATGTTACCATGTCATCAAAGGTAGACAGACCTACAATGTTGAGGAAGTTTGTGTTGTTAAAGGAACCTAGGCGTGGTCAAAATAAAATGAGAGGATTATCAGTTGAACTCGAAAGAGAATACACGAGAGATGGATTATCTTTTATTTATAAAATTACATTTCCTAAATTGACAGGACAATAGGAGGGAGCCCTACCTTAGTATTAACATACTTTTCCAACATACCTGTTTTCTTCGTCATTGCAAAAGTACGCTGTAAAACGTGTACGGTGCTGTATCGACCGCCAGGTCGTCGTCGTCGTGTATGGATTTACTTTGAATTCAAGTGGAAATGGAAATATTTTGTTTTTATACTAGAATGCAATATTCTGCTTCAAATAAAAGCATATTGGAAGAATATTTTGGACGGAGTTGCAAAGAAAACAAAATTAAAATTTAATGGGATACATTGATTATTTTTTATTTAATTATTTTAATTTGTATATATTTGATGGTCCTCATTACTTAGTTGACCTCGAAAATCATTTAAAAAACAGCCGCTACTGAAAATAAGGTTTTAAGATGATTTTTAACTAAGTTGTAACATACTTTTCTAACATACCTGTTTTCTTCGTCATTGCCAAAGTCCGTGGAAAACTCGCTGTAGAACGTGCAGTGTACTGCATAGCGTGTCTGTATTGACCGTCCGGTCGTTGTTTCAATTGACCACAATTTACTTGCAATTCAACTTCAAATGGAGATGATTCTCTGTGAGCTTGCGAATCCATTAAAACATCAGTAGGAGAAACATACACGATCCTTCTCGAGCTTGGAAACTGTAGTATAAATGCTTTTATATTTGCATATCGTTTCCCATAAACTAGAAGTTGATAATGAATCGCATACAATAGGCATACATCGAAGAGACATGAAGATTGGAAAATTTGCAAAGAGAAACCAATAGTTATTCATTCATTTCTTGTTCCCTTCTTAAATTACAAAACAATACAAGCGAAACTCCATAGCCCACTAAAGAAGTTTAAAATATCCAACCCATGGTATGACTTACTCATGACATATTACTTAATGAAATATCCATTTCGATGTATTACAATGATATCACCATATACCAAAAAAATGCAATAAAAGTAAGATATAAAAAACCTCCATTAAAACAACTTTTATATAACAACATTAGAATGCGTTCAAGAACATAAAATCCTATTTTTTTTTTTTAAAAAAAAACTCATAACCAAATCTACATTTAGATGGTGGTCCATAATAGCAAGGCACTCAAAATGATGTATTACTTGTAATAATAGAGAAATAGACCAGAAAATGTAGGAGAAAATTCATATCCATTCAGATAAACAACTAATATATTGAATTTTAAACACAACAAGGCAATTTTCAATAGGAATTTAATTAGTCAAAAAGATTTAAAGTAAACTTACCTACATTTAAAACATAAAATTAAACAAAATTAAGAGATCTTTCTTTTTTTCATAATTATTAGATGAGGAACCAATGTATTCTCATTGCAAGCTTTACGTATATCATTACAAAAAAATATTACCTGCCATCTCATGTCGTGTTACCACTCAGATAACTTAAACTTTTTAACATTAACGTTGTGCAAGCACATAGAAAGCCAGATTTAAAAAATAATTCTTATATCAATAAGGAAACATTCCAAATAACCCAGTATAATTTAACATGCACAATTTTTATATATTTAATGAATTTTTAAATTCTCGTAAGATTTATAAGATACAAGATCACTCCACTAATGCATAATAAATAGGATATTCCAATGTTCATAAGATTTCCTTCTAATATTAGATCAAAGGTTATAACTATAAAAATTATTCTAGAATGCATGAAGACATAGCTATTCAAATAAATATAGCCAACCATATAACATGATCAAATAAGAGATTCATCACAACACACAAATGGTAGCACAATTTTATAATCAAAGTAAACAATGAATTCATTCCAACACACAAGTAAAACTCACCTGTCCAAGTTTCTACAATAGAAAACATACAAACCATGCATACTCACGAGCCTTACATAGGAAATTATACTAAAATTTTTAACACAAAGATTAACATTTATACCCAGATTTATCATTAAAACTTCATAATACAGATAAACCCATTATTTCAGTTATTTATTCTAGTCATACTCTATCATTCATCAAAAAACAATATCCACAAATTAAATCAACAACTAATTCCTTGGAAGGCTTATACTATACTGTCAAGTGTGATATTTTTAAGCAAATAAGGTGGTTCGAATATAATGTTATCAAAGAATCGGATATAATCAGCTATACAAACAAGAACAATTGATCCAATATTGAACCACAACAATTAACATAAATAAAAATCATTTTGTAAACGGTCGTTTCAATAAAAAATTACGTTTATCTTGTATCTAGTTACCATGGACAATAAATATATTTATGCTTCCAATATGATTACCACAATTATATCAATGCAGCCAAACCTCACAATAAATATTTAGATGGTTTACACTTTAAATATAAGGATTTCAAGTGAACTAGATAGTTTGATAACATTCATAGTGTAGAGATCAAACATAATTTCATGCTAATTTTTACTAGACATTCCATTATGCGAAATAAGAAAACTAATTGCACCCATAAAAATATCAGAAACAACACATTAATATAGGAACACAATATGCATAGATTAATTTTACAATTCTAACAAATACACTATAGTCATGCTTTAAAAAAAAAAAAACATATTTATATTTACTGCCATAACGTACACCATATGTATTATACTAGACTTTACTAAGGACTTTCCATCAATATTAATTGATTAATAATTGTTGAAAACAAAATTAAATTAGTATAGAGATTAAAAATGAATACATTGCATGGAATTCATTGCTTAAATCAAACATACCGTATGACACCAATGCATTGAGGAATTTCAATAAACAATTCACAACCATCCATCATTGAGGCATTTTGACAAACAATTCACAACCATCCATCATTGAGTAATTTCAATAAACAATTCACAAGCATACATTATTTATATTTTTTAACAAACAACTCACAACCAACCATCATTTATGACCAACAATTCACAGCTATTCATCATTGAAGAATTTCTTTTATGAAGATAAAAGGCCTCTTACACATTATAATATCACAATCAATAATTACTCATTAAAACACATGCCACTATGGGGTATGTCAAATGCACAAAACTAGCAATCATAAAAGCATGCATAATAGTATGTATTAATGTATATTCATCCATTTAAATAATCATGGATAAATAAATTGATGCACACATATATTAACCTTTTATTCATGGATGACAATCAGGGTTAGAGGAGATTCGTATTTTTAAGATAATTACAAGGTAGTTAATCCCTAGATAGGTCATCATACCCTATGCACTTACTAGGTACATGCATATGGATCTATGCCCAAACCCAAATTTGTATACCCTAGGGTGTAGCATGACTATTATAAAAAATAAATTATTACAAACATAACCAAAGGAATAGATATGTGCCAAGATGGAGAACACAAAGTTTTTTTCCCTTGTTGCCTCCCACCATTCCCTTGAGTAACTAAGGCCATGCTCCGTTCTTCCTCGATGGCTACCTCCAAGAACACTTTTTATTTTATAAACACATTTATGATCAATGACCATTACTTCCCTTATAGCCTCTTTCTCCATCCTCAAGGCATGCTATAGTACAATACACATGCATTCTTGTTATGCAAAAGGAAAATGCATAGAGTCTCTCATCCTTCAAATATACCATTCTTGTTTTCAAACTAAATAGCACACAACAATATCCATGACATTTAAAACCCTTATCATACATTTTCCAAAACCTAGGATAAATAGTACTTTAATATATATAGACTTTGTAGTAAAACATATTACTTTTTTCATGCAATTGTTAAAATATTTTGGAATCAGAAATGGAATATCAAAAATAACTATTTAATTTAATTAAATCATGTAAAATAACCTTAACCACCATGCACAATAGGACCAAGTGAAATGATTTGTATTATTTTAACAATATTATACATATTTAAGGTTAGATTATCAATATATCAAGGGAACAACTGGCATAATATTAATGATGTGCCCCTATTAACTTGAAAACATCAAAAATTTAGCTCTACAATATAGATCTATACCATTTAGTACACCCCCTACTTTACCTTATTCTGTATACCCTAATTAATTTACCTACTTCAATATTCCCTACTTGATTGAATACTTAAGCCATATCTTGATATTGAGTATGACCTACCTAAATACTTAAATCATATTCTAATCTTGATTGTGCCATACCTAACTTTATTTACTTAAATATGACCATACCTACTTGAGTATTCATTTATTAATTATATTATTTACTTGCATATTCCTTGCCTAATTGAGTGTGCCCTACCCAATTGATTACCTAATCCATATCTTGATTTTGAATATGAGTATCTAATCCTAGACATATCTATCTTACCCAAGCCATATCTTGAATGGAGAGAAGGCATTATCATGCTTGAAAATTAGCATAGGGGACATTATTTGATAAAGGGATAAAGGAGAATGGGAATTATCTAGGGATGATTGAGATATAAGAGTGTGGATGTTATCAATATATAGGGAAAAGATAGAGGGCATTAATCAAGTCAAATATTGAAAGGATAAGGGAATTATCAAATATATAGTGAAAGGAATGACTATGATGATCAGGAAAAATGATTGAAGGTAGATTCCTAAATAGTTTATGGGGTTTTTAATGAATGGGTCTATCAATATAGATAAATGCCTACCATGTAGCATCCAACCTGTAACATACATATAGTCATGATAAATTCACTCATATATGAAATGTAACACATACCTATTACTATATGCATGTATGCAGTCGCTCATAAATTAAATCTACTTGTAGTCATGACACAATAACTTATACCCGGTATGAATGTTACTAGTCACCATAGTATACTCTATTCATAATAAAATGAATCAAAACACCATTGAAAAGTTATCCTAAAAAAATACCATTCACTCTAAAACAAATGTTATATAAATCAGTCAATATATGCATGATTCAATTGTAATATCACACATTATTCCAAAGTTGTATAAACTAAATTCATCTTCTAGTATTTCAAAATCATATATGACACTATCACTACCAAAACCATAACCAAAATCACTATGATTGTGGTTCCTAAACCTCATGGAGAGTGAGGTTCAAGATCACAAATCATCATCTCTCATCATCATTCATCATGGTAATTTATCCTTCATCATTCATCATCATCCTTAATACCCCTTTCATCAACCTTAATCATCTCTCATCATCCCTCAATATCCCTAATGACACTATCATTGGTCCCCATCATCACTCAAAATGTCATGGTCACTCCTACATCAGTTCTTATTATTCATCTTCATCTCTAATCATTCTCTCAGCGTCCCTCATCATCCCTCATCATCTTAATCACTCATTAATGGATCCTCATCATCCTAATCTCTTCTTCATGGATCCTCATCATCCCTAACCATACCTAGTCACTCCCATATTATCCCTCATCATCTCTAATCATTTCTAATCACTCCCTGAATGGTCCTCATTGTCCATATTCACATATTCATCAAAATTAATCATACCTAATCAATCCCATATCATGCCTCATTTCCCCTCATCATCATTCATCACCCATAATCACTCCACCACCATCCCTCATTTCCTCACATCATTCATAATCACTCCCTCACCAACCCTCATCATCCCAAATCACTCCCTCATCAACCCTCATCATCCTTTATTATCACTAGTCACTCCACTATCATCCCTAATTCTACCTCACCATTCATAATCACTCATATTGGTTCCTAGTTATACACTTGATACACTCAGCTTTTCATACTTTGGTGAAATAACAAGCAATGTTGGAAAACCTGCTAGTATCTCATTATAGTTGTGTGAGGTTTTAACATCAAAATTTTATCAAAATGTATAAAATTAATGAGAGGCACCTATAGAGCATATGGTTAGCTCTGTTATACTTTTATCTCTACCTGAACTAAGGTGAGTGGACCTATGGGGTATCTTGATCACATAGATCAATTTTACAACTCAATCTCCATGGGGATTCTTAGCATAAGGGAGGAATATGATCAAATCATAACCAAGTTTTCTCAACTCACCAAAGAAGGATTGTCAAATGAAATGCATAAATGGTTTATGTCACACACAAGCTACTAGAGATAGATGAGAGGATGAATTCAATCTTCATTTTTATAAAATTTTCAATAATAGGGGATAAAAATAAAACTATAGTTTTAGGATTTTGAGGAACAACTACAAAAACATTTCAAATATGAAATATCTTATGTGTTTGCAAGGAAAATAAGACTTATGGTATGTAAAGGGTGTGCTAAATATAGGATAAGATAGGGTATGATAGTTTGTTAGTTATAGTAAGGATGCTGGTATGTTGTTGGTTTTCAAACAATAATATTTTTTTTAGCAAACATGACATAACCTATTATAAAGATGTAGGAAAACTAAAATGCAAGCCATGGAAAATACAAGAAAAAATTTACATCCATTGGTGCCAATACAATTTGAATTCCCAAATGAAGCCTAAGACCCTACAAAATAAAATTAAACTAGAATCTCAAATAGTTTCTCTTGTTAAATTCATGAACCCAGGGTACCCTAAATAAGGTACTCAATAAAATATTTTCAAATATCTATGAAAAAAGGGGTTTATAACCCATATTTATGCCCAAAATGATAACTAGTAGTGAACATAAATCTAGATATCCAATTAGCACAACATGCAAAATATCTCATTGTATTTCATTAATAAGATACAAAAAAAACCACATGTATTTTACATTAACTAGAAATAAAATATTACATACATCAATGTTTCAAAATGTTTCCATGAGGACAATCATGGTGGATTTGCACCATGTTGGACAAGGGAGACATATAGATATGTTCTTAGAGCTTGTTAATGGTTTTAAAAGCTGAAATCAACATAGTAAGAGATGTAAAATGCACACACAATAGTAATCTTAAAATTTGGAATATCCTATACTTAATGGTAAAATGACCAACAACAACCAACAAATTTGAATAGAAGACAAGACTTCTATCTATACATTTTTCAAACCTTCAAATATGGGAATAAGAGTTACAACATGCAAAAGTAAAAAACACTCATCTAAGTTCTACCAAGATAATCCCAGATGGAAAACATCCTTTGGCACACTTAGAATTTTCATGTAAAAATATCCTTCTAACTTCCTCTTCAACAAGAAATGGAGACTTGTAACAAACTTCTTGATTTCTTGATCAAGAAATGCATGGTACGCGCACTAGAAGAAAAATATTCATGGTAATAAAAAATAAAAAATCTTGTATTCATTTTTAATTTCATGAAGATGCCTTGGACAACTTTCATACACAATTGGAACCTCTTGCACTTATAATGAGTTCTTCAAAACATTCTCAATCCATGGCTCTTTGAGTAATATTCCTTTGAGTGGCTCAGCTTGGACTTGCAAACCTATAATATCTCTCCCATTGAGGAGCTTGGGCAAGAAAAGAAATGAAAATACAATAACTCAGGTTTATTTCACCATTTAACTTTTTAACTCCAAACTTGCATTTTCACATTTTGCAATTTTCAATTTTACTTGTTTGAAACTTTTCCCTTTTTTACTCTTACTTTTCCTATTTGATTTATGTCAAATTTTATTTTTCTATAGTTTCTTGTATATTTATCTTTCAATGCATAAATGCATTATTTTCAATTATTACCTTTTTGGGGGAAATCCGATCCTTTTATGCAAATTTGTACCAAGTGCAATTTACACCAACTACAAATTTGCACCATGTGCAATTTGCATAAGGTGCAAATGTGCACCAAGTACAATTTGAAGAAAGTGCCAATGTGCACCAAGTACAATTTTTCACTAAGTTTAAATTCACACCAAGTTTAAATTTGCACCAAGTACAATTTGCACCACATGTAAATTTACACCAAGTGTAATTTGCATGATTCTTTTCCCACTCGCATTTCCGTTTACATATGGCCAAATATAGATATGGGAGTGCACTCTGTAATTTTCACACTGTGTTGGCGAAAAGTTTAAGTCAACTTCCCATCTGTGCCAAAATTTTCTTTATGCATTTTCAAGTATTTTTTCAACGTGCATTTCTAGGTATCCTACATTTTTACACGGTGTGATTTAGGAATTTTAAATTTTCATAGTGCTTTTGCCACTAAACTTTCCCAAGGAGTTTGGGGGTCTCATTTTCACCCTTTTTTAAGACTTATGAATTGTTTTTATTTTTAATTATTTACCCAAATGCACTTCCATCCACATGCTACATTTTCATTCATTCTAACCAGCTCTTTGGGGATTTTAAGTTTCCTACATCCATCTTCTGATGAATGAACCCAAGGTTTGCAATCTTTATTCTCTAATTTAATGACATGATCTTGGGATTCAACCATAAGTGACTATTTTTTTAGTTTATTTTTAATTTAAGCTCTGATATGTTTAGGTATTGATGGATCATTTAAATAACCTATTCTATCAATTTCAAAAAAAACATGTCTAAATAAAGTTGGTAGATATATATCCTTCCTAATTTTATCATGTATAGACACACAAGCATCTACTTCATTATCTATATCACCACCATTGTAAGTAGTTGAAGATCCATCATCAACAAAATCCTTTTATAGGGTAAGCAGAATACATTTAAAAGAATTCACATTTAAGGAAGTGGAAATATTGGGGATCTTATTAACAAGGATGAAGTACTCCCTTTTAACAATAGTTAAAATTATTCCATTGTGACTCCTTGATGATTAATAGATTCAATAACAGCCTCGTCAATAAGGGATCCCCATGATGTTTCATGGGCCATGTAATTCCATGAGGGTATCTTCTTTGCTAAACAAAATCTCATCATGTTATTATTTCCCTAAGGTGAAACCCTCTATGTTTTCTTCTTTTACTTGTGTTTATGATTGAGAAAAGATATAGATTCATCTAGCATAAGTTCAATACCACAATTGGATTTGATTGTTGAGATATTTTCCCATGTGCACCATCTACCTCTATTAAATGCTTTCTAAAGCTCCATATAAATTATATTTTTAATTATTTTATAAAAATGTGCAAGGGTATTAGCCAAAAAAATAGTCACACCACCTAAACAATCTTGAGAAAAAATCTTGGCAATGTTAGCAAGGGGAAAACCTAACTCCCTAATGTAGTTGCATCGTTTCTTAATCTCCATCTCTAAAAAATGAGCTAACTTTGTTTTAAAATCCCTTCCACATGTGATGCAACAGGGATTTCTTGGTGAAATAATCCTCTTGAATATTGAATTGTACTTTGAAATCTACATATCCATAACTTTTCTCACTTACTTTATTTTCATGCCTAGTTTAGTAGAATTTAAAGGTGGGGAAGCATATTATACTTTGCACAAAAGGTTGGTTGAAAGTGCATGTCACTTTATACATTCTACCATGTTGCTCTTTAATGGACCTTAATGTACCTATTTGTAATTATTCTTTGAGCATGAAAATAATAGGTCTACTTTGTAATTATCATTGTTTAACATTCAGTCTGATCTTATATCTTCATCATCATGCCATGCATTATTTTTATGGGCCATGTTTTCAAATTCAAAATTTATTGATTCACTTCCCACATAGGAATGTCCATTATGGCATGCATCTTGGCATGCACTCTTTGTCATTTACCATTTCTTACCCACTCTTTATTCTATCTCATAGAATCTAAGGATGGCACAACACTTTACACTTAGAACGTTGTTGGTGTAAACTGTGTGCCAACCTCTCAGTTCTACTAGATTTCCTTGTTGATACATGGTGGGGTTTGAAACATGTTTTGTACTTTTTTGAAATATAACCACTATGTAGTGAGTGGTCAAATTTAAACCAAACCTTTTCATGGGATGCGAAAGTTATCAAGCATTTTTCATGTTATTGTTATGTAAAATTTGTAATATAGTATCCACCTTATCTAATACATAAATTCTTGATAACACAGCACTAGCATTTGGTACTACATATAACAACATTAATTTTTTCCTTCTCTATTATTAATACATGGTGAATACACTTATCGACATATATATTATTTTGAAAAATTTCATAAGAATTATGGTTAGGATCTTCAAACCAAAGATCATACAACATTGAGGATAGACCCGCCAACTCCTCTTCCAGATCATTAAGATGATTTTATATGTACTCAACAAGTTTTATGTGGAAAAGGTTTTGCTAACGTAGTTGTCTTCTTCCATTGGCCTTTCACTAGCTCCCCAAGTGGTGTTTTTAGGTACTCATTTGCAAAAGATTGAGCAAGATTTATTCTGTGATGAATCTTATGTAGTGATACATCAACATGTATATATATTATGTCCAACTCAATGGAGTTTCTTTATTCTTGTTTTCTCCATTGAGTTTCTCCAGCATACCCAAAAAGCAACTTCAACACCATTTTTTGTCCTTCTCACCTTCTTGGCCTGCATGCTATGTAAGACACCAAACTTGTCTCTTTATTGGGTATTTACACCACCTAAAGGTCTAAAAAGAACCATAGAACACAATACTAGGTAAATCCAATGGGCTACAGAGTCAACACTTCATTAACTTATTGTCAAACATTCATGGAGGCTCATCAAAATAATGATAGACTTACAAAAATAGATCAAAAGGACTTAAAAATGAGCACAAAAAAAAACACAATGAAAATAACTATAAAAATAAGGTCCAAAGCAGATGGGAAACAAAGTAGGAAAATATTAGAAGGACAAAATTGTAAATTATATAACATGGTACATAGGTTATAGACTCTATCAATGAAGTGATTTATATGCCTACCATTGACTGGTAGATTTGATATCTCAATATCTAGGTGTCTCAAGAAGAAGGTATTAGAGGATTCACCAAAGTCTGAATAACAAGGATGCACGAGTCGTGGTTGTATGGGACAAAGCAAGTGAATACCACAAAATGCTAAAGTAAAAAAAATCAAACAAGAGATAATTGCATAGACAATTTGGAAAAAGCCAATATTCTATTAACATGAGATGGCCATAATGAAGAATACATATAGGAGAGCTCGTAAGTAACTCCTCCATAAAAGGTGGTCAAAGCACCCCAAGAATAGACTGTAACTCATCCATAAAAGGTGGTGACAAGGTGCTAAAAATAGAGAAGTAACTCCCATACCTGGAATAGCCAGTCAAAGAAGTTGCTTATGATATTCTTATGACACCTATGACACATTTATGACACACATCACAACATAAGCTACCCTATCCCACGAATGTAGGAAAACTCCATGTATGCACAAATATATAATTTCCCTAATTAAATAATAGGGAAAAATAAAAGCCTACACTAACACCCCCCATAAGCGCAGCTTAGGTGGGTAGTGTGGAAATATAAAATGGGTCCCGAAAACTAGGCCTGATGAGGTACCCAAGTATAAAATCAATCTCCCATAAGATAGAGAAAAGGAGAAAAACCATAGGAAAAAATTCCCCCTCAGGAGAGAGACATAAATAGATGAGAAGGCTACAAGGCCCCCCTGAAGACAATGTTGTTGTAAATGTAGACCGTACCCCAAGAAAAGCTCATAGATGAATGAACTTGCTCTAGGTGAAAGGTTTGGTGAAGATTTCTGCAACTTGCTCCAAAGACTGGTAAAAGATTAAGTCATTGACATGACTATGAATAAGCTCTCGAATGAAATGCATGTCAATCTCTATGTGCTTGGTCTATTGGTGCTAAACCAAATTCTTACAAATCTGAATGGTACTCTCATTGTCACAATAAATGATGGTGGGCTACTTGATAGGAATTCCAAACTCAAAAAGAATCCCCTAAAGCCAAAAAGCATTAGTAGTTGCATTAATAACTCCCCTATACTCTGCCTCTATGGATGATATAGCAATAGCATTTTGCTTCTTCCTAGGCCAACTAATAGGACCAAAACCTAGAGAAAAATTGTAACCAAAATTGGACTTGTGAGTCTATGAATTGCTAACCCAGTCTGAATCTATATACCCAATCAAGTCAGCCTCTATGCCAAATCTATAATGAATCCCATATCTATGTGAACCTTGTATGTAATGCAAGATCCTCTTAGCTTCTTTCCAATGCAGCTCATGAGGTTCCTACATAAATCTGGAGATAAGTCCCACTACATATGATATGTCAGGCCTGGTGTGAGTCAAGTAGATGAGACTACCAACAAGTTGTTGATACCAAGTGGCATCAACTAATGGTGAAGAATAGTCAGCCTCAAGCTTGACTCTTGATAGAAAGGGAGTCAGAGATGGCTTGCAATCATCCATGTGAAATTGAGACAATAAATCAAGAGCATACTTAGATTGTGGAAGAGAAATCCCTAAATCTGATTGTGAGATCTTGATGCGAAGGAAGTAGTACAACAAACCTAAGTCTATCATGTCAAATCTATCCTGGAGAGATGCGTTCACCACTACAATAGCCGATGAAGAACTCCTGCTGATCAAAAGGTCATCAACTTAAAGAACCAGAATCAAGAGTGAGTCATCTTGCCACAAAAAGTAGACCCCCTGTGAGAAGGAAGGAATCCATCTTGGCGTACCATGCCTAAGGGGCCTATTTGAGGCCATAGATAGATTTCTTAAGTTTACATAATAAGGAAGAATCTTGAACAAATCCTAGTGGCTACTCCATGTAGATCTCCTCCTCTAGGTATCCATGAAGAAAGACACTCTTCACATCCATCTGGTGCACATCCCAACCATGTACTATGGCAATATTCAAGGTGAGTCAAATAGAAGTCATCTTTGCAATGGGTGCAAAGGTCTCTAAGTAGTAAATTCCTGCCACTTGTGAGAAACCCTTGGTGACCAATCACACCTCATACTTATCAAATGACCCATCTGCATATATCCACCTACATCAAACCATCTTCCTTCCATTAGGAAGTAAGGTCAAGTCCCAAGTGTGAGTTTTGATTAAGGAAGAATATTCTTCCTCCATAGCACTATCCCACTTAGGTACCCCCAATGCCTCTCAAAACATATGTGGATCTGAAACTGAAGCAAGGAAGGCATGTGGATCTCTCTGAAAATACCCCTAGTTTATTTGTCATCTATAGGATCTCCTACCCAAGTGCCAACACTCTCAAGTGTCTGTCTGGCCCAAAGTGGCCCAAAAGTGGGTGAGTCAGGTGCTAACTCCTCATCCTCTTACTAACTAGAGGTGGATGACCCTGCATCATTGTCCTCACTGTCTGAACTCAAAGAAGAAGAAGATGTGTTTGGATCAAGAACCTACTATGGATGATCTAAATCTGATGAGGAATCATCATGAAGAAGTAGATCCAATGAGGGAGAATAAGTGGCAAGTGTTGAGTCCATAGGACTCTCCTAAAAATGGACACTTCTATCAATGAACAAATCATGAGTGACTGGATCTAGAAGGTGATACCCCTTAACACCATCTAGATATCTTACAAATATGCAAGGCTTGTATTGATGTTCCATATCTTTGCATTTCTTCTTCGATATGCGGGCCATGGCTAGGGATCTAAAAACCCTAAGGTGCTCAACATCAAGTTTCCTTTTATGCCAAGCTTCAAAGGGTGTTATCCCTTTTAAAGCTTTGTGAGGAACCCTATTTTGAATGTAGCAAACATAATTGAGGGCTTCAGCCTAGTATTATGGTGGTAAGGATTTGGAGTCAATCATACAACTACCCATCTCTTTCAAGAACCTATTTTGGCATTCTGCAACCCCCTTCTGTGAAGTACTATAAGTGACTATGCACTGCAAATCAATCACCTTTATGGTGTAAAATTGCTCAAACCTGTTATTGACATACTCCCCTCCATTATCAGTTTGAAGAACCTTGATGGATTTCTCACTTTGCTTCTCAATAAGAGCCTTGAAGTCTAGAAAATTTTCAAACACTTCAGAATTTTGTTTGAGAAAATATATCAAAGTGTACCTAGATAAATCATCAATGAAAATGAGGATGTACTTGGTCCTTGTTAAAGATTATTTGGGAAAGGGTCCCAATACATCACTATAGACTAACTCCAAAGGTTGTGAAGCCCTCCAAGCTTTGCCTTTGTCAAATTTTGCTTCAAGATGCTTCCCAAGGGAGTACCCCTCACAAGGTCCTTTTTAGAATTAGACACAAGACAAGCCAATGACCATGTCATGTTTGTAATGTTGGTCAAAGTAGTAGTAGTTAAGGTGGTCAAACCACTCATACCATAATTTTCTAACTCCATCTGAATGAGTCAGCAATGTTGGTTGATAAGAATCTGGTGCAAAATGTGAGAAGGTGTATAACCTTGCTTGGTGATCTATCTTACCCACTACCACTATAGTATCACTATGCAACTCCCTGATAGCTACTGAATCTGGTGAAAACTCAACCCTCATGCCCCGACCAATGTGAGTGATTTGGTACACTAATAGGATATTGGTTGAAAGAGAAGGAACACTTAGAACTTTATTGAATGTTCCTCCTTCCATTTCAAATGACCCTCTCCCTACAACATAAACTGATGTGTCATCACCCAAACTAATTGAAAGCATGCTACAAGGCTCTAAAGATGAAAACTCAACTAGGGAAGAGCCCATGTGGTGAGAAGAACCTGAGTCAATGACCCATGAAGACGTAGAAGCTACTGTAGCTATAAAGGCCTTGCCCTTTTCTTTCTCCTTTCCCTTACCTTTTGCCCTAGTAAAATCTTGGGTAGATGAATTTTGCTTGGTGGACTTAGGAACACATATGTTGTGCTTCTCTAGAAGATGAGTTAGGTGATATATTTGTTTCTTCATGCATTTGTGTTCATCATGCCCTATATTTTTACAATAGGCACACTTAACCTTCTCCTTCTTAGGTTTAGCATTGGAGGAGGAAGACTCAGTGTTGTTTTTGGCAGGATTGTTGTTTTCTTTCTTCTTCTCCTGGTCCTTGTTCTTTTTCTTCTTCTCCTTTGTTGAAGTCTTATCCTTACCATTTCCAACTATCAAAGCTTGGGGTTGATTAGACTTCATTGTGCCCATTTGAATTAGCTTATCTTGCTCCCTAGTAAAGTTGACAATGAATGAATCCAAAGAAGGCATTTTCCATGTAGTACCAAGGGCACTTTTTATGGCATGGAAAGTGGAGACAAAGACTGAATAGCTTGGACTTAACTTTGTGAGAATAGAAAGGATGAGTTGATCATCCTTATTCTCTATCCCACATTATTTCAATTGCAATATTAGGGCCTCAAACCTAGTGAAGAAGTCGTGTAGGGTGTCAAAGTTTCTAGGACTTAGACTTATGAGTTCATTTTCGAGCTCATGACCTCTCATCTCATCAAGCTTCCCAAATAAGAATTCTAAGGTGTCCCATATGTCTTTGGGTGTCTTGGTGGTTTTTAAATGGAAGATAAGTTTTGGAGACATGGACAAGCTAAGTAATCTTTAGGCTTCATCACTACGGTTGTACCACTTGACCTTTTCAGCATCAGTGCTAGGTTTTAGTACCCATGGTGATCCTATACAACCCTTTGCTTCTAAGAATGATTGACATTTTAACCTTCCATTCATGATAGTTGAAGGGTGTTAGGGGTTTAAGTTGAAAATAATCCATTTTAAGATGAATTTAGGTGAATTTGTGTTGAATGCAAGTTTGTGAAAGTATATAGAAAGGAGAAAAATAACAGAAGTAAACAAAGTGCTGAAAGACAATCACACCCTGTTGAAATGTTGAGCCCCCCCCAAATATTCAAGTGCATGCTCAAAAGATGTTATAAATAGCTGAAAATGCATCTTAGAGGAATCTATGGAAGTCAAGTTAATAACTCAAGCAAATAGAACGTCGAACTCAGCCAAAAATGCGTCTCGGGAGACCCAAATTTTAGGCACTTTATAAACTAGTGCATTTTTAAAAAATAACAAGCCTACACTATGGAGAATGGAAATACAAACACTTTTGAAAAAAAATTCACCCAAATATGAGCTGCCATTTGCAAGATATTAAAGATTCAATTTCCCATAAACTAGTGTTTTTGTAAAAAATTAGCACTAAAACATTAAAAAAATGCCTATTTTGAGAGAGAAACTAGCCTTCCAACCACTCGTTGGACTTGACACAGAGTGAGGAATCCAAAGGAGGTCTTTGTGAGGGGGAATTAGCCTCTTACCAACCCAGGCCTCACCCTTCATCTACGATAATCGAATATACAAGCTTTAAAAAAACTCAAATATTGCTCTTTTTAAAAATAATTCAAGTGACTTTGATTTTCAGCATACTAAATGATGTTGTAGAAATTTGATAAAGTCATTAATAACTAAAAATATAAAAAAGGCAAATACCAATGGAGATGGAGGTTGGGCATGGTCTCACCAAGGAAAAAAATACCAAAAAGGGATGCCAATGCCAAATTTCCAGCTATAGTCCAAAAAAACACACTTTTATAGCAAAAAAGATGATGCCAAGGTGGGTTAAAGAGTCCCAAAGTTACTCAGAATGAGCAAATTTGATGTAAGGAGCAGAAATGTGATGCCAACCAGCAAGGAAAGGATGTTTTGATGCTGAAGAAAGTTTCAAGCTGTTGGAGAAAAGGCCAGTTGGCTAAAAAAGGATGCCAAGTACAATTGATCAGATCTCAATGAAAGAGAGTAGAAAAAACATCAATGCCTCCCCTTACAAGACAATCCCAGACTAGTAAAAACCAATGCCAATTACAGATTTGGAAGAAATAATGGTGCCACTTCTCCTATAGCTATGCCTTAGATCTTAAATGCCATTGACACAATAGATGTGCATAGTAGTTGGAAAAAAACTTGCAGATCCAAACACCATGAAGGTAGTCGACAGGGAATATCTCCCAGAAATTTTCAAATTTCACAAATAAAATGCCTTAACAAAGCTCTAGATTTCAATGAAAGCAATAGCAAAATAGACAACTAGTTACCGAGGTGGCTCTAATATCATATCGTAGGATTCACCAAGGTCTAAATAATGAGGATGCACGAGTCGTGGTTGCATGGAAAAAAGCAAGTGAATACCCAAAAATGCTAAAGTAAATGAAATCAAATAAGAGACAATTGCATAGACAATTTGGAGAAAAGCTAATATGCCATTAACATGAGATGGCCATAATGAAGAATACATATAGGAGAGATCATAAGTAGCTCCTCCACAAAAGTTGGTCAAAGCACCCCAAGAATATACTATAACTCCTCTATGAAAGGTGGTGACAAGGTGCTAAGGATAGAGAAGTAGCTCCCATACCTGGAATAGCCAGTCAAAGGAGTTACTTATGACATTCTTATGACACCTATGACACATCTATGACACACATCTCCACATAAGCTAACATATCCCACAAATGTAGGAAAACTCCATGTATGCACAAGTATATAATTTCCCTAATTAAATAATGGGGAAAAATAAAAACCTACACTAACAGAAGGTATGTTCCCCAATCTAATAGTCAATGAAATAGGGACCCATCCACAAAGCATCAAACTTTTCATGCTTACCTTTCTCCACATGCCTCTTGTCCTAAAGTAGAACAAGATCAACTAATCTAAAAATTCTTGGAGTGATCTTTATATCAAATATTTTCTTCAACTTATCCTTGAACATGAGGTGTATTTTGTGAGCTTGTCTTTGAACATCATCAAGCTCAATAATAAATTTAACCCTACTTTCATAATGGTTGATTTGTTCATCATATTATAGTTAATGCATGATCTGATAAGTGGGCAACTATAAATTCATAGGTAGAACTACTTGAACTCCATAAATAGGCTTAAAAGGGATTCTACCTATAGCACTCTTAGGCATAATATTATTAGCCTATAAGGTAAAATTCAACTATTCATCCCACCTCTTATTATTTGCTTCCATTTTTCATATAATACTCTTGAGCAAGTTATTATTAATTTATTATGCTTTCCCATTCCCTTGAGGATTGTAGTTTGAAGCACAAGTTAGTTTAATCCCATAGTCTTCACATAATGCCACCAAGGGTTTTGCTTTGAATATCATGGCATTATCATAAATTATCTTAACATGCACACCAAACCTACAAATAATCTAATTTAGTAAGAAATCCATGATGTCTTGGTTTGTATCCCTCTTTGTAAGGAATTCTTCAACCCATTTGGTGAATTAATCAGTTGAAACTAGTATCGACCTATGCCCAAATATTTATGAATCAGTGATTTCTCTAATGAAATTGATTCCCCATTGTCTAAATGGGCCCTCAATTGTCTCCAGCTAAAAGGGAAGAGAAAGTAAAAATTTCATCCTCCTAGTAAAGTGCTAACATTTCTCACACCTTCTACCCATCTGAGCAACATCCTTAAGCAATGATGACCACCAATAACAAGCTCTAAGAATTTTATGAGTTGTAACCTTAGGTGCAAAATGACCATTGAAAACACCACTATGGAAGCTTTCAATTAGGATAATATTCTAATCTTCTACCACACATCTTAGGAGAACCCCATTTTAATTCCTCCATGCAAGTACATTTTAAGTAAAGGGGTAGTTTTAGGAGAAAAGTTTAAGAATTCTCCTTTTATTATTATCAAAGTTAGGGGGATAATTCAAAATTTTCAATTAATAAATAATATCCTTATACCATGGAGATGTGTTAAATTGACTTAAGAAATCATCAACATTAAAAACAGTAGTGTTTACCTTAATAGCTTACAAATTAGCCTCAACTATAAGTTTGGTAAGACCCTCCCTCTTATTAAGTTAGTGCTCTGGATATCCATATCATACTCTTGTAACTTGTTGGCCCACTTGCACCTATAGTTGGATATGTTAGTCCCAGTTAAAATGTCCTTCAGCATGGTGTGCAGGACATTGAAATAATTATTGAACTCACCATATATGGCTTGAACATTTTAACAGCCTATAAAAGAGTGAAATCTTATTTTTCCATAATAGTGTATTTTATCTCAAGAACTTGCATACCTTTTCTAAAAAAACCTATTGGTTTCTCATAGTCATCTTCATTTTTTCGTAATAAGACACATCAATAGTATTGTATGATGCAAAAGACAATACTTGGAAAAAATTTGTGTTATCAGGACTTGGTAATACAAGAGCAGACTTTAAAGCTCCCTTGATGTCATGAAATACTTCCATGGATTTTTCCTCCCATTTGATGGTTTGGTCCTTTTTGAACAAGGTAGTAATAGGAAGAATAATATCTATAAAATTAGACACAAACCTCCTTACACAATTAATTTTTCTAAAGAAAGACTAAATTCCTTTCTTGGACTATTGGATAGGGAATTTGTCAATGGATTTTACCCTTTCAGGATCAATCATGACAACCTCTTTTGACACTATATACCCCAGTAACTTGGCCTCTTATACTCTAAAATGACACTTCTTAAGATTAAACAAAATGATAAACTCCATGTACCTAATTAGTGCCTTTTCTATATGCTCTAAATATTATTCTCTTATTTTGCATTACATAGTAATATCATCCTAATATACCATAATAAAATGGTTAATTATCCCTACAAAGGCAATGTCCATAACTCATAGAGATGTTACACCAACATTCATCAACCTGAAAGGCATCTTCATATATAAATATGTTCCCCATGGCATGGTGAAAGAAGTCTTGGACCTCTCAAATTTTTTGATCCCAACCTAGTGTTAAATTGAGAATCCATCCAATGTGGATAAAATTTCTAATCTCATAACACTTTTCATTAGGTTATCCATCTTAGGCAAGGCATAATTATCTTTCAAATAGGATTTATTTATATTCCAAAATGCACACATAAGTAATCATTAGCATTTTTATTCCATACAAGAACTTAATTTACAACCCATGATTAATACCTAATGGGTTGAATGATACCATTGCCCCTTAGTTTATTTAACTCTTCGCACATCTTAATGGCCAAGATGGGGTTAACAAGTCTCCGTTCCTACCTGAAAGGTTTGCTATCAGGCTATAATGGGATGACATGCTATAACAAGTCTTCCATATATGATTTTAGCTCAAAATTAGACCATGCTAAGCAATCTTGGTTCTTCCTTAGTATCTAAATATAATATTTTATCTCAACTACACTCGAGTGAGTAACCAACCAAACCTTACTTAGATTCTCATGAGAACCCAAGTTGCACTCAGTTACATCTTTTGAAATGAATGAATCTCTCAACTTCTTTCTATTAGCTCCATCAAAATATACTTCTAAACTGAGCAATCCTTTTGGGATAGTGTTTATCTTCAATTTAATGATGTCTCTCCCAAACAAGGTCTCCTTCCCATCACAAACCTTAACCATGGATTCCAAGTCTATGAGTTGATCATGGAACTTAACTTCACAATTTAGAAAGTTTTTAATTTGTTGATTATCATCAAAGACCTTCCAATGATGAAAATTATTTGGGATTGAAGACCTAGCAAGCGTCTCTATTTGATACTAATAATGATGGCTCATATTTTCAATATCAAATTGTATACCTTGACTTGCAAGTCTATCAGCTTCTTGGTTGAAATTCTTATCATGCTAACAAATATTGAATACATCAAAGAACTGCATCAAGTCCCAAATAGTATTCCAATATTATTTCAACCTTTTATTTTTCATGGTAAAATCACTATGGACATACTTTACCTCTACCTCAAAATTTCCCTTAATAATCAAAAACTTGATTCTATATTCACAAGTAATTTTAGACAAAGCAAGAGTGCCTCATACTGAGCAATATTTTTAGTGCACTCAAAATGAAGTTGAAAAGAAAACATGAAACATTTAGCATTAGGCGCAAAAAACATAACCACATCTCCATTTAAAAAATTATATCAAACCCCGTAAAAACACATCTTCTAAACATCACTTTCTTTTTTTGGATCGACATCAAGAACAACATGCTATTCATTAGCATCAACAATCCCAACAAAGTTGCCCAGTTCAACATCTATGTACAATACTCCATTAAAATCACATTTGGGATCTTTAATTACATGTAACATCTTTTGATCTCTATAAATTTTAACCACCTTACCATGTAGTTGAATGGTGGCATAGGAAAGGCCCATTTGCACACTTCCACCCACACTAGTATCCCATTTATAAGATAGAAACATCCCGCACTTAGGTGGGTTCTCCACAACCACCATATTCATACTCAAGTACTTGCCTAGATGCACTACTAGCTACACTACCAACCCTTTGACTTGTCCAACAAATGTAACTTCTCCTGAAATAATGGCATAACATTTTTCAAAGGCTGATGTAATCTTAACTTTGACCTCATTTAAGACACCTAAAGGCATCACATTTGAAGAATCTCTAAACTCAAATACACAATTATGAATAATCAGACCATTGATCAAGAGAGTAGTGTAAAATGGGTCCACTTTTAGCTAACGTTTTTTAAGTGTACTCCCCAAATAGACCTATGGAGTAGGATCTAAAACCTCTTTCTATTCTTCACCACTTTTGGGGAATGTTTGGGGTAACTCAATTTAATTTTTAACTATCTTCTCATCAAATTTCTAAAATTCAAGGACCCTTTTCCTATGTTTAGTTATTTTTAATAATTCAATAAGATACATGGTGATTTTCAATTGGATAAACACATGGGCCATATCACATATGATATACTGAGGAATAAGAGTACGTGGTGGAGGGGTAATAACACCTTCAATTGGGATAAAATAATTTAAAGTCTAAAGTGGAATAGGTTGGGTTGAATTTGCACTCTTAGATTAGTTTTTAAAGGTGGATTTTGTTTAAACTTATTTTTACTGTTAGGGATACTAGACAAGATGGTATCTTTATTCATAGCAGGCGCACCTTGTGGATTATAAAATTGGGAAATAGGCATTGTTTTCGAAGCTTTATGGAATGCTCTAGTTTTCTTAGCTCCCTTACTATCATCCCCTAACTTTGGATTTTTATGGGTAATGTCTTGAGGATCTGTAATGTGATATTTGATTCTAAATTGATATTCCTTCTATTGGGTAATTTCTACATTAATCAACAGTTGTCTATCCTCAACTGACGACATTCTCGCATCATATTTATTAATCATCATAGAACATAATAAATAAAAATCATGGATGGGAAATTTATATACCTTCACCATATAAACATCCTTAGTAAATTTAAGAGTTGGAAAATTTATATGCTTGCACTATAATTGATTAATAATAGTAGTACTCAACAATTCTATGGAGGAAATCATCTAATTTTGGGGCATTTTACAATTGAACATCATGATCTCATCATTAGGTGATGCACACTCAAGTTCATTTCCATTTTCATCAATTAGTTCAGATGTATCACATAGGGGATGTGGAAGGAAGCACTTGTGATATTGATCAATATCAATGTCCCAGTATGCAACATTCACCTTGGCATTTAAATGATCAAGCGCTTCTTTTTCATCCCCTCTATATTGATTTTTATTGGTTATTTCTTCATGTATAAGCATCTTCCTGATATCACTATCTTGATTGTTGAAAGTAGCCCATCTTTGTTCTTGATTCATATTTGGATCCCATTCATAACTATTAAACACTTGAAGGACCCCATTTCAACTCTAGCCAACTTATATGATATTTATTTCATAGCAGAGGCCAAATTTTTAATGGTCTCTTCAAGGTTGGTTGTCTTGGATAACTATGTATTTTCTAGATTAACTAATTTTACATCATCACACTTTTTCATGGGATTCCCATAGCCTTTATGTTATTCTCAATTTGGATGGCCATATTGAATACCAACTGTAGGTTAGTGGGAGTCTTGTCCTGTAAGTAGTTGCAACCTTCTTGTCAAAATCATCATAGTACTTTATTAAGCACATTGTATCATTGGGCCTAATGTTTTTGAGAAACTACATCATAGTCTTACTGAACTAAGCGCTGATGTCTTGCACACACTTATTAAGATTCTTCTTGATATTTTCAAATTCAGCCAAGAGAAACATTAGATAAATCCTAGCAACATACTAAATTCTAACAACATTTTACATCTCTTACCATGAATCGATGCATCAAGTGAGAAGGTAATTAAACCATTTGGAATAAATTTCCTCCAATGTGTGTACAAACAAATAGATGCATTCATCCTCATACTCAACCTCATAATCTTCAATGATGTTTTAAAAATCTTTTAGGTATTGATCACTATTGATTGCATTATTCCCTTGGAATTTTGGGGGGCATTTCCTAACATCATTTGGGACCTCATTAGGATAGCCTTACATGTCATTAAAATTGATAGGTCTGAATTTAGGAACATGAAATGTAGGACATACATTTTCATCTTAGTCCCTATGCCTCATGATTAGTTCAATAGTAGGTTCAAGAACAAATGGTAAAAGGATATGAGGGGTGAATGAGGTGGAGTAGGTGGATCAGACTTAGGAGGGGATTCATCTAGTTGAGATGGAACTAGAAAATAAATAGGAGTATGTGTTATAGAATTAATATAAGAGATGTGATAGTCCTCAATAATGTGGAGTTCAACAAAAATCTCAAGACTATCAAAATCTTGGCAATCTGAAGAGTCTTTAGCAACTAAACTTTGCCCTTCAACAGGCCTTCAAACATGTCTCCCTCTTCTTTTGTGAAAACTTAGGGGTGAGACAATATTTTTGGATGAGTCACCTTTAAAGGACAATCTCAATCCTTCCAACTTTGCAAATAAGAAAGAACATTTATATCTAAAATGGAGAAATTCAAAATAGGCACTAATCTTCCTTGAAACTAGGTGATAAACTTGGAGTCATCACTATAACCAAAATTTTAGAATGTAATAGTTCATAGACTAGTTGTGACACAAGCTAAAAATATACTTTATCTAGTTTAATTATGATATAATAACACAAGGACTTTGAAATTTATTTAATTATGTTCAAAATGGAAAAAAAACCTTCTAACATGCAATATTAACAATTCTTTGCAATAAACATAACATAAGTAAAATTTTCAAACCTTAAAACTTCTTAGCACGTCCCTAGTGGAGTCTTGTGACATTTGTAGCCAAAGATAGTTAGATCAATGTAGTAACAAAATAGAACTCAGAAAGGTGAAATACTGATGGTTCTTTGTAATATTCCTTAACAACATGAATGACAAGAAATTTTCCTTGATAATAGTATCAAAAAAGTGTTAGTTCTCATTTTTACACCGCATTCACTTTGCCTTGCACACTTGAGAGAAACAGAAAGAAATGAAATAAAAATTTATAGTATTTCATTGTAGCTGGGGGAGGGTTTGGCATCATAATTTGATCAAAATGTATAAAATGATTGATAAACACGTACAGAGGGTATGGTCAACTCTATGCTACTTTTAGCTCTGCCTAAACTAAGGTGAGAGGATCTATGGGGTATCTTGCACACATGGTGGGATTTTACAACAAAATCTCCATGTATATTCTTATCACAAAAGAGGAATATGAAAAAATCATAACCAATTTTTCAAACCTTTCCCACGAAGGGTTATTACGCAAAATATGCAAAAGAGTTATGTCATACATAAACTACTAGAGATAAATGAAAGGATGATTTCTATATTCATTTTTATATAAAATTTCAATAATAGGGGCTAAATGGAAAACTAAAACACTTAGATTTCAAGAATAAATTACAAACATGTTTCAAATACGCAAGATCTTATGTGTATGCAAGGAAAATAACACTTATGGTATGCAAAGGGTGTGTTAAATATAGGGTAAGATAGGGTAGGATAGTTTATTAGTTATAAAAAACAAGGTGGTGTGCTGGTGGTTTTCAAACATCAAGGTTTATTTCAACATACATGAATTCACCTATTACAAATATGTAGTAAAACTAAAATACAAGACATGAAGACTATAAGGAAAAAGATTGCATTCATTGGTGCCAATACAATGTAAATGCCCAAATCAAACATGAGGCTCTCAAACATAAACTCAAAATGGAATCTAAAATATTTTTTACTACTAAATTTGTGAACCCAGGGTGCCCTAAATTTATGTACTCAATAAAATATTTCCAAATCTCTATGCAAAAATGGGTTTACAACCCATATTTATGCTCAAAATGTTAACCAGTAGTGAACACAAAGATAGATATCCAATTAGAGCAGCATGTCAAATATCTCATTGCATTTTATTAAATATACAATAAATAACCACATGTATTTTCCATTAACTTCAAAGAGAATATTATATATAATAATGTTTTAAAATGCTGCCATGGGGACAAACATGGTGGATTTGCTCCATGTTGGACAAGGGAGACATATAGAGATGAAATCAAATATTACTAATGGTTATACAAGTTGAAACCAAATTTATAAGAGAGGTAAAACTCACACACAATAGTGATCCCAAAATTTGGAAGAGCCTATACTTAGAGAGAAATTTAAAAGACCAACAACAATAAAAAAAATTAATAGAATACAAGCCTTCTATTTATACATTTTTCAAACCTTCAAATCTGGGAATAAGAGTTGTAACTTGAAAAATTACAAAACATCCCTCTGAGTTCTACCAAGATGCTCCTAGTTGGGTAAAATCCTTTATGACACCTAAAATATTCATGTATTTACATAGAAAAAGATGCATCTAACTATCTCTTCAATAAATGATGTATATTTGCAACAAACTTCTTGATTTCTTGGATGCTAATGCCCCTTACACGAGTTGGAAGAATAATATTCAAGGTGGAAATCCAAAAAAAAAATATTGTCTTCATGCGTAACTATAAAAAGATGCCTCAGACCAAATTCACACATAGTTGGAACCTCCTTCACTTGCAATGATTTCTTGGGGATATTCTGGATCGATGGTTATTTTAGTAATCTTCCTTAGAGTGGTACACCTTTTACGTGAAAACCTTAAATTTATCTCCTATAGAGGATCTTGGATAAGAAAATAAAATGAAACTATAACAACATAAGTTTATTTCACCTTTTAACTTTTTGGCTCCAAACATGCATTTTCACATTTTACAATTTGCACTTTTAATTTTTTACAAATTTTCCCTTTTACACTGTTACTTTTCATATTGGATTTTTGAAACATTTATTTTTATTTTCCTCCATATTTATTTTTTTATGCATAAATGCATTATTTAAAATTATTACCATTTGGTGTAAATCTTATCTTTTTATGCAAATTTGCACCAAGTGCAAATTTGCACCAACTACAAATTTTCACCAACTGTAAATTTACACAAACATCAAATTTGATCCTAGTGTAAATATACATAGTGCCTTTCCCACTCACATCTCCCTTTGTATCTATCAAAATCTATAGATGGTAGTGCACTCTGCACTTTGCACATTATGTTTGTTCAAAGTGCAATTCAACCACGCATCTCCACCAAACTTCTCTTTATGCCTTTTCAATAAATTTTTTAAGGTGACTTTTTAGGTACCCTCCCATTTTTAATGGTAACATTTAGGAATTTTCACATTTCACATTGATTTTACTACTAAACATTACCAAGGATTTTTGGGGTCTGATTTGAAACTTGTGAATTGTTTGGATTTGTCAATATTTACCCAACTCCACTTCCATCCACCTGGTGCATTTTCATTAATGCCAAATAGATCTTTGGGGAATTTAGGTTTCTTTCATCCATCATTTGATGAATGAACTTAAGGTTTGTATTCTTCATTCTCTAATTTTTTGGCATGATCTTGGGATTAAACCATGAATGATTGATATCTTACTTTATCATCAATGTAAGCTCCCATCTGATTAGGGCTTAGCAGAGCATTTAAAGAACCTCTCCTATCAATTTGAAAAAAAAAACTTTTCTACAAAAATTTGGTAGATCCATATCTTTCCTAACTTTATCATGTACATAAACATAATAATCTGCTTCATTGTATTTATCACTACCACCAGAAGTAGTTAAACATCCATCATCAATAAAGTCTCTTTCTAGGGTAAGAGAAATATATTCAAAAGGATGAGCATTTAGTGAAGTTGTGATATTGGGGCTCCTATTAACAAGGATGATGTTCTCCCTTTTAAAAATATTTAACACTATTATATTGGGACTCCTTGATGATTAATAGATTCAATAAAACCCTCCTCATTAATGGATCCCCATGAAGTTTCACGGGCCATGCAATTCCATGAGGGTATCTTCTTTGGTAAAAATAATCTCATCATGATGTTCATTCCTTGGCGGTAAAAACTCCTTGTTTTATTATTTTACTTATATTTATGATTGATAAATTGAAACACATTCATCTATCACAATTTTAATTCCAAAATTGGATTTGATTGCTGAAAACTTTTCCCATGTACACCATCTCTCTTGATTAACATCTTTATGAAGATCTATGTGAATTGGATTTTGAATTATTTTAGAAAACTATGCAAGGGTAGTAGACACACCAAAAATCACATCACATTACCAATTTTGAGCAAAAATCATATCTATGGCACTAAGGAGAAACCCAACTACATGATTTTATTGTATCAATGCTTAACCTCCATGTATAATAAATGAGCTAGCTCTGCTATGAAATCCCATCCACATGTTATGTAATAGGTCATTTACAACAAAATAATCCCCTTGAATATTAAAATATATTTTTAAGTCTATATATCCTTTATTTTACCTACTTACCTACTTTCAAACCTAGTTTGGCAAAATTTGGAGGTGGGGGTGCATGCTACACTTTACACTAAAAATTGGTGAGAAGTGCATGTCACTTTCTACCATCCACCAAGTTGCTCTTATATAGACCTTAAGGTACCTATTTTTACTTGTTATTTGAGTATGGGACATCCATAAAAAATACTAGACCTACTTTATAATTATCATTAGTGAATGTGCAGTTGGATCATATATCCCAACCAAGATGCCACACATTGTTTCTATGGGACATGATTTCAAACTAAAATTTGATTTCTTCACTTCCCATGGAGGAATGTCCATTATGTCATGAAAATGGGTGTGAATTATTTTTCATTTAGTATTTCCTTCCCACTCTTTATTCTATCTCATGAAATTTGAGGATGGTGAAACATTTTGCACTTGACATGTTGCTGGTACAAAGTGTGTGCTAACATCTTGGTTTCACCATATTTTCTTGGTGCTATTTAGTGGGTTTTAAAATTATTTTTCACTTTTTTGAAATGTAACCACTACAAATTAAATGGTCAAAGCTCTACCAAACCTTTTCATGGGATGTGGATGTTCCGAGGGATTTTTCACTTTGTTGCTATGTGCAACATAGAACCTAGTCTATGCCTTCCATCATAAATAAATGATTTAGAAAATTGCACTAGAATTTGGTACTACATATAATAACATTTCATTTTTTCCTTCTCCATTATCAGTACATGGTGAACACACTTAAGGGAATATACTATATTTTGAAAATTTTCATAGGAATTTTGGTCAACATCTTTTTAAAAATGGTCATCATACAACAAAGATGCTATACCCACCAACTCTTCTTCAAGATCATTAAAATAATTTTCTAAACACTTAGTAAGTTTTATGTCAAAAAGGTTCTAGTAACTTAGTTGTATTCTTTTGTTGGCCTTTCACTGTATCCCCAAGTGGTGTTTTCAAGTATTCATTTGTAAATAATGTAATAGGCTATGTTGTGTAATTAATTTTATGTAGTGTTACATCAACACATGCATAGATTTTGTCCAGATTAAGGGATTTTTTTATTATCTTTTTTTCCCTTAAAGTTATTGGACACAACCAAGAAGAAAATTCTAAATCATTTTATGTAATTATCACCTTCATTACCTATGTGTATTTTGTGGCACCAAAAACTCACTCATTCATAGTCATCATCCCTCATTATCTCTAATCATTCCCTCATAAATCCTTATCATCACTAATAATGTGTAGTCACTCCCACATCATCCTTGATTATGCTGCATTATCCCTAATCATCCCTAATCACTACTTCATTAACCCTTATTATTGTAAATCACACCCTCATCAACCATCATTATCCTTAATCATTGCTAATAAATATATAATCCTCCTTCATTATCCTTAATCATCCCTTTTCACACTATCATCATCCCTCATTTCCACTCATCATCCCTAATAATTCCCTCATCAGATCTTATCACCCCTTATCATCTCTCATCATCCCTCATTATCCCTAGTCACTCTTTCATCATCAATAATCATCTTTCACCATTCCTAATCAATCCATCATTGGACTTCATCATCCCTAATCAATCCCTCATTAGTTCTCATCATCCATAATCACTCCCTCATAAACCCTAATTATTTATTATCATCATTATTCACTCCATTATATTTCATTTTAACTATATTCCTCATAAATTATAATTTGATACATTTTAGGAAAGTGAAAACGTGATATATTATGATTATGAGTTACATTGTAAGCTTCAATTGTATAGTGAGCTTGAGTTGCATTACAAACCTGAGTTGTATTGGGATCCCAAGGTGCATTAGGTACTTGAGTTATATTATGAGCCTAAATTACGTTATGATCTTAAGTTGGATTGTTATCTTGACTTGCATTATGAGTCTAGTTTATAGTACATGCTTGATTTGCATTGAGAGCTCCAATTGCATTATAATCCCAAGTTGTATTAGGATCCTAAGTTGCATTGCTAATTGTGTATTTTTAAAAATGAGTGTGATTATCATGGGATACTTATGAGAATATTGAAATATATTACAACATATAATTATTATGAGGACATTCTTTGAATTCCTCTATGAGAAAACAAGTTAAAATAAATGAAATTTTGTAATTTCCCATTTATCTAAAATAAATGTTGGAATGATTTATATACTAACACTTGGAAAGTAAATTTATGAAGGAAAATACATTCCTCTTTAATGGGATATCAAATGTTAGCTTGAACTTTATTTTTCCTTATATTTGTGTACTATGGTTTGTTGGTTTGGATTTATTATTAATCTATGAAAAGTGGAGATTTAATTTTTAGGTCTCTCAAGTTAATCTAAATATTGGCTTTGGCCAATTTTAAGGGTTGTCAATAATATATTTCCAACTCACCCACCAAGTAATAGATGATTTTTTAGTTTCCCTGATGTTTCCTAGATTTGACCTTCAAAAATGTTAAATCTCACCCCTTTGTTACCTCTGATTTAAAGTTGTTGACAAGTGTAGTACTTGTGTCAATTCCTTATTTTTATTCATATTTCATTGATTAGGAGGTGAAATCCTATTTCTATCCATAATGCCTATGGTTGGGTTATTTGTTTTGTATTTGGGTTATAAATGTTGATAGAAAGGGATAGATAATTTTAGCTCTTCTTATGTTTGTGACTTATTCTCAAATAATGTCATGGGATACGAGTATAAATTATTAAAATTTATCCACTTAATTTACTCTGGCTCTTCTGCTCATTATCTTGGACTCTTTGCACTTGTGTGGGCATTATGATAAAATGTTGGATTATTTTCACTTTCCACTATGATTATTTAGTTTGGAAGTTTTCACTAAAAATTCATTGCTTGTCCATCTAGGTTGAGTGTGAATATTTTGGATGTTTTCTTATTAGATCACACATCTCATAGTGGCTTCTAAGTATAAGTTTGATCAACTGGAACATGAAAATAACGGATTGATTTATATTTTAGTGTTTTGGTTTTAGAGTCTACAATTTAGTGATTAAGGATGATCAAGGACTATGATATATGATAACAAAGTGACTATGTATAATGATAAATAATGAGTGGTTGATTATATATGATGAGGGCCAATGAGGGAGTGATTATGGATGATGAAGGATAATGAAGATCAAATAGGGATAATGAGGGAGTGATTAGGGATGATGGATTTTAAGGTTTAGGGTTTTAATGTTTGGGATTTATGGTTTTAGTGTTTAAATATTAATACTTATAGTCTCTGTTATAAGGGTTAAGATTTAGGTGTTTTAATTTAAAGAATATATTGTTTAGGTTTTAGTGTACAAGGTTTTAGGGGTTAATGTATTAAGGTTAAGGGCATAAAGGTTTAAGGTTTTTGATTTGTTGTTGAAAGTTTTGATATTATTTTTCTTGGGTTTGGAGTTTTGTGTTCTCTAGTTCTACGGTTTATGGTTTGTTTTATAATATAATTTCATCCACATTTTGGTCTACTAGCTTCCTCTCCTCGCCCTTTGTATGTTGCCACTTTTTTTCTCAAAATAGGTGCTCACTATTGAGAATTTATTGATAAAAAGTCCTTATTTATCCTTCTCTTTAGCTTGATAATCTGTTACCCATTAGTTAACCATAAGATCCCCTTCTTAAACTTATTCAATGGTATCTTAAGAGGTATGCAGAGTGATAGCTGGGGGTAATATTAAGGAACTTATTTCATTAATAAATTGGGGAAGTGGATTATTTAAACTACAAATTCTTGCATCATTCTTTTATGGTTTTATATCCACCACAAAATTTTATTTGTCTTGAAGTTATTTAAAAGGTCATAGTGGAGGAATTAATTGGAGTGGATTATGGTACTGACACTGCTAGTTGAGGTAATGACCTTAAAATGGATGGGCAAGTAGTTCATTTATAAAGGTTGAAATCTGTGTATCCTATGTTATAAGTGCAAATGAAGAAATTAAAAGCATGGGACTAATGACATGTGTAAAACTATGAATGTTTTCTTGAGTTGGTATTATCGGTCCTAATTGTGAATCAGAGTCTAGTACCTTACCCTATCATTTGTCCTCTTCTTCTAGTAGCTCTTAGCTTATATATTCAAACTATTTTAGTTATATTTATTATAAATCTTGCACTTCAATTATCTTAACCGAAGCCTTTTGATACATCTCTTCTTTTGATTCTTTCAAGATTTTACTACCTCTAGATTATTTGCCTTCTTCCTTATATTCTACATAAAGAGGAACCCCTTTAGCAAATAGAATAGTTTTAGGTTTTCTTTTGACATCCTTAGGAGAGGTCAGAGGGGTCTTGTGATTTATTTAATAAACAAGGGGTGTTTTTTATATGAGGGATTCTAATTTCCATGAAGTGTGTGGAATAAAAGGTGAAGGATCAGGAATAGTGGTGGGAAATGGAATTGAACTTAATCCTTTACCCTAGAAAGTTAACTCTAAATAATTTAAACATTAATTCATTTAAACCTAAAAAGGATAAAAGTATAAAACCCTAAAATCCTAAAACCTAAACCACAAAAACCAAACCCCATAGACTATAAACCAAATACCTTAACCCAATACCTTACTACAAATCCTAAAACCTAAACCCCATGATCCATAACCCAAAAACCTTAAACCAAAAAATGATAAAATGATAAACCCTAAAACCACAAATACAAAATCAAAAACCTTAAAACATATAACCCAAAATCATAAAACCTAAAATAAACAACCTTAAACCAAAAATCCAAAACCATAAACCCTAAACCTAAAAATTAGAAAACTTTTAACCCCTAAATCCTAGACCCTAGACCCTCGACCACTTTAAAATCTAAACACTTAAATCTTAGACCCTAAATTCTTAATACCATAAGCCATAAATGTTAATCCTAAACCATAAACTATAAACTAAGATAACATAAAACACTAAACCCTAGACCACCTAAATGTCAATCTATAAACCTAAAACCATAAAACCTACCCTATCCCCCTAAATTGTAAAATCCTAAAATGTGAGTAAATGATTAGGGATGATGAGTGATAATGAGGGAGTGATTATGGATGATGAGTGATAATGAGGGAGTGTGGAAGTGATTGGGGATGATTAGGGATCATGAATTACATTGAGGTTATGATTAAGGATAATAAGGGCCAATGAGGGAGTGATTATGGATTATTTAGAATGGTGAGGGATGATTAGGATTAATTATATACCCATGTCCACTTCAATTTCTTTTGTAAATCTCAAACCCAAAATTTGAAATCATTCATGATTGTTTCTAATTTTACCAACGCCATTGTAATGAAAAAAAAAATCCATTACAATCATGATTAAAAAACTTGATCACCCAGAGTTGGCCCAATTACAAAATTTTGGGATCTTCATCCAGCTAATATAGATGTCCCTTGATCAAAACCAAGGGACTTGTAGTTTTTACCTAGAGATTAGGAAAATATGAAATATCTTTCCATAAAGAATGAAAACCATTATATATTAAAACATTGCATGGATATTTAGATCTTAATCAATCTACCCTTAAAATTACTTTACATGAACTAAATTAAATGTCTAAATATATTTTTATAAAGTTGAAAGTAGTGAAATATTTTAAGGTGAGGTAGGCAATGATGGTAAGAAGAAATGGAAAGTGATTAGTTATGGGTATTGAGTGAGGTTTAAATGTTAGTCATTACCCTTTATTATTGAATTAACATAGAAACAAATATAAATAGTTATAAATATATACAAAAAAGTTCAAAACACATTGATTATTGTATTATTTTTGGGTTATTCCATGACAAACCAGATCAAAAGATAGAAACATGTGGTGCCCATTGTATGAGTTTCATGGATCTACATGGTGAAATGCATTGTATGAATAAACAAATTTTCTCTCTTTAATTTTTATTCATATTGTATTTGTTTAATCCATAGATGCCATGTGGTCATATCTTTTGGTATGCTTGAACTAGTCTGATTCTTAGTTCTTATGCTACAAAATGAAGATGAGAATAAAAGACAAGAAATTAAGTAAAGAGTATGAGTTCAATAAATATTAAATCTTTCATGTAGATGTTATAAAACTATACATCATTTTTGTAATATATATGAGTGGTATCTATTTTAAAAATCATACACTGACATACTTATAATAATGCATAGTTTTGTAAGTTGAAGAACATGTAATATTCAAACTTATGTTATATCTATTAACTATGGATGGATTATAAAATTGGATGTAAGTGATTATATGAAATAAAAACATAGGAATCAATAATATGGGAAGACCATACAAAGGAGGAGACTTAAATTATTAAATATAATATAATGTTATATAATATAACATGTTATAATATGAATATTTTATTACATATAATACATAAATAAATAAATATATTTATAAAAATAATTATTAATATAATATAATAACATAGTATAGGAATAAAAAATATCTTATAATTATATTGTAAAGTTATATATTATTATAACAAACAACCTAATATATTTAAAAATCTATAGAAAATACAACATATCACATTATTTTGAATATAGGAATACTAATATTATGATTTATATTAAATGACATAAAAAATCACTTGACATGCTCTAGGATTGCCACATTTCTTCCTAACCCAATCTCATCTTCACATATATCCCCATGTTGCCTAATTAAACCTTATGGTAATCAATCTAGGGGCCTCATGCCCTCTCCATGTAAGTGATTTGCCAACAGTTTCTAATGGTTTATGTTAAAGTCTTAACCATTATGAGATAAAATAATAGTTACAAAAAAATGGATAATTTTAAGTATTGATTTACAAAAACATTATCGATCGAAATAAAAGATAAGTGTTATCAATTTAGGTGGCTACCTATTGAAGATAAATGCTTAGAAGATATTGTTTGTCTACAATAAAAATGTTTATAATGGTATTTTTTAAAGTGAACATATCTAAGCTTTTAGATTTTTGGGAACTAAATATTAGTTCTTATTCTTAAGGGTAGGCATGCTTTGTCCTTCTCCTCTAATGTGGATAGCCTATGACGTTTTTGACACAAAATATAATATATGAAACTTATTTATATAATATTATTTTAATGTGTTTGGGCTTCCAAATCTAAGATAATTTATTTATTTTGATACCCATGATTATTTTGATTCCCATAATAAGATAAGTTGATCACAAAGGAATGTAAAATTTGAGATGCCATTCTAATTATGCGATATTTTCTCATTAGAATTTTGTTTTGACTTGCATTGTACTTTTGTGTCTTCAATTTTTCAATAACATTGAAAATCCTAGTTACGATGCAATGCAATCAAATTACCATGTATGTCCACCCATATGAAATCACTAACCAGGGTGATTACACAAATAATACATTCCTTGTGTAGAAAATACATGTCATTATATGAGTGGGATCCATATAAATCTAGTGTCATGACATGGGCAGTTTACAAAACTTTAATTTTCCTAGTCCCATAACAGTAGATCTTATTAAATGTATGATCCAAGTGAACTTTGGAAAGTGATATAAATACAACTTAGTTAAAACATGTAATTATATATTTAGTTAAAATTGATTTGATGATAATTTTAGTCAAAACTAAAATATTATGTACTTAGTCGAATTTAAATGAATATTGATTAATCAAAATTTAAATGACAAAAATTGTCTTGAATTTATTTATAAAAATATATGAACATGTTTAAATTAAATTATAATATTCTTAAAAATGTGAATAAAGTTTATTTTTTATAGTTATATTATAGTTAACGATTAAATAAGAAATAGAAAAAATAATTTGAGTTCCATTTTTAATGTCTCTAAAATCTTATAACATAATTAACTATATTAACAAATTTGACCATATAGTATATATTCCTCCCTCCCACTCTTAAAATTTAGAGGACAAATATTTCTATTATATAACCATATTGGTGACACATAATAAACGATCATATTAAGATGGTGTTGTGGTTGTGGCCCTTGGAATGATATGTGTTAATGTTGGAGTTGTATTCTAAGGTAGGGTTGTCATGTTGGGGACTCCCTAATTAATTTTATGAAAATATATTTTAAAAATTATAAAATTTTATTATTAAAATATATTTTAAAAATTATAAAATTTTATTATTATAAAATATAAAAATTTATTATTAAAAAATATAAAAATAATAAAATAATAAAGTTAGGGTATTTTTTACATCCCTCATAACTTGCATTGTCTAAAAAGTCATTTGAAAACAACAACTACCAAGTTATTTCAGTAGTACTAATACATTTACAAAATTCATGGGACAATGAGACTCCCCTGAGTAACAAAATACTTTTCCAACATACCTATGCACAATACATTGGAAACTGTATACTATACTATATTTCAAAAAATGCAATCCACATAGTTATTCTACTTATTGCATAACATGTCTTTACTGATAGCTAGGTCATCATCATGTATGAATTTACCTTGAATTCAATTGGAAATGGACATATTTTGTGTTACTACCAAAAATAGTACTGAAATAATTGGGCCCTTATTTGTATCAAAATTTATGTGCTTAGCCAAATTTCTATCTCCATGTATCCCTTTGGCATTTCAAGTTCATGTGCACAATTTACTAAGTCATTTATCTTTTCTTTGCTTGGTAAAGATGTTCTTTCCCTTAAAATTTTTCGGTATTTTACATGAACATGATGTCTGATGGAAATAGACCTTTGGATTTTTTGTCTGGAACAAATTTTTTCCACTACAAAATTTTTGAAGGAATTAAATATCGTATTACATTTAAGATAAGTATTTTACAAAATTTTCAAATGGATATCTCATTGGTTTTAGGGATTTGTTTCATACTTGTTATCTATGGAAAAAACTCTGAGGGCATTTTCCCGTGGAGCCTTTTTCCCACATAAGATTTTTAAAGGATTGTAAGGTAATTTGTTTTAGCCAAAGGTACTTTTGAGAAATCCTAAAGGGTCATTTTGCCTTTGAAAAAGTTTCAAAGGATCATTTCCTTCAGGCATTTTTCCTTCCTAAAATTCCTAAAGGGCACATTCGAAGGGCCATTCTGTATTTGAAAAAAGTCTAAAGGATTATTTCCTTTGGGAATTTTTCCCTTGCAAAATTCTTGAAGGGTGTCTAAAAAATGTCCAAAGGACAATTTTAGCTTTAGAGGACACTTAAAAAATTTTCAAATGACACTTTTAAGAGTTCAGATCACCGTTCCAAAATCTAAAGGGCATTTTTGTATGGTAAATTCCATTGAATTTTTGTTTGAAGGGTATATTGAAGTGCGTAATAGATTCTTTTGACAAAATCACTGTAGGGAAATAGTCTATTCCTTTCAGACATTTTTCTTGAGAAAAGATTCCAAATCAATTGCATTTATTTGGGAGAAGTACCAAGGTAAAATTTTATAGGGAAATTTTTTCACACAAAATATCTGAAACAATTATCTTGACAAAGGCACAAATAGCTAAATATTAATTCTTACAAGAAAAGTACAAGGTTATAATCCTTCAAGAAAATTATCTCCAAATTTTTTTCCAACACAACTGTCTCGATAAAATACTCAAAATAATTGCTACAAGATAATTATGAAAAAGAAAATTCTAGATAGAAGTGCTGAAGTGAATAGGAATCCTGAAGACAAAGAGCCCACTAATCAAATTACCATAGAACAAAGTCCCTAAAAAAATAATTTTTATTTATAGTTATGATAGTCTCATGGATGTTTTTTGAGGGTGCAAAGATGTAAAATTTAAGTTGTAGGTATTAACAATTGGTATTCAAATCTTTAGTATGATCATGTGAGTGTCTATTTTAGATCTTTTGATATAAATATTTATTTTCAAATAGATGTAGATCGAATGATACATGTATGAATGGATCAATATAATCTGATGGTGCATGGTAAAAGTTAAAATTTCAAAAGAACCCAGGATAAACATAGGTGTGACAAGTGTCAAGCTTGTAAAGCATGATTTAAAGTTTGATCATGTTCTAGAAATCCTATGGTGCAACCTAGTAGTTGACAATTTAACGAGACTAGAGATAAAATGAGATACTTATATATGGCATGAGGATGCTTGAAGTCGTAGAGACTATCTATAAGGTACATAAGAAGACTATAGGGATATCAAGTTGCATATCCTTGGGGATAAGTAAAAGGTAGTATTCAATAATGTTCCACCCCTTGATTCATGATCTGATAGAATGCATTTGCTTGTCCCATCCTGACCTGACGATGCATAGCTAATGTTAAAAATTCAATAACCTTGTGAGCAAGTTTATAAATGATAAATGGCATAGATGCATGCTAAAAATTATAAAATCAAGAATCTCATGCAAGGTCGATGGTCCACATTGATTTGTGTACATATATCAATGATGCAAATGATAGTGGGATTTTCAAAGAAGAATATGACTTAAGTTTTCTACATTATTGTGCTTCTCTCAGTTTGTCCATGAGAGGGAATATCACAAGTTTGAAAAATATGAGGTGGGCTAATCCAAAGAATATTTTTGAGTATCCATGAATCAAAAATATTTCTAAGGGCCTGATCACCACGTAGTAGGCTTCATTTTGTGTGCACAAGGGAAAGGTAGTTGTCCAAAAGATTTTAGATTAGCCATTGATTAACAAAAAGAATCTTCAAGTAGTTCCACATAAAGACAAATGTCTTATTTTCTTTCACCATGAATATTATTCTTCTAGCTTATGGAAAAGGAATCTCTAAGCAAGAAATCAATGATTTTATTGCAAACCTCTATCATTCCTTATAAAATCAATTGCAACAATCATTTTCCTTGCACTTCCATAAATATTTCAAGAATGGTAGGGAACATTTTCCATCTAGGAGCATCTTGGAGGGACTTTGGCACTTACAAATTTGAATTGCATAAGAAATGTATAAATAGAAGTCTTGTTTTCTATTCAAAGGTTATCAATTGTTGTTGGTCTTTGTTCTTGTCTAAGTATAGTCTCTTCAAAATTTTAGGATAACTATTATGTGTGTGTTTTTCCTTACTTAATAGGGTGGTTACATCTTGTACAACCATTAGTAGTCTATAATAATATTTATATATGTCTCTCCTATTCAACATGGAGCAAATCCACCATGTTTGTCCCCATTGTAGCATTTTGAACGTTTGATGTATGTAATATTTTATTTCAATTTAATGTAAAATACATGTGGTTCTATATTCTATCCTATTAATGAAATGCAATGAGATATTTTACATTATGTGCTAATTGGATATCTAGCTTTGTGTTCACTATTGGTTATCATCTTGGGCATAAATCTGGGTTATAAACCCCTTTTTTGCATAGAGATTTGTAAATATTTTGTCAAATACCCTATTAGGTCACCTTGGGTTCATAGATTTAACAATAAAACATATCTAATATTCTAGTTTTATTGTATGTTCTAGGGTTTAAAGGATCATTTGGGCATTTAAATTGTATTGGCACTAATGGACGCTAATTTCTCCTTTTCATTTCCATGGTTTACATTTTAGTTTTCCTACATATTTGTAATAGGTGATATCATATATGTCAAAATAAACCATACTATTTAAAAACCTCTAGCACACCACCCTCTTTTTTAAAAACTAATAAACTATCCTACCAAATCCTACCTTGTATTTAACACACCCTTTGCATATGATAAGTGTTATTTTCCTTGAAGATATATAAGTTCATGCATATTTGAAATTTGTTTACATTTTTTTGTTGAAATCCTAGTGCTACAATTTCCCATTTAGCCCCTATTATTGAATATTTTATAAAAATGAAGATTGCAGTCATCCTTTCATCTATCTCTAGTAGATTATGTATGACATAAAAAATTTGTGCATTTCATGTGACAACCCTTCATGGGTGAAATGTGGAAACCTGGTTATGATTTAGTCCTATTTCCACCTTATACTATGAACCCCCATGGAGATCTATTTATAAAATTCCTCCATGCGAGCAAGTTACCCGATAGGTTTTCTCACCTTGGTTTCAGGTAGAGCTAAAAGAAGTAGGGAGTTAACCATACCTTATGTAGGAGCCTTTCAGTCATTTTTTGCATTTTGATCAAATTATGATTCTAAACCCTCACCTAGCTATAATGACATACTAGCATGTTTTTCATCAATGCTTTCCATTTCTCTCAAGTGTGCAAGATCAAGTGTACGCAATATACAACTTAGAACCAACACTCTTATGACACCATTATCACAAGATAAATTGAAGTTTGAGCCATTTTTGTTGCTGGGGACTATTTCATAAGGTTGTCAGTATTTCACATTTTTAATTTCTCTCCTTTTACTACATTAATATGACTCTCTTAGCTATCAATGTCATAAAATTCCATTAGGGAGGTGGCAGAATGTTTTTAATGTTTGACAATTTAACTTATGATATGTTTATCACAAAGAGATGTTAATATTACATGTTGAAAGGTGTTTTTTCCCTCTTGAAAATAATTCTATAAATTTTAGTGTCTTTGTGGCATTATCTCATCATTAAAATCATTAAAGTATGTTTTCACCATGTATCACAAGTAGTTTACGAACTGTTATATTATAGAATTTTGGTTTTAATGGTGATTCTAATTTTATCACCTAGTTTCAAGTAAGATTAGTGAAAATTTTAAATATATCTATTTTAGCTTTTTTTTTTCTTATTTTACAAAAATATATAATTATTGAGATCATCCAAAAGGCTTGTCTCACTCTTAAGTTTGCACCAAAGAAGAGGGAGACAAGTTTGGAGGCCTATTGAATGACAAGGTTTGGCTTCTAAGGACTCTTCAAACTAAAAATATTCTTATGGTACTAATACTTTTTGTTGAACTCCACATTGTTGAGGACTACAACAACTCTTCTACTAATTCTAAAACACATAGTCCTCTTTATTTTCTAGCTCTATCTCAACTAGTTGAATCCCATCTCAAATTTGATCCACCATGTCCACCTCATTAACATCCTCACATCATTTTTCCAATTAATTTTGAGCATATAATTGAACCAATCATGAGGAATATGGACCAAAATGAAAATGCATGTCATGCATTCTTCATTCCTAGATTTAGGGCCACCAATTATTATGAGATGGAAGGCTATCTTAATGAGCTCCAAAATGAAGTTAGGAAATGCCTCCCAAAATTCAAATGGAATAATGTATTGAGATGAGATTAGTACATGAGGGATTTTCAAAATATCATTGAAGATTATGAGGTTGAGTACAATGATGTGTGCATCAAATTATTTATACACACGCTAGATGAAAATACTCCAAAATTGTTTAATTCCCTTCCCGTTGGATGCATTACTTCATGGGAAGAGATGTAAAATGGTTTTATAATTTACTATTTTACTAGGATTAATCCAAGATTTATCTTAGCTAAATTCGACAATATAAAGAAAAATCCTAATGAGTGTGCATAGGACTTTAACACATGGTTCAACAAGACCGTGATGTGACTACCTAAAAACATAAGGCTTAGTGATAAAACATACTTGATAAAGTATTATGATGCCTTTGATAAGAAGGTTGCATATTTATTGAGGGATAAGGCTCTCACTAACCTATAGTTGGCATTCAATATTGACATCCAAATTGAGAACAACATCAAGGCTATGGGAAAGCCTTTAAACAAGTGGGTTGATGTGAAGCTGGTCATTCTAGAAGAAACACATCTTATGAAGGTAGACAACTTGGAAGAAACTATCAAAACATTGGCCTCTATTGTCAAAGAAATGTCATTTAAATTGGCTAGAGCTGAAAAGGGGGTCCCTCAGGTATCTACCAGTTAGGAAAGGGATCCAAATATGAATCAAGAATAAAGGGGGCTTGTTTTCCATAATCAAGATAATGATAGAGGGAAGATACCTACACCTAAAGAAAGAAAGGATACAAATTAGAATAGAGGAGCTATAAAGGAAGTGACTGATCCTTTAAATGCCATGATAAATACTGTAAATTCTAATTTAGACATTTATTGGTGTGATAAATGCTTCCTTCCACACCTTTCATGTGATACTATAGAAAAATTTGATGAATATCTAGATGAACTTGAATATACATTATTTGACTATGACAATTTTATGTTTTATTGTCAAAAAACTCAAAATGAAGCTACTACATCTACATAAGTATTGATTGATACTATGTTTGATTAGTTTTGTATTTTTATTGAAATGAAGAGTGCCCGAACTTTTGACTTTACTTGTGATGTTAATATGACATAAGCCTATAAATTACCCTTTCATGATTTTATTCTCTTACATTCCATGATTATCAATAAATATCATAGGGGTAATCAATCGACTGAGGATGGGTTGTTGTTAATTAATATAGTAACTACCCAAATGAATGACCACTACTTGAGAATAAGGTAACTAGGTGTTTTTCCTCAAGACATTGCCCTTATAAATCCCAAGGTAGGGAATATGAGTAAGGAATTAAAAAAACTATAGTACCGAAAAATCTTACAATATGGAACCTATAACCCAATATTTTAGGCCTAGTGGTGCTCCTGCTAGGAGTAATAGAACAACCATATTGTCTAGCATCCCTAACAGTAAAAATGAGCTTAAACAAGATTCACCGTTGAAGGTTGTTGTCAAAATTCCAAATCCATCTCAGCCTTATATGATTTAGATTTTAAGTGACTTTATTCTATCTAAATGTGTCACTACCCTTACACTAAACATACCTCTTCCTCTATATAGTGTGTGATATGGCTCAAGTGTTAAGTCAAACAAAGATCACTATACCACTTCTTGATTTATTATGAATACCTAAACATAGGAAGAGGGCATTTGAATAATTATAATTTACTAAAAGGTTAACTATAAATGAAGTTAAGTTAGCCCAAACACCCCCAGAAGAGGATGATGAATTAGAAAAGGTTGTTGAACCCTCTCTAGAGGTATATTTGAGGATGGCATTGGTAGAGAGTCAATTGAATGTGGATCCATTTTATATGACTCTACTGATCAATGGTCTAATTGTTCACAACTACATGTTTGAATCTAGTGCTTCTTGCAATGTGATGCCCTTGGGTGTCCTCTATGAGATTGAAGTTAATATCCTGTCAGCATTTAATAAGTGTTATGACATATACTCATGAGAGGTTCCAATTTCTATGCAAGTTAAGGGAGTAGTGGTAAAATCGGTAGTTCATCCTAGAAAGTATTTAAATTTTTTGGACTACTCGGCTAAATCAGGGATGTTATTTTCACATAAGTGGGCTACTAGCATAGGTGGAAGTGTGCAAATGGACCTTTCCTTTACCACCATTCCTTTAGAGGGTAAGATGGTCAGTATTTATAGAGAGAAAAAGATGTTACATGTGATTAATGATCTAAAGCATGCTCTTAATAAGATATTGTACATGAATGTTGACATTTGAAATTTTATTGGAAATGTTAATACTAGAGAATATCTTGTTTTTCTTGATGTAGATCCTGACAAATAAAATGCAATTTTCAAGATGTGCTTTGATGAGGCTTGATCTAAGATTGGAAATGGAGTTGGTTTGTCTTTTATGCCCCCAATGGTAAATCCTTTATGTTTTATTTTCAAATTTATTTTAAGTGAACTAATATTATTGTTTAGTATGAACAACTCTTACTTGGTCTATGGATTGTCCATGAATATGGAATCAAGTGTTTGATTGTTAAGGTTGATTTTGAGTTGGTAGTAAACTAGGTCCACAATGATTTTTCCATGAAAAATAAAAGGTTGAACTAGTACTAGAATCTTATGTGAGACTTGTTGGATTTCTTTGATGCATTCAATACTTGTGATCATGATAGAAGTTTCAACCATGAAGTTGATAGACTTTTAATGTTAGGTAATCAATTTGACCTTGTAAATATGATCCCTCATTGTCAGTATCAAGTGGAGGTACTTTTCTAGTCTTTAGTCCTAGATAATGTTCATCACTGGCAAATCTTTGATGATGATGAAAAACTTAAGAGGTTTTTAAACTATTAGGCTGAGTTCCATGATGAACTTATAGACTTGAAATCTATGGTTCAAGTTTGTGATGGAAAGGAGACCTTGTTTGGGAAAGATATCATTAAACTAAAGACAAACACTATCCCAAGGGGATTGGTCAGTTTGGATGCATATTTTGATGTATCTAATAGAATCAAGCTAAGAGACTCATTCATTTCAAAAGATGTAACTTGGGTTCTGATGAGAACCTAACAAAGGTTTGGCTAGGCACTCAATTAAGTGCAGCTAAGAATAAATATTACACGAAGCTGCTAAGGAAGTACAAAGATTGTTTAGTGTGGTCATATTTTGAGTTTAAATTATATATGTAAGACTTGTTCCAACACGTTATCCCATTATAGCCTAATAACAAACCTTTTAAGTAGAACCAAAGGTCTATTAAATCCATCTTGGCCACCAAGATATGAGAGGATCTAGAAAAGCTAAATGATGGTGGTATCCTTCAACCCATCAGGTATTCATCATGGGTTTTAAATTTAGTCCCTATATGGAAGAAGAATGGTGATATCTACTTGTGTGTGGATTTTTGGAATCTAAACAAAGCTTCTTTTAAAGATAATTATCCCTTGCCCAAAATGGACAACCTATTGTAAAGTGTTATAGGATAATAAATGTTGTCCACATTGGATGGCTTTTCAATTTACAACTAGGTTTTGGTGAAATAATCTTAGAGGTCAAAGACTACATTCACCATTCCAAAGGGCACATATGTATATATGCATGTCTTTTGAGTTGATGAATGCTAGTGCAACATTCTAGTTGGCTATGGATTTTGCCTCTATAGGGATAATTAACAAGATTAATATTCTATATCAAGATGATATCACTATGTACTTCAAAATAAGAGAAGAGAATTAAGAGGATCTAGAAAAGGTGCTGATCAGGTGCAAGAAATTTAACATTTCACTTAATCCCAAGAAGTGCCACTTTGGAGTACAAAAGGCTAAGTAGGTAGGACACAAATTTTTCAAATATGGTGTCATTATTGATCTTGAAAGGGTTGAATCCATTGACAAAGACCCTATTCCAAAATCCAAGAAAGGAATTTAATCTTTCTTTTGACAAATTACATTTTTAATGAGGTTTGTGTCAAATTTTATAGAAATCACTCTGCCTAATACTTCCATGTTGGAGGAACAAACCATCAAATGGGAGGAGAAGTTTGTGAAAGCATTCAGTGACATCAAGGGAGATTTGAAGTCTACTGCTGTCTTGTTTGGCCCTGATTACATAAGGCCATTTCAAGTATTCTCTCTTGCATCATACAATACTATTGTTATTTTCCTATTACAAAAGAATGAATATGGTCATGAGGAACCCATAGCCTTCTTTACCAAATCTATACAAGGTATTGAACTAGATATAATATTATGGAGAAACAAGTATTTGCTCTTTTCAAGGTTGTTAAGATGTTTAAACCTTATATTTTGAGATTAAAAATTGTTTCCTACATCCCAAACACCATGGTAATGGACATTATAACTCAGACTAAATTATCCAACAAGAGGTGAATGTGGGTCAATAAGTTACAATATTATGATATGGATATCTAGATGACTAAGTTAGTAAGAGGGATGGGTGTAGCCAACCTTAATTTTGAGACTAATTTTTAAGTCATCGAGGTAAAAAATATTGTTTTTAATGTTGATGATTCTTTGAGTTAATTTAAAGCATATCTATGGTATAGATACATTATTTACTACTTGTAAAATCTGAATTATCCCCCTAAATTGGATAGGAAACAAAGGAGAAATCTCTAATTGGTATCCCAAAAATACGTCTTGACCAAAAATTGATTTACATATAAGAATCTTGATGGGATTCCCCTGAGATACATTCTATAAGAATAGACCATTATCTTGATTGAAGACTTACATAGTGGGGTTTTTGGTGGTCATTTTGCACCTAAGGTTATAGTTCATAATATTTTGAGAGATAATTATTGGTGGCCATCATTGTTTAAGGATGTGGCTGAGATAGTCCAAAGCTGTTAAAAGTGTCAGCATTTTGTTAGAAGAATGAAAGCTTCAAGTTCTCTTTTCTTGCATCCTATGATTATTGACGGCCCATTCAAATAATGGGGAATGGATTTCATTAGAGAAATCATTAATTCATCAATAACTGGGCATAGATGGATACCAGTTGCAACTGATTTAATTCACCAAGTGGGTTGAAGCAATCCTTACAAGGAGGATCAAACACAAGGTAGTCATGGATTTCTTACTAAATCAGATTATTTGTATATTTGGTGTGTCACTTAAAATAATTATTTATAGTGTTATGAGCTTCAAAGACAAACCTTTTGTATCATAATGTGAAGACTATGGGACTTAACTGACTTATGATTCTAACTAAAATCCTCAAGGGAATAGGAAAGCATAATCAAGTAATAAGAACTTGCTAAAGATTATTACATAAAATTTGGAAGAAAATAAGAGGAGGCAAGGTGAATAACTGAAGTTTTCATTATGGGTTGATAGGATTATGCCTAAAATAGATACATGTAGAAGTCCTTTTGATCTTTTTTATGGAGCTCATATAGTTTTGCTTATGAATTTGTAGTTGCCAACCTATTGGCTCATGCAAAAACTAAAAGATGATGAGCAAATAAAAAAATATGAAAGTATGGTTAATCAGATTATTGAGCTTGATGAAATTCAAAGACAAGGTCACAAAAGACACCTCAAGCTCAAGGAGAAGTTAAAGAAAATATTTGATGGAAAGGTCACTCCAATAACTTTCTAAGTAGGTGATCTGGTTCTATTTTGGGAAATCATGCATGAGGAAAAAGGTAAACATGGCAAGTTATATGCCTTCTAAATGAGTTCTTATGCCATTGACTATTGGATTGGGGAACATACCTTATTATTGAGAGACCTGAATAGTGAAATACTAGAGCTATCAGTCAATGTCAAGCATTTGAAGCACTTCTTTAAATGAGTCTATAATCTATGTACCATATTGTATAGTGTATATTTTTCCCTTATATTGTGTCATTACTTTGTTTCCCCATTATTTTGGGTTTTATTTGTATATTTTACTTTCCTTTTATTTTGTGTGCATCTTTAGATGCTCCAAATTTATTTTTTGTTGAGACTTCACGTTTGCTGAAAAATGTTATGTTTTGATTGCATATCCCAATAGATCAGCACCTGGTCTAGTATTTTATGGCTCTTTCCACACTCATACAAGATATACATCCCATAGAAAGAGCCAATTTTAGTTCTCAAAATTGTACTGGAGTAATTTGGCCATTGTCTGTATCAAATTTTATGTCCTTAACCAAATTTCTATCTCCATGTATTCCTTGAGAATATCAAATTCATGTGCATAATTTGCTAAGCCTTTTATCGTGTCTTTGCTTGGTGAAGATGTTCTCTCCCTTAGATGTTTTGGGCCTTTTACATGAACATAATGTCCAATAAGAAAAGGTCTTTGGATTTCTTTATCCCAGATAAAAATTTTGAAGTCTTATTTTTGTTGAACATTTTTTCTGTTACAAAAGTTCTAAAGGAATTCCATATCTTATCACTTTTGGGCTAAGTATTTTACAAAAGTTATGAAGGTTTATTTCATTAGTTTTGGGTCATTTTAAAAATAATTTTAGTCCATGGAAAAAAATTTAAAGGGAACTTACCCTTTAGTCATTTTGCCCACACAAAAATATTGAAGGAATTGTAAGGCCATTTGTTTTGGCCAAAGGTATTTTACAGAAATCCCACACAGTTATTTTCCTTTTGCAGAAGTTTTAAATGATCATTTCCTTCTGGCATTTTTCCTTTGAAAAATTCCTAAAGGTAACGTTTGAAGGTAGAAGGACACTTACAAAAACCTCAAAAGACACTTCTGAAGGGTCATTTTACCTTTTCAAAGTGTCTTGAGGATTATTTCCTTCGGGCATTTTGCCCTTGTAAATTTCCTGAAGGGTGTCTAAAAAATGTTTGAAGAATAAATATAGATTTAGATGACACATAAATTATTAAAGGCACTTTGAAGAGTTCAAAGGACCATTCAAAAAGTCTGAATGGTAGTTTTGTAGGGAAGATGCCCTTGACAAAACATTCGAAGGGTATATTTATGTGCCAGAAAGTTTTTTTTAGAAAAATTACTCCAAGGCAGATGTCCATTTCCTTCAGACATTTTGCCCAAGAAAAGAGTCTAAATGAATTGAATTTCTTTGGGATAAGTACCAAACTCAATTTTTTTGGGGAGACTGATTCTAATCAAATGTCCAAAACAATTGTCCTAACAAAGGCACAAGGAGTTAAGTATCAATTCTTATGGTAAAAGTACAAAGTCAAAATCCATTTGAGAAATTATCTCAGACATTTTGTCCAAAATAATTGTCCTCATAGAATGTCGTAAAATATTGTTGCAAGATAATGATATCGAAGAAATTCCTAGATAGAAGTACCAAAGTGAATAGGAATGTTAAAGACAAAGAACTTATAAATCAAATTGTCACTAAACAAAGTCAAAAAAAATATTTTTGAAATGTAGGTATGATGGTATCTTTGAAATTTTTTGATGGATACGTAGACTTCAACTTTAAGCTACAAGGACTAGCCATTAGGATTCAAATGTCTATATCGGTTATATGAACATCAATTTTAGGCTCCATAAAATAGTCATTTCTTTTCAATTTGAGGTAGATCTAATGGCACACTTTTACATAGAGTAGAATAATCTAATAGTTCATGATCAAAGCTGAATAATCAAAAGAACCTAGGATAAGCACAAGTGTGACAAGTGTCAATACTTTGGGGAATGATTTTAAGTTTGAGCATGTTCTAGAAATCCTATGGTCTGAGCTAACAGTGGACAATTCAACAAGACCCGAGATCAAGAAAGATATTTCCACGTGGTGTGAATATTCTCAAAGAACTTGATACTCTCTGTAAGGTACATAAGAAACCTACGGGGTTGTCAAAGGGCATATCCTTGAGGCTAAGTAAAAGACATTATCCAATAATACTCCACCCCTTGGATCATGATCTAATAGAATGTGTTTGCTTGTCTCAACCAAATACGATGATGCATAGCCAATGTTGAAAAGTTAAGCAACCTGTAAGCAAATATAGAAATGTCAAATGGCATGACTGCATGCCACAAATTATAAAATCAAATGTCTAATGGAAGATTGATAGTCCACATCGATTCATGTGCACAAATCGATGACGTGAATGAGAGTGGGTTTTTAAAAGGAGAATATGACTTAAGTCTTTTATATTAGTGTGCTTTTCCTAGTTCCTCCATGAGAGGGAATATTATAGGTTTGTAAAATCTGAGTTGGGCCACTCCAAAGAAGATCTTTGAGTAGCTATGATTCAAGACTACTTTCAATACGATCATCAAAAGGTAATGGGCTTCCTTTGGCATGAAAAAGATAATGGTAGATGTCTATAAGATTCTAGATTTGCCATTGATTAATTGAAAAACATCTTCAACTAGTTCCACATAAAGACAAATGGTTTCTTTGATTTCACAACAAATATTTTTTTTCTATCTCATGGAAAGGGGATATCTAGAATATAAATAAAGGAGTTTGTTGTAAATCTCCATCATTCCTTGTAAAGGTAGTTTTAACAATCATTTTCTTTGTAGTTCCATGAATATTTGACCTGTGGTAGGGAATATTTTCTAGCTGGGAACCTCTTGGAAGTGTTTTGGCACTTGTAAATTTGAATTGGGTAAGAAAAGAATAAATATAAGGCTTGGCTTCTATTCAAAGGTTGTTGGTTTTTGTTGTTTTGTGTTCTTCTCTAAGTATAGGTTTATCCAAATTTCAGGATCACTATTGTATGTGTTTTTTTCTCTCTTTCTAAGGTGGTTGCATCTTGTACAACCACTAGTAGGCTTTGTGAGCTTTTTGATATATCTCCCCTCTCCGACATGAAGCAAATCCACCATACTTGTCCTCATGGTAGTACTATCAAACATTAATATATGTACGATTTTCTTTCAAGTTAATAGAAAATACATGTGGTTCTTTGTTGTATCTTGTTAATGAAATGCAGTGAGATATTTTACATGTCATGATTGGATATCTAGCTTTGTGTTCACTACTATTTATCATCTTGGGCATAAATCTAAGATATAAACCCCTTTTTGCATAGATAATCAGAGATATTTTATTGAATACCTTATTAGGGCAGCCTAAGTTCATAGATTTAGTAGGAGAAAGTATTTGAGATTCTATTTTCAATGTATGTTCTAGGGTTTTAAGGATCATTTGAGTATTTTCATTGTATTGGCACCAATGGATGCAAATTTCTCCTTGTAGTTTCCATGGCTTTCATTTTGGTTTTCCTACATCTTTGTAATAGGTGATGCCATGTACGTTGAAAGAAACCCTACTATATGAAAATCACCGTCACACCACCCTCCTTTTTTATATCTAACAAACTATCCTACTCCATCTTACCCTACATTTAACACACCCTTTGCATACCATAAGTGTTATTTGCCTTGTAAACATATAAAGTTGTGCATATTTGAAATGTGTTTGTAGTTTGTGCTTGAAATCCTAGTGCTATAGTTTCACATTTATCCCCTATTGTTGAATATTTTATAAAAATGAAAATCTTTGTTATCCTTTCATCTATCTCTAGTAGCTTGTGTATGACATAAAACATTTGAGCATTTCATGTGACAAACCTTCACAAGTGAAGTGTGCAAACTTGGTTATGCTTTGATCATATTTCCCCATTGTGCTATGAATACTCATGGAGATTGAGTTGTAAAATCCCTCCATGTGAGCAGGCTACCCCATAGGTTCTCTCACTTTAGTTCACACCCAACCAAAAGTAGCAAGGAGTTAACCATAGCTTGTGTAGGTGTCTCTCTGTGATTTTTGCATTTTGGTCATATTGTGATGCCAAACCCTCCCTTGGCTACAATGACATACTAGCGGGTTTTCCATCATTGCTTGCCATTTCTCTCAAGTGTGCAAGGTCGAGTGTACTAGATGTACAACTGGGAACCAACATTTTGTTTTTATACAAGAATATAGTATTCAGCATCAAATACAAAAATATTGTAGGAAAATTTTGAATGAAGTCGCAGAAGAAAACAAAAAGATATTTTAATGGGATACATTGATTAAATTTACTTTTATATATATATATATATATATATATATATATATATATATATATATATATATAAAATTTTGATGGCCCAAATTACCTAGTTGACCTCGAAAATCATTTAAAAAACAGCCTCTCCGGAGAAAAATTAAGATTCGAAGATGTTTTTTAACTATGTTGTAACATACTTTTCTAACATTAGCTGTTTTCTTCGTCATTGCAAAAGTGAAGTGAGCTTGCCAATCCATTAAAATATCAGTAGGAGAAACATGCACAATCCTTCTCGACGTGGGAATCTCTAGTATAAATGCCTCCATATTTGACAATCATTTCCCGTAAACTTGGAAGGAGCAGCAGCATTAGAAAATGAAAATATTTGATGGAAAGGTCACTCCAATAACTTTCTAAGTAGGTGATCTGGTTCTATTTTGGGAAATCATGCATGAGGAAAAAGGTAAACATGGCAAGTTATATGCCTTCTAAATGAGTTCTTATGCCATTGACTATTGGATTGGGGAACATACCTTATTATTGAGAGACCTGAATAGTGAAATACTAGAGCTATCAGTCAATGTCAAGCATTTGAAGCACTTCTTTAAATGAGTCTATAATCTATGTACCATATTGTATAGTGTATATTTTTCCCTTATATTGTGTCATTACTTTGTTTCCCCATTATTTTGGGTTTTATTTGTATATTTTACTTTCCTTTTATTTTGTGTGCATCTTTAGATGCTCCAAATTTATTTTTTGTTGAGACTTCACGTTTGCTGAAAAATGTTATGTTTTGATTGCATATCCCAATAGATCAGCACCTGGTCTAGTATTTTATGGCTCTTTCCACACTCATACAAGATATACATCCCATAGAAAGAGCCAATTTTAGTTCTCAAAATTGTACTGGAGTAATTTGGCCATTGTCTGTATCAAATTTTATGTCCTTAACCAAATTTCTATCTCCATGTATTCCTTGAGAATATCAAATTCATGTGCATAATTTGCTAAGCCTTTTATCGTGTCTTTGCTTGGTGAAGATGTTCTCTCCCTTAGATGTTTTGGGCCTTTTACATGAACATAATGTCCAATAAGAAAAGGTCTTTGGATTTCTTTATCCCAGATAAAAATTTTGAAGTCTTATTTTTGTTGAACATTTTTTCTGTTACAAAAGTTCTAAAGGAATTCCATATCTTATCACTTTTGGGCTAAGTATTTTACAAAAGTTATGAAGGTTTATTTCATTAGTTTTGGGTCATTTTAAAAATAATTTTAGTCCATGGAAAAAAATTTAAAGGGAACTTACCCTTTAGTCATTTTGCCCACACAAAAATATTGAAGGAATTGTAAGGCCATTTGTTTTGGCCAAAGGTATTTTACAGAAATCCCACACAGTTATTTTCCTTTTGCAGAAGTTTTAAATGATCATTTCCTTCTGGCATTTTTCCTTTGAAAAATTCCTAAAGGTAACGTTTGAAGGTAGAAGGACACTTACAAAAACCTCAAAAGACACTTCTGAAGGGTCATTTTACCTTTTCAAAGTGTCTTGAGGATTATTTCCTTCGGGCATTTTGCCCTTGTAAATTTCCTGAAGGGTGTCTAAAAAATGTTTGAAGAATAAATATAGATTTAGATGACACATAAATTATTAAAGGCACTTTGAAGAGTTCAAAGGACCATTCAAAAAGTCTGAATGGTAGTTTTGTAGGGAAGATGCCCTTGACAAAACATTCGAAGGGTATATTTATGTGCCAGAAAGTTTTTTTTAGAAAAATTACTCCAAGGCAGATGTCCATTTCCTTCAGACATTTTGCCCAAGAAAAGAGTCTAAATGAATTGAATTTCTTTGGGACAAGTACCAAACTCAATTTTTTTGGGGAGACTGATTCTAATCAAATGTCCAAAACAATTGTCCTAACAAAGGCACAAGGAGTTAAGTATCAATTCTTATGGTAAAAGTACAAAGTCAAAATCCATTTGAGAAATTATCTCAGACATTTTGTCCAAAATAATTGTCCTCATAGAATGTCGTAAAATATTGTTGCAAGATAATGATATCGAAGAAATTCCTAGATAGAAGTACCAAAGTGAATAGGAATGTTAAAGACAAAGAACTTATAAATCAAATTGTCACTAAACAAAGTCAAAAAAAATATTTTTGAAATGTAGGTATGATGGTATCTTTGAAATTTTTTGATGGATACGTAGACTTCAACTTTAAGCTACAAGGACTAGCCATTAGGATTCAAATGTCTATATCGGTTATATGAACATCAATTTTAGGCTCCATAAAATAGTCATTTCTTTTCAATTTGAGGTAGATCTAATGGCACACTTTTACATAGAGTAGAATAATCTAATAGTTCATGATCAAAGCTGAATAATCAAAAGAACCTAGGATAAGCACAAGTGTGACAAGTGTCAATACTTTGGGGAATGATTTTAAGTTTGAGCATGTTCTAGAAATCCTATGGTCTGAGCTAACAGTGGACAATTCAACAAGACCCGAGATCAAGAAAGATATTTCCACGTGGTGTGAATATTCTCAAAGAACTTGATACTCTCTGTAAGGTACATAAGAAACCTACGGGGTTGTCAAAGGGCATATCCTTGAGGCTAAGTAAAAGACATTATCCAATAATACTCCACCCCTTGGATCATGATCTAATAGAATGTGTTTGCTTGTCTCAACCAAATACGATGATGCATAGCCAATGTTGAAAAGTTAAGCAACCTGTAAGCAAATATAGAAATGTCAAATGGCATGACTGCATGCCACAAATTATAAAATCAAATGTCTAATGGAAGATTGATAGTCCACATCGATTCATGTGCACAAATCGATGACGTGAATGAGAGTGGGTTTTTAAAAGGAGAATATGACTTAAGTCTTTTATATTAGTGTGCTTTTCCTAGTTCCTCCATGAGAGGGAATATTATAGGTTTGTAAAATCTGAGTTGGGCCACTCCAAAGAAGATCTTTGAGTAGCTATGATTCAAGACTACTTTCAATACGATCATCAAAAGGTAATGGGCTTCCTTTGGCATGAAAAAGATAATGGTAGATGTCTATAAGATTCTAGATTTGCCATTGATTAATTGAAAAACATCTTCAACTAGTTCCACATAAAGACAAATGGTTTCTTTGATTTCACAACAAATATTTTTTTTCTATCTCATGGAAAGGGGATATCTAGAATATAAATAAAGGAGTTTGTTGTAAATCTCCATCATTCCTTGTAAAGGTAGTTTTAACAATCATTTTCTTTGTAGTTCCATGAATATTTGACCTGTGGTAGGGAATATTTTCTAGCTGGGAACCTCTTGGAAGTGTTTTGGCACTTGTAAATTTGAATTGGGTAAGAAAAGAATAAATATAAGGCTTGGCTTCTATTCAAAGGTTGTTGGTTTTTGTTGTTTTGTGTTCTTCTCTAAGTATAGGTTTATCCAAATTTCAGGATCACTATTGTATGTGTTTTTTTCTCTCTTTCTAAGGTGGTTGCATCTTGTACAACCACTAGTAGGCTTTGTGAGCTTTTTGATATATCTCCCCTCTCCGACATGAAGCAAATCCACCATACTTGTCCTCATGGTAGTACTATCAAACATTAATATATGTACGATTTTCTTTCAAGTTAATAGAAAATACATGTGGTTCTTTGTTGTATCTTGTTAATGAAATGCAGTGAGATATTTTACATGTCATGATTGGATATCTAGCTTTGTGTTCACTACTATTTATCATCTTGGGCATAAATCTAAGATATAAACCCCTTTTTGCATAGATAATCAGAGATATTTTATTGAATACCTTATTAGGGCAGCCTAAGTTCATAGATTTAGTAGGAGAAAGTATTTGAGATTCTATTTTCAATGTATGTTCTAGGGTTTTAAGGATCATTTGAGTATTTTCATTGTATTGGCACCAATGGATGCAAATTTCTCCTTGTAGTTTCCATGGCTTTCATTTTGGTTTTCCTACATCTTTGTAATAGGTGATGCCATGTACGTTGAAAGAAACCCTACTATATGAAAATCACCGTCACACCACCCTCCTTTTTTATATCTAACAAACTATCCTACTCCATCTTACCCTACATTTAACACACCCTTTGCATACCATAAGTGTTATTTGCCTTGTAAACATATAAAGTTGTGCATATTTGAAATGTGTTTGTAGTTTGTGCTTGAAATCCTAGTGCTATAGTTTCACATTTATCCCCTATTGTTGAATATTTTATAAAAATGAAAATCTTTGTTATCCTTTCATCTATCTCTAGTAGCTTGTGTATGACATAAAACATTTGAGCATTTCATGTGACAAACCTTCACAAGTGAAGTGTGCAAACTTGGTTATGCTTTGATCATATTTCCCCATTGTGCTATGAATACTCATGGAGATTGAGTTGTAAAATCCCTCCATGTGAGCAGGCTACCCCATAGGTTCTCTCACTTTAGTTCACACCCAACCAAAAGTAGCAAGGAGTTAACCATAGCTTGTGTAGGTGTCTCTCTGTGATTTTTGCATTTTGGTCATATTGTGATGCCAAACCCTCCCTTGGCTACAATGACATACTAGCGGGTTTTCCATCATTGCTTGCCATTTCTCTCAAGTGTGCAAGGTCGAGTGTACTAGATGTACAACTGGGAACCAACATTTTGTTTTTATACAAGAATATAGTATTCAGCATCAAATACAAAAATATTGTAGGAAAATTTTGAATGAAGTCGCAGAAGAAAACAAAAAGATATTTTAATGGGATACATTGATTAAATTTACTTTTATATATATATATATATATATATATATATATATATATAAAATTTTGATGGCCCAAATTACCTAGTTGACCTCGAAAATCATTTAAAAAACAGCCTCTCCGGAGAAAAATTAAGATTCGAAGATGTTTTTTAACTATGTTGTAACATACTTTTCTAACATTAGCTGTTTTCTTCGTCATTGCAAAAGTGAAGTGAGCTTGCCAATCCATTAAAATATCAGTAGGAGAAACATGCACAATCAATATCAGTAGGAGAAACATGCACAATCCTTCTCGACGTGGGAATCTCTAGTATAAATGCCTCCATATTTGACAATCATTTCCCGTAAACTTGGAAGGAGCAGCAGCATTAGAAAATGAAAAACCCGGATCGGACAGAATGGTCTCATGGACTCTTCTGCGGCTGGAAAGATCTTCATAACTGTATGTAAATTATTTTTCCGCTCCACCTTTTTATCACACATCTGAATTTGTATTTGGTATATGCTAACAATAATGTTGTGTGAGATGGGAGTACAGTTTGCTTTACATGCTGCTGCTCTTGTAAAGCCAAGCAAGTTGCTTCATTTTGTTTTCAAATCTAACCTCACTTCTTGTTGACACAGCATGTTGTGCAACCGAAGCGATGTATTACGTCCTGCTTCATTTTACTCCCATCCATGGCTATCGCTATGCCAGCTCCTCCAAATTCAACTTGGCGGGGAGCTCGTTCAAGGTTTTTCTTGTACATTGTTGCTGCCTGCCTTGTGCTCTGCGGCAGGAATACAGAGAACTCAAATACCAAGGATATGATCCAAAATTGGGTAATATAGTCGTCTTACTAATTCTCCTTATCTAGATTGCTCAGTTGTTTTGCAGTTAATAAGCATAATATTTTTGCTATAGGTTGGAACGGGAATCAGGAAAAGCAACAGAAACAACAGGGAGTGGGGATGGAGATCAGCATGGCACCTCCTGTGGGTCAAACTATGAGCGATCCATGGTATCTTGTGGTCGTGGATTTTCTCAACAATTAATCTTGCCCTTTGATATTGTAAGGTGGATGCCCTTTGATATTGTAAGTTGATGAACCTTTGATATTGTAAGTTGGATGAACCTTTGTTGCTGTTAAATATTGGGTATGAGGGAGTGGGATTATAGTGATATTATAAGGTGGACGAACCTTTGTTAGTGTTAGTTGGGAGTACTTACCACTGTTAAATATTGTGTGGCTATCGCACCTTGGAGTGGGATTCTAGCTTGCCAACTCGCCAATATAAAAAATAAAAAAACTAACTTTTATTATTAAAAAAATATTATGTATATAATTATTTTATAAAACTGTTAATGTTTAAAATAATTGTGAAAATTTTAATCCATTTTTAATTGGGTTAGTTATTACATTATTTTATTTTATTTATGGGAATGAGGGGAAATTACACATGTTTAAACAAATATAGAAACTACACATTTTTAAATTATGTAAATAACGATTTTTTATTTTATGGAATTTTATAACAAATTTAATGTTGTTGAAACTAATTTACAATATTGAATGTAAATCATGTCTCAAAATTTATAATTTATAGATGAAAAATAAATCAATATCACAATCTATAAATAATATCATATAAATTTTTAGATATTTCAAAATACAAAATAATGATGTTTCAATATATAAAATAATGTTTAAATATAGGATCACTTCATTCAAATAAACATTAAAAAAAGTCTCTCACAAATATACAACATTAAAAATTCTGATACTTTAAGGAAAGAAAAATTATGATATTTAAAAAAAAATAAAAAATTAGTACAAAGTGCATTTGGCAATATATTATAAATAAAGTGTTATTTTAAAAAACATTTAGTAAAAAAATTGCATAATGTAATATTTCTAATCAAATTTAGGGAAAAATTCATCTGACATTATACAGCATAAATAAAGTACTTTTTAAAACAAAATAAAAATTTTCATATTTTTTATAAATTAAAAGGTTGAAGTTAAATTTGACTATTTTAAACTAATGGTTTAGAATAGTTACAATATATTTTTGGATAAAATTATTTGTTTAAACAATATTTTTGAAAGCAATAAAGTATCGAACATTATTAGAATTTAAAAATTTATATACAATTCATTAGGTTAAAAATCAAGAATAGTATCTTTATAATATACATAGAGAAAATTAAATTAGAGGAATTGACTTTGAAAACTAGTAGATTAGAAAGGTATATATAGAGGAAGTAATATTTAAAATTTGTAATTGTTAAATATATGGACACATAAATCACTTCAATCATTCTCACTAAAAGATATTAGTATTTGTTATTTTTATGCCATGTTTTTACTGAGTTGAGCATTCTAGATTTTGGAACAAACTTCCTAGTGAATGGTTGGAATCATATATGTGGATGAATTCTTCTATAGGCATGTGCATTTATTAATCATAAGAGATAAAGTTTTAAATTAATTTTAATATTATAAGTTGTTTTATTAATCATGTTTTATAATTTTGATAGCAACAATTAAGTTAATATTTAATGAGATTTAATAAATTTATAGAAATATAGATCTCCAAATCATTTGCATGTAATTAGTTAGAAAAATAAATGCAAGTTAAAAATTTTATTGATTTTGAAAAAAAAATACGATGGTTTATATGTTTAATCACAATTCATCGAAATTAGTGAAATTGTGTCATGGGTTTGCCCAAGTGATACTTGCCATATCTTTGTCAAAGTTGACAAAGTTCTTGGTTGGAAATAAAAAAATGAGCCACTAATCCCATGTTACCATGAGTATGTAATGCAACCCTTTGTACATTTACAAACATAAGTCACTCATTTTGAAGGTGCTTAACTGGATTTAAATTTCAAACTAATATTTTTTTTTCTATTCGTAATTATCTACCATCCTAAAACAATTTTTGTAGCATTTATGAATTTTGAAATATATAATTAGATGTAATTATTTTTAATAGACTAGTTGGGTACAAGTAGAACTCTTTAATGTAATGGAAAATTAAAAGGGTCTTAAACTCAATGTATTTCCTTAACAATTAAAATGAATATAAGTCATTTTTTATTTGAGTGGATATAAGTTTTAATATATTTATTTGTTCATTTTCATGTGAAATTGACATATAGTATGGTTTTTATAATATATTCAATTATATGTAAATGTACAAGTTGTAATTTATGAAAAAATAGCTTGAAAAGATATACACTATGTATTGGTTCATAAAATAATTAGTGGAAAGACATTGACTTAATCAAAGCAATATCTTATATGAAATGGATATGTGATCATGGAACAAGGAAAATCATATTCCATGATTTTCATTAAATAGATAGGTTTTAAGATCCATGTCTTTTACTTAGAATAATTGGTTAAACCAAACATAGCTTGTATGTGTAGGTGAAGGATGTAATTCTAGAGTTGAGACTTAGGTGACCCTTATAAAACTAAAATGGAATACATAAGCACTTAAAATATTAGATTATTGTAGATTAAAGGGAAATTTTTTTTTGAATAAGTCAAGCTGCATTTTAATGGAAATTAACATAACACAAATATGAATGAAATTCCTTGACATTAAAGAGAAATCAAAATTAAAGGCAAAGTGTGGTCATGATTTACATAATCTCACTTTAAGATAAATAATACTAAAGCATAAAAATTGAATGGTTATAAATATGTAAATGTGGATACTCAACATAAATGTTAAAATAGGATGTGCCTGGTAGGTCGGATCTATCAAAATAATGATAGCTAATTATTTGGTAATGTGTAAGGCCAAGGCAGTTTAACGAACATGGGATCCTATCAAAAATGTTCCTAAACAAATGAATTGAATGGAATTCGATGTAACATGACTGTGTCTATAATGGTTAATATTATTATAATAAGGTAAAAATGGGTTGTAACTTAACAATTTTAGAAAAAATCTCTTCTCCTTTATGAGAGATATGTACCATGTGTTAAAATGTATAAATACATACAACATTAACAATGTTACAATATTAAAGAAGCCCAAGTATTGTCAAAACAAAATTAGAGGATTATTAATTGAACATGAAATATAATTCTTGATGTCATGAGTTAACTAATGGATGATAAATGGGAAGTAGGAGTGGACTTACTATCTCCATTGACAATGGTAGCTTTTATTAACGTAATGACACAAGTGAGCATTAAGAAATGATATGAATATGGAAATTTTAAAAACCCTCTGATTAGGTACTGGTGATAGGAAAACTCATTATTTATTTATTTATTTTTCATATTGTTTCTCAATTATAACATAAAGAACAATTGATTAGATTAAAATTAAAAATGAAAACAAATTTGAAACTAGATTCAATATATAAGTGAAGGAAATGTGTAAATGATTTATCTTTTGAGTAAAAACCATGATTTAACTTCTCCAAGTTTTTTTGACTAGGTGATAGACATTAAGACTTAGAAATGACCTTAAAGGTAATGATTTATCTTTTGGAGATAATCTATGCTTTGCACTAAGGATTTTGACTTTACAAATAAGGATTACAACTGGCAATGCTTTACTTAGTTTACTATGATTATATAAATAGACTTCCTAGATATGAAGTTTTGGATAAGATATTTATTTATGTAAAGAAAGTATCATACTTCCATAGACCACTATAAATGGTTAAGAACATATTTAAGCTTCTCAAAATAAATACCATCAATGATTCTTGAAAGAGTTATTCCCATGATATCCATAACGTAATGAGATAATATAAATTGACCATAAAATGGATAAATTATTATGGCTAGAGACACAATAAAATTATGAAATAGACTACACATAATTTCAATAATCTTGCAATGAATATTTGTCATAGAAGATTAGGTACTACTCATAGCCCATGATAAATCATCTCATATAAATATTTTCAAGTTTCAAGAGGTGAGATAAATCAAGAAACCCAATGATTATTATTCGATTGTTAATTATATAAATAATCTTCCCATGGCCCATAACCAATGTAAATAGTAACTTTTATACAGGGAAGGTCTACCAAACAACTAATAAACATTAATATTCCCCTTCCCCCTACTGAATTTAATAGTGGATGGCATAGGACTCCATTAAGAATTGGATATTTATCCATCTATTAGCAGTTGATTATTAATTGCATACAATACTCATACATCCAACATAGTTTTAGATTGGAAAATTTACAAATAAAATAAAATAGCTATTCATTTATTTTTTATTCCCTTCTTATATTAGTAAAATAATACAAACAAAACTCCATAGCCTGCTAAATAAGTTTAAAATCTATCCAACCCATAGTACGACTTATTGATGACATAGTACCTAATGAACTATGAGTTAAATTTGTGGTTACACTTCTAATAGGATAATCAGATAATGTAAGAGTGCAATTTTTATAATAAAAACATAATTTATCATTATCATGCTAGATATGAAATACATGCAAGATAAATTTTATCGCTCAAATTTTTATTAATTATTTTCATAATATATATTTCAATTCAAATATGTACATTTAGATAGGTTATATTGTCCATTTCGATGTATTACAATGATATCACCATATACATAAAGATAAAATAACCAAGTAACATATAAAAACCTCAGTTAAAATAGCTATTGATACAACAACACTAGAATGAGTTCAAGAACATAAAATCATACAAAAATATATAGGTTCATTATTCAGAAAACAATTTTTTGTCACATAAGTAAAAAAATAGTCATAACCAAATCTACATTTAGATGGTGGCCGATAATAACAAGGCACTCAATGTGATTTATTACTTTCATGTTGTAATGGTATAGAAAAAGACAAGAATATGTTGGAAAAAATTCATATCCCTATAGATAAACAACTAAAATATTGAATTTTAAACCCAAAAAGGAAACTTCCAATAGGTATTTAATAAGTAGTGAAAGATATTTAAAGTAAACTCTCATACATTTAAAACATAAAACTAAACATAATCAACGTGTCTTTCTTTTTTCTTAAGTATTAGATGAGGAACCAATGTATTCTCATTACAAGTTATATGTAAATCATAACACAAAATATTATCTGGCATCTCATGTTGTGTTATCACCCAGAATATGTAATAATTTTAACACTAACACTTTGCAATCACATAGAAAACCAGGTTTAAATTTTAATTATTATACCAATAAGGAAACATTCCATTGAACCCAATATAACACAACACACACAATTTTTATCTATTTAATAAATTTTTAAATTCTAGTAAGATTTATAAGATACAAGATCACTTTACTAATGCATAATAAATAGGATATTCTAATATTCATAAGATCTCCTTGTATGATTAGATCAAAAGTTATAACTATATAATTTATTATAGAATGTAAGGAGATGTATCTATTGAAATGGTTATGTCCAACCATATAACATGATCAAATAAGATATTCATCACAACACACGAGTGGTAGCATAGTTTTTAAATCAAATAGAACATTAAACTCATTCTTGCACATAATTAAAAACACCCCTGTCCTAGTTTCCATAATATAAAACATATAAACCATGAACTAACCAACAAGATACCCATGACTCTTGTTAGAGACAAAAATTGCATTAAAGTAGTGGAGCCCTTGTTAATCATTTATGACTAATTTGTTTATCCCACTTCCTATTCTCAAGTGTTCATCATAAGTCAAGTGTTATATTGATTTGATCTCTACTAGTCTTTGGTCTATCAAAATCTAAGTTGAATTCATGTCTCATTACCTTACGATCCTTGCTATAATTACTCTATCTTAGGCCCTTTGTTATAAATATAAATTGATGGCAGCAATTTATGTATGAATGATTTAAATATGCCATGGGCTTAATTTCAATTTTATAATAAGGTTTAGTAGTGTTTATTAACAAGACCAAACCTTAGTCTAAAAATTTTATTTTGTACCTTTTATGTCCCATTGCCCTTAGTCCTTTTATTTATTTTTTATAATTAATGAATGGTCCCTTTTCTATGAATTTATTTTTGAGTCCTATCCTAAAGCTTATATCATATTTATTTATGCACTAGGACCTTAGGCTAAGATTTTATATTAACTTCTTTGTTTCCTAAATTATAACTTTATTATTTTCATTACTAGCATGGAAATAATAACAACCAACCTAGTGGATCACAATCAATTGGTGTGTATTAATGTGATGAAGATGATCTAACAATGTGTGATTAAGGATTAAAAGTCAATTGGTTAATATTTTAATCCATTGAGAACAAAAATGGTGAAACAATACTGACTACCTCTCATCAACTATTTCCTGAGTCAGATGATGAGAAGACTCCACACTAAGATGAAGAACTATAAGGGTAACTTTATGTTGATCTTGGAGATCTGGAGCATCCACCGGATAGCTCTTCACATCCACCAAGCATTTTTTCATAACAAAAACAAAGTTATCATTCTAAGTGGGTACTAGGTAGCAATAGAGACCCCCATTCTTCAGGAGTCACAACGAAGAGTCATACTAAACATGAGGTAAATTTTAATCTCATGAGTAAAATTATTAATAGTTCAAAACTTGATAATGTTTTTTAAGCTTTAAATCAACCACAATGGAATAATCAAACATGGGAACTGGTTGATCTACCTACAAGAAAGAAACCCATAGGCTGAAATAGGGTTTTCAAAATTAAATATAAGGTAGATGGATCCATAGATAAACACAAAGAATGAATAGTAGAAATGGTATATGATCAAAAATAGGGCATTGAATATGAATAAACTTTTGCACCTACAATGAAGAGTCCATCAAAATTAATGAAAATGTGTCAAGCATTAATGCAAATGATACTTGATGTATCTTCATAAAAATGATTGAAGTACTTAGTATGAAGCATGAGAGATGGATTATATTTTATTTATTTATTTTTAATATTTGAAATAAAAATATGGGGTATTAATACCCAAATAACCATTGTTATCTAAGACAAGCCATTTTAAATGTACAAACATAAAATACTCAATTTAAAAGGGCTTGATGTGATTTAATAAATTTTCCTTTTAAACTAATAGTGGTTTGATTTATTATGATTTTTATACCAACATGTAATAATTATTATATCATTTATGCCTTTATAACTAAATAATTGATGAAATATTTTGTTGTTCATTAGAGTAGTTACGTACAAGGAGAAACCTATAATCGAGTTTTGAAATAAAAGGGTCTTGATCACAAAGTATTGACTAAACACATGAAATGGTTTTAGATCATTTATGAGTTAAATTAATAAAATTTTTAATTAATTTATTATTTAAATTTAATGTGAAATTGAAGGTTTTAATTATTGTAGATCATTTATAATGAAACTGAAAAACTATCAAGACAAAAAAAATACCAATAGGCTAAGATTTTGAACAATAACTTATAATGATTCATATTGAATGACTTGAAATAATTTTAATACCAAACCATGCGTAAATAAGACTCAACAAAAAAGTTAGATTTGACATGCAAAAATTCAAAAAATCTAAAATATAAAAAAATGTCTATTTTTAGTAGCTACTATTTATAGTAGGTTTTGTTTACAAGCATGTGTGGCTCTAAAATTTTCTAAAAATAACCTAAATATTAAAATTATCCTATGGAAAAAATTGAACTGAAGTTGACATCTGGTTTTAAAAATTATACAATTTCTAAAAATAGAAAATACTTGAAAAAATCATTAAACATTAATATCAGACCCTTGAATGATCACGTTTAGCCTCAAAAAAATATCAAAATAAAATATAATTAGATATAATAGCTTAGGTTAGAATAATTTTTTTTGATATGGTTATTTTGGTGTATATAAGAGCTCAAACAAAGTTATGGGGAAAAAGTTATGGCCTCCAAAAGGTTGGCCTAATTTTTTGGTATAATTATCCTATGGTTGAAAACAACTTAGCGCCTATGAGTTTCCCTAATTGTACTGCTACCATTTTTCCTTGTCAATTTCATTAATCTCCCATTCTATAATCCTTGTGTTGTCTTCTTATTTCAATACTTCCAACTACACTAGATACCTGTTATAATTCTCTTAACTTGTACTCACTATTTTTATATCCAAAATTGGCACTATTTTTATTTCTTCTTCTTTGACACTTGTTGCTCCCAATTTACGTCTTCATCTTCATCATATTCACCATCTTCTCCACGCAATTAATAAAAATGTGAAAAATTAAATTCTAGAGATGTATCAAATTTTTATGGTAAACTTCCCTCATAGGCATTATTATTGATATTCTTCACAATTCTGCATGGTCCATTTTTCTTGTAATTCAACTTAATGTATATGCATTTTACAAATATTTCTTTCCTAAACTAAACCATTACCAACTATCCCTTTTCAAATATCTTAAATATTAATTTGACATCTGGTACTATTTTATATTTCTCGTTACTTTCTTGCAACTTTTTTGTTACTCCTTCCGACTAGTGTATATGCTCTAACACTAGATAATGAAATTGAAAACTATGAAGAAAAAATAATTCAAATAGGCCAAGAATATAAGTTATAACTTGTAATGATTCATATTTAATTAATTTAAATAATTAAAAACCTAAACCATGGTTAAATAAACCTCAACTTGATATTTATAGTTGACATGCAAAACATTGAAAAATATAAAATAAAAAAAAAATGTATATTTTTAGTAGCTGCTATTTATAGTAAGTTTTTCATGAAAGTCCATGTGGATATAAAAATGTCTCTAAATAACATAAATAATAAAATTAGCCTATGTTATAAAATTTAACTGAGGTTGATGCCCAGTTCTAAAAATATACAATTCCTAAAAATAGAAAATTCATAAAAAAATCATTAAACATTAATTTCAAACCCTTGTATGATCACATTTGACCTCCAAAAAATATCATTATCAAATATAAATAACATAGGTTAGAAGTAAAAATTTTAATATGTTCTTTTTAGCATGTGGAAGGGCTCAAATGGAGTTATGGGTCAAAAGTTATGGCCTCCAGAATGTTGGCCTATTTATTTTTTAGAAATTTGTGAGTTTAATGAATAAAATTCTTAATCTATATATTAGTTAAATTTCATGTGAAATTGATTATTTTAGATCATTTTTTATATAGATTAATAAATTTTCTAATGTATTTATTAGTTACATTTGATGTGAAAGCGACTTCTAATATGATTGTTACAAGATATTAATGTTGATGGACTATACAATTTGTAATTTATGGAAATCTATTTTGAATATATATGCATTATGTTTTGGTTCATAAAATAATTAATGAAATGACATTGAAATAATAAAATTGCAATCTTAGATAAAATTTATATGTGAGCATGAAAAAAATTAAATCATATTCTATGATTATAATTAAAGCAATACATTTTAAGATGCAAGTCTCCCACTTATAATTATTGATTAACCCAAACCTAGTTTAGATGCATAAGTGAAGGATATAACTTTAGATTTGAAACTTATGTGACTATTATAAAAATATAATGGAATACTTAAACACATAGAACATTAGATAATTATAACATAAATGGAAAATAAATAAATAATTAAGGTGTAATTTTATATAAATTCATATAACATTAATATGAATGAAATTCGTTGACATTAAAGATAAATTGAGATTTAAGGTATAGTGTGGTTCCATTCTATTTAACCTTACTTAAAAGATAAATAATACCAAAAAGGTTAAAATTGAATGCAAATTTATTTTAATGTGCATATTCAACATATAAAATTTTAAAATAAAATCTACCTATTAGGATGGATCTATCCAAATACTACTAACTAATTATTTAAGAAGTTGTATGGCCAAGGTATATTAAAAAATAGTGGAGCCGATCAAAAAAGTGCCAAAACCAGGAATGGAATGGAATTTTATGTCTTACACCCATGCCTATAATGGTTAATATTATGAAAATATGTTAAATAGGGGTTGTAATTTGATGAGTTCATAAAATCTCTTTTATTCTTTACAATATTATGTTACAATGTGATAAAAGGTTGACATACCTAAAATGTTGATGAAGTTGTTTTATTAAAGGAACTTGGGCATGATCAAAATAAAATGATAAAATTATGAATTGAACTCAAAAGAAAACGCTTGATGTCATGAATTAGTTCATGTGTCACAAAAATAAGAAGCAAGTGTGGCCTTCATTGATCTATTGATAACATGAAGGATTTAAGTAGTATTTTCAACCTGATATGATTATAGGCCTTGTTAAATCCCATATGACTATGGGGTTATTACAAAAATAGAATTAAATTAGGCTTAATCAAAACTAAGAGACTATGTATTTAGTCAAATCTAATCTACTATCATTTAGTAAAAAATTTAAAGATAATTTGAGTCTTTAATTTGTCTATGTGGACATCTAAATATGTTTGAATTAAATTAAATCTTTAAGTACATAGGAATATTTAAAATTAAATATTATTATAACATGTTTATATTTCATATTTAAATAGTTTAGAAGATTATATATAGAGGATGTAATAATTAAAAATTTTTAATATTAGATATATACATACTTAGATCATTAAATCATTTGTATAAAAAAATATTATCTGAATTGAATTGATGTATGATTTTTTTTGTTTTATTTGTCTAATTATAACTCATTTGAGTATTTTATATTTAAAAATTAAATCACTATAGAATAGGTGGACTCATACATGTGTATGTATTATTTTGTAGGTATGTACTTAGACATTTGATAGTGATTAATCATAAGATAAAATATTTTAGCTAAAATCAAAGGTTAGAATTCTTTTTTGTTATTCATGCTTTATAATTTTTATAATTATAGTAAATTTTATGTTCATTAAGATTTATTAGATCTATGAACACAAATATCACTTTCAATATAATTAATTAGACAAATAGATTAAACATAAACAATTGATTGAATTCAAGGAATTTGTAAGAGGGTTTTTAGGTTGCTCAATTATTTTGTTGTTAATGAGTTTAATTTTTTTGTCATAGGCTAGAAGGAGAATTAGGGAAAGCAATAAAAATGATAGGGTAAGGGGATGGATTCCATCATGGTAGCTCTAGTTGGTCAAGCCATGAGCAATCCATCGCATCTTGTGCCCATGGATTTTTTCAATAATTAGTCATGCCCTTTATTATTTTAAGGTGGATGAATATTGAATAACATTAGTTAGGAATCTTGATTCATCTATTACAAATCATACATTATAGGCATAGGTAGGGTATCCTGGAGTGGAATTATAACCTAACCCACTAGAAAATAAAATAAAAAATTAATTAATTAAAAATAAAAATAAAAATAAAATCCTTTAAAATGTTATATTTATAAATTATAAATATAATTTTTATAATTTTTTAAAAAAGTAGAATTTATATGATGTCTATATATAATATGTTCATTATCTCATTTTTAGGTTGTGTGGACATTACACAATTTTTGAAGTTGCACGTGTTTCTAAAATTATCATAAAATGAGAATAAACTCTACATCTCTAAATTTTATAAATAATGAATTATATTTTATTTATATAAATAAAAATAAAATATAACTTCCATAATTTTACAAACAAATTAATGCAATAGAGATTAATTTAAAATATTGGATTTAGGTCATATCTAATGAATTAGAATAATATCAAGACAAATAAAAATATAATAGGCTAAGATTATGAATAATAATGAGTAATGATTCATATTGAAAGATTCAAATAATTATAAATTATGTATAAATAATCCTCAACTCTGAATTGGAACTAATATGCAAAATTAGAAAATATAAAAACAATAGCTTGACATGTTATTTTTAATAAGTTTTGAATGTAAGTTCATAAATCTAAAAATAAATTAAACTCTAAAATTAATGTATCTAACAAATTTAAATGGAACTTCAAGTCTAGTTAAACTCTAAAGTTAACGTATCTCATAAATGGAAGTGTGGGTTAAGGATACATTGAAATTTTATAGTAGGTTATTTTTGTGTGAAGATGGGCTCAAATAGAGCTATGAATAAAAAATTATGGCATCCAATAGTCTAGCCTCTTTGTATACATCATTATCCTCTAATTGAAAACAACTCAACTCCTGCGAGTTGCTTTGATTTTACTAATGTAATTTTTTGTTATCAATCTTATTTTGTTCTCACTTTTGTAATCTAAGAATTGTATTCTTGTTTTAATCCTTTCCACTGTAATAAATACCTATCATAAATTCCTTGCCTTGGTTTTACTATCTTTTTATCCAAAATTTACACTATCTTTTCTTTTTTTCCTTTTTAGCATCAGTTTTTGTCATTCTAATCCTTCATCATCTTCACCTTCACCATATTCTACATAGAAATAATATAAATATGAAACATGAAATATTAGAGAGATCAAAATTTTGTAGTAAACTCACCTCATAATCATTGCCATTGATTTTCTTCACAATTCTACATGGTCCAATTTTCTTGTACTTCAAATTTTGATATGTGTCTTTTGGAAATCTCTCTTTCTTCAAGCACATCATCACTTAATTTCCTTCTTAAAATAGTTTTAACCTTATTCTGACATTTTTTGTTGATTTATACTTTTAATTACATTTTATAGCATTCTTCCTACCTCTTATTGTAACTATTGTATATGTTCTACAAAGACTTCAACATCATAAAATAATGAATCAAAATGTTATGAAGACAAAAAAAAATCAAATAGAACAAGATTCTTTATAATAACTAATATTGATTTGTATTGAACGATTCAAAAAATTACAAACCATGCATAAATAATCCTTAACTCAAAATTGGAATCGCCATATAAAATTTATAACTCTAAAAATAAATTTTTAAAAATAATAACTTGTGCTACTATTTTTAATAGTTTCTATTTTTAGTAAGTTTTGCATACAAGTACGTGCAACTCTAAAAATATCTAAAAATGATCTAAACTCTAAAATTAATCTATCTAACAAAAATTAAACTAAATTTTATTTTTGGTTACAAGAATATATAATTTATAAATTCATTAAAAATTTGAGAATAAAACGTAACTAGAATTTTAGACACTTAGATGGTCATATATGGGTTCTGAAAAATATCAAAAATGTCTCATAACTAGAAGGGTAGGTTAGAGCTGAATTGAAAATTTTGAACTAGTTGTTTTGGCATAAATATGGACTTAAATGGAGCTACAGATCAAAATTTATGGCCTCTGAAAGTCCTACCTCTTTTTATACATCAATAGCATAAAATTTATACATAGAAAATAAATGAAACTCACAATCTATATATACAATATTCCATATAAATTTTGAGAAATTTTTCAATAATAATTAAATTCTAAATATATGATTATTTCATTCAAATAAATTGATGAAAACATAGATTAATTAACAAAAATTATTAGTAAGTATAAAATTACAAAATTATATCAAAGTAATTTTCTCTATATTTTTATTGAATGAATTAAATATTACATAAATGTATTTAAATAAAGTTAAACATGAAATTTGAGTTGAATTTATGAATTAAAAAAATTAAATAATTTAAAAATCTACATAAAAGTAATTAATCTTATTTTTAGTAACTTTTATCTTCTAACAATTTTCTAACTACTATTTTTAGTAAATTTTACATGCATATTCATATGAACCTAAAAATCTCTACATATCCTCAAATCACTAAAGTTAACATAATGGACAAACGTCAACATAAGATTAGATTTATTTATAAAAATAATATTTTCCTAAAAAATTCTTAAAAATATATAAAAATATAGTTTCAAACTCTTACATAATTATATATGATCTCTAAAAGATATGTTTAATTAGATAAATCAAATTATGACTGAATTAAAATTTTCAAGTCCTTCATTTTAACATAAATGAAAACTCAAACATAATTATAAACCAAAAACTATGACCTCCCCTCCCACCCCCTAAAAAAAAAAAAACGCTCCACATCATAAACATAAAATGTGTCTCAAAATTATACAACATAGAATATCTATATATTTTAAAGGAACAATAAAATTTTATATAGGTAAAGTGCAATTAACGATATATAATATAAATAAAGTACTCTTCAAAGGAAAGTTATAAAAAAAATTAGGCAGCAATTTTTTTATATATATTCTAACCCAAGCAATATTTTTAAAAACATTCAAAATCAGATATAATTATACGTATAAAGTTTATATATAACGTATTAGTTTAAGAACCAAAAATAATATTATATTAAACACATACAAAGTTAAACGGACGTATTTTGAAAACTAGTATTTTATAAGAGTATATATAGAATAAGTAATAATTGACAATCTTAATTACTGAATCTATAGATACTTAGATTATTACATTACCTGTATGAAACTATATTACTATAATTGAGTTGATGTTACATTTTTTTAATGCTTTGTTAGTCTAGTCGTTACTCATTCAAGTGTTCAATATTTAAGAAATAACTTATTATTGAATAGGTGGGCTCATACGTGTAGATGTATTCTAATGTAGGTATGTACTTAGACATTTGGCATTGCAGTGATTAATCGTAAGAGAAAATATTCTAGATTAACTGTAAGATGTGAAGTTCTCCTATTGTTCATGATTTATGTTCAATAAGATTTATTGGATTTGTGGGTACATTAAATTATTTGAATGTAATTAAATAAATGCAATATAAAAATTTGATTGATTTTGTAAAAAATATACGAAAATTTATAGTTTTTTTCAATGAATCAATGATCCATCAAATTTAATGAAAATATATCAAGTATTTATATATACAATATTTAACATATTCTAATAAAAGTTATCCAAATACATTGTATAAAATGCAAGAGATATTTTATTTATATATATATATATATATATATATATATATATATAATGTTTGAAATAATAACATGGAGTCCTAATCCCATATCACCAAGGGTAGGTAAGGCAACTCATTCTACATGTATAAACATTAATTTCTCAATTTTCAAGGATTTGATGTGAGTTAATAAAATTTCATTTAAAACTATTAGTGGTTTGTTCTATTGAGAGTTAGCTACCACTATGCATTAATTGTTGTATGATTTATGAATTTTGAGATACAGAACAGATGAAATGTTTTGTTATTCATTAGACTAGTTAGGTATAAAAGAACTTTATAATGTAATATTGATAAAAAAGAACATTCAATACAATCTATTTACTAAACATTTAAAATCGGTAAAAATCATTTTTAAATTGAATGAATAAAATTCTTAATTTATTTATTAATTATATTTATGTGAATTTGATTTCTAATATAATTGTTAAATAATATTAAGGTAAATGGATTTGTAATAATTATAATTTATAAAAAAACTACCATAAATAGATATACATTACATCTTATTTCATAAATTATGTAATGGAATGATATTGAATTAATAAAACTAAAATCTATGATATTGAATGTATATGTGAACATGAAATAAATTTAATCATATTCTATGATTATAGTTAAATAGATAATTTTTAAGATGCAAGTCTTTTATTCAAAATAATTGAGTAAACCAAACATAACTTAGATGCATAGGTGAAAGATGAAATTTATGTGACTCTTGTAAAATCAAAATAGAATACTTAATCATTTGAAACATTAAATAACTATAGTTTATATATATGTATATGTATATGTATATCTATATGTATATGTTTATGTATGTAATTTAATAAAAAATAATGTAATATTAATATAAATGAATGTTTTTAATATTAAAGAGAAACTGAGATTAAAAACACAATAAAGTCGCAATCTCTTTAATCTTATATGAAGATAAATAATACCAGAGAGTAAAAATTCATTGCTAGTTTATGTAAATCTACACCCTCAACATATAAAATGTTAAAATAAGATCTATCTAGTAAGCTGGAAGCTAATTATTTGGTAAGTAGTAAGGCCAAGGCAGATTAACAAGTAGTGGATCCTATCAGGTAAAGTGCCTAAACCAAGGAATGGAATGGACATTGATGGCTGACACCCATTCCTATAATGGTTAATACTATGAAAATAGGGTAAATAAGGGTTGCACTTTTACAAGCTCAAAAAACTACTCTTCTCCTCTACATGATCATGTTACCATGTCATCAAAGGTAGACACACCTACAATGTTGAGGAAGTTTGTGTTGATAAAAGGAACCTAGGGGTGGTCAAAATAAAATGAGAGGATTATCAGTTGAAATCGAAAGAGAATTCGCGAGAGATGGTTTGTCTTTTATTTATAAAATTACATTTACCAAATTTACAGGACAATGGAAGCCCACCTTAGTATTAACATACTTTTCGAACATACCTGTTTTCTTCGTCATTGGAAAAGGACGCTGTAAAACGTGTACTGTGCTGTATTGCAAAACATACGATCCACACAATTCCTCCGCTATACTGCATAACGTGTCTGTATCGACCGCTAGGTCGTCGTCGTTTAGGGATTTACTTTGAATTCCACTGGAAATGGACATATTTTGTTTTTATACTAGAATACAATAATCTACTTCAAATAGAATATTGGAGAATTTTTTTCAAAAACAAAATTTAATGGGATACATTGATTAATTTTTATTTATTTATTTTAATTCTTATATATTTGATTGCCCTCATTACTTAGTCTACCTCGAAAATCATTTTAAAAACAGCCGCTACTGAAAAATAATAAGATTTTAAGATGATTTTTTACTAAGTTGTAACATACTTTTCTAACATAGGTGTTTTCTTCGTACCGCATAACGTGTGAGTATTGACCGCCAGGTCGTTGTTTCAACTGACAACATATTTTCTTTCAATTCAACATGAAATGGAGATGATTCTAAGTGAGCTTGTCAATCCATTAAAATAACAGCGAAAGTGTGAATAGGTGAAATCGACACATACACTATTCTGCTTCAAATAGAAACATATTGGAAAAGTATTTTGGACAGGAGTGGCAGAAGAAAATAAAAAGAAAATTTAATGGGATACATTGACTAGTTTTTTTTATTAATTTTAGTTTTTATATATTTGATGGTCCTCATTACATAGTTGACCTCGACAATCATTTTAAAAACAGCATCTACTGAAAAAATTTAAGAATTTAAGATGATTTTTACTAAGTTGTAACATACTTTTCTAACATGTCATTGCAAAAGTCCGTGGAAAACACGCTGTAAAACTTGTAGTGTACTCCATAACGTGTCTGTATTGACCACCAGGTCGTTGTTTGAAATGACCACAATTTACATTCAATTCAACTTGAAATGGAGATGATTGATCCGTCTCGAGCTTGAAAACTCTAGTATAAATGCCTGTATATTTGCCTATCGTTTCCCATAAACTTGGAAGGAGCAGCAGCATTAGAAAATGAAAATCGAGGATCCATTGCCCCCGCAAAACTCGGATCCAACAGAATTGTCTCATGGACTCTTCTGCGGTTGGAAAGATCTTCATAACTGTAAGTAAATTATTTTGCCGCACCTCCTTTTGATCATGGCATAGACTTATCACGCATCTGAATTTGTATTTGGTATTTGGATTACAGTTTGCTTCACATACTGGTGCTCTTGCATCACGTTCAGCCGAATTGTGGAGATAGTGGATGAGGGTTCTTCGTGTAAGTGCAATGCAGACATAATTTATGAAAATCAAACCAAGGAATTTGCTTCATTTTATTGTTAAATTTAACCCCACGAATTGTTGACACAGCATGTTGTGCAACCGGAGCGATGTATTACGTGCTGCTGTATTTTACTCCCATCCATGGCTATCACTATGCTAGCTCCTACCGAACAAAAATGAGGGCCAAATTTAACTTGGCGGGGAGCCCGTCCAAGGATTCTCATGTACATTGCTGCTGCCCGCCGTGTGCTCTGCGGCAGGAATACAGAGAACTCAAATACAAAGGATGTGATCCAAATTCGGGTATTATGGTCGTCTTACTAATTCTTCTTGTGTAGATTGCTCAATTGTTTTGCAGGTAATGAGTATAATTTTTTGGTTATAGGTTGGAAGGGGAATCAGGAAAAGCAACAGAAACAACAGGGGAAGGGAATGGGGATCAGCATGGCACCTCCAGTGGGTCAAACTATGAGCGATACATAACATCTTGTGGTCGTGGATTTTCTCAATAATTAATCTTGCGCTTTGATATTGTAAGGTGGATGCCCTTTCATATTGTAAGGTGGATGAACCTTTGTTACTGGTTAATATTGGGCACCAGAGAGTGGGATTATAGTGATATTATAAGGGGGATGAACGTCTTTTAGTGTTAGTTGGGAGTACTTATTACTGTAAAATTGTGGGTAGCGCACCTCGGAGTGGGATTATAACTTGCCAACGACCTTGCCAATTTAAAAAAATAAAAAAGAATTTTTAATATTGAATAAATATTATATATATATATATATATATATATATATATATATATATATAAAATTGTTATAGTTTAAAATAATTGTAAACATTTTATTTCGTTTTTAGTTTGGTTAGTTATTGCACAATTTTATTATGTTTATGGAAATGAGTAGAAACTGCATATTTTTAAATAATTATTATAAAGTTAAATAAAAACTTACATCTTCGAATTCTGTAAATAATGATTTTTTATTTTCTGAAATTTTGCAACAAATTTAATGTTATTGAGATTAATTTACAATATTGAATGTAGATCATCTCTTAAAATTTGTAATTTATACATGAAAAGTAAATTAACATCAAAATCTATAAATAATATCTTATAAATTTTTATATATTTTAAAATAAAAATTAAAGTTTAAATATAAGATCACTTCATTGAAATAAACATAAAAATGTGTTTTTCACAAATTTACAACATATAAAAATTATGATAATTTAATGAAAGAAAAATTATGATATTTTAAAGAAAAAATGAAATTTTATATGAGGTGCATTTGACAGTATATTATAAAGAGAGTGTTCTTTCTAAAAGAAAGAATGAAATTTTATGTAAGGTGCATTTGACAGTATATTATAAATAAAGTGTTCTTTGTCATGAAATTTCGTAAAATAATGGTATAAAGTACTCTTTGCAATCAAATGTAGGGAAAAATACATTTGACATCATATAATATAAATAATTTTTTTTTTTAAAGAAATTAAAAATAAAATAAAAATTATCATATTTTTTATAAATTAAAAGTTGAAGTTTAATTTGACTATTTTAAATTAATGGTTTAGAATAGTTACATTATGTTTTTGTATAAACCTTTTTTTATATATTATAACTTTAATAATATTTTTAAATATAATAAAGTATCAAATATTATTAGAATTTAAAATTTCATATACAATTTATTATGTTAAATATCAAGAATAATATTATAGTATACACATACAAAATTAAATTAAAGGAATTGGCTTTGAAAACTAATAGTTTAGAATGGTATATATCAAATAAGTAATGTTTAAAATTTGTATTTATTAGATAAATGGACACTTAAATCACTTAATCATTTTCACAAAAAGATATTACTATTTGTGCTTCCTTTGTCATGTTTTTATTGAGTTAAGCATTCTATATTTTAGAACAAATTTCCTAGTGAATGGTTGGGTTTATATATTTAAATGAAATCTTATATAGCCATGTCCATTGATTAATCATAAGATATAAAACTTTAGATTAACTTTAATATTACAATTTATTTTATTAATCATATTTTATAATTTCGATAGGAACAATTAAATTAATATTTAATAAGATTTATTGGATTTATAGAAATATAGATCCCTAAATCATTTGCATGTAAATAATTAGAAGAGTAAATGCAAGTTAAAAAGTTGTATGATCTTGTTAAAAATTTGCGACGGTTTGTACGTTTGATCAATAATTCATTAAAATTGATGAAATTGTGTCATGTGTTTGCACAATTGATACTTTGCATATGTTAATCAAAGTTGACAAAGCGTTCGGTTTAAAGCACAAGAGATGGATTATACGTTCTTATTTATTTTTAATGTTCAAAAGAAAATAATAGGGTAATAATCCCATGTCACTATGGGTACGTAAGGCAACGCTTTTGATAGGTAAAAACATAAGTTACTTATTTTAAAGGTTCTTAACTTGATTTAAATTTCAGTGTAATATACTTTTCCCTGTATTAACAGTTATTTACCATCGTGAAACAGTTGTAAAATTTATGAATTTTACAATACGTAATATATGAAATTTTGTGTTGTTCAGTAGACTAGTTAGGTGAAAGTAGAACTCTATAATGTAATGGAAAAATAAAAGGGTCTTAAACTTGATGTATTTACATAACAATTGAAATGATTGTAAGTCATTTTTAATTTGAGTTGATATAAGTTTTAATCCAATGATTAGTTCAATTGCATGTGAAATTGACTTATTTTATGGTTTTTACAATATATTCAAGTAAACGGAAATGTACAAGTTGTAGTTTATGAAAAACTAGCCTCAAAAGATATACACTATGTTTCGGTTCATAAAATAATTAAGAAATCAAATCATATGTTAAAAAGTAAGAAATCAAATCATATTCTATGATTTTGATTAAATGGATAAGTTTTAAGATGCATGTCTCTTTATTAGAATAATTGGTTAAACCAAACCTAGCTTGGATGTGTTGGTGAAGGATGTAATTTTAGAGTTGAAACATAGGTGACTCTTATAAAACCAAAATGAAATACTTAAGCACTTGAAATATTGGATAATTATAAGATAATTATAGATTATAGGGAAAAAAATAAAATGAATCAGTTAAGGTGCAGTTTAATGCAAATTGACATAAGACCAATATAAATGAAAATGATTGACATTAAAGAGAAATAAAAAATAAAAGCAATGTGTGGTCATGATTTACTTAATCTCACTTTAAGATAAATAACAATAAACGATGAAAATTAAATAGTCATAAATATGTAAATGTGGATACTCGACATAAATCTTAAAATAAGATTTGCCTAGTAGGCTGAATTTATCTCAATAGTGCTAACTAATTATCTCATAATGTGTGAGGCCAAGGTAGTTTAACGAACATGGGATCCTATCAACAATGTTCCTAAACCAAAGAATTGACCAGAATTCAATGTAACATGCCAAAGCCTATAATGGTTAATCTTAATAAAATAAGGTAAAAATGGGTTGTAACTTGACAATTTTAGAAAAAAAACTCTTCCCCTTTATGAGACATCCACACCGTGTGCTCAAAGGTATACATACCTAAAACATTGATGAAGTTACAATATTTAATAAATCCAAACATTTTCAAAACAAAATTAGAGGATTATTAATTCAGCCTGTAATATAACTCTTGATGGCATCAGTTAACTAATAGATCATAAATGGGAAGCAAGAGTTGTATTCATAGCTCCATTTATAATTCTATATTTTATTAAGGTAATGACACAAGTGAGCATTGAAAAATGATATCACTATGGAATTTGTAAAAACCCGCTGATTAGGTATTTGTGATATGATAAAATCATTATTTATTTCATTATTTAATTATTTTTCATATTATATCTTAGTTATAATATAAATAAAAAATGATTAGATTAAAATTAAATTGAAATAAAATGCTAAACTAAATTAAGTATATATAAGTCAAGGATAGGTCTAAGTGATTAATCTTTCAAGTAAAAACCATGATCTAACTTCTACAAATTTGCTTGACTAAGTTATAGACATTAAGTCTTAGCAACGATATTCAAGGTCATGATTTCTCTATTGTAGATAACCTATGGTTTTCAATAAAGATATTGACTTTAAAAATAAAGATTGTAACTAAAAATGCTTTACCCATTTTGGTATTACTATATAAATAGACTTCCTAGATATGAATTTGTGGATAAGAGATTTTTTTAGGTAAATAAAGGATAATACTTCCATATCCCACATATAAATGGTTATGAGCATACTAAACATACTTAAAATAAATACCATCAATGATTGTTCAATTAGTTATTCCCATGATATCCATAATGTTATGAGATAATCTCAATTGACCATTAAATGGATAAATTATTATGGTTAGAGACAAAAAAATATTATGAAATAGACTACACATAAATTCAATAATATTGTAATGAATCTTGGTCATAGAAGATTAGGCACTATTCATAGCCCAATATGAATCAACTCATATAAATACTCTCAACTTTCAAGGGGTGAGATAAACCAAGAAACCCAATGTTAATTATTCCATTGTTAATTATATAAACAATATTCCAATGTCACAAAACCAAATTAAATGTTAATGATTATATAGGAAAGGTCTACCCAAAAACTAATAAGCATGAATATTCCCACTCCTCCCTCCACTCACTTTAATAGTGGCTACCATAGGAATCCCTTAAGTATGGGATATTTATCCATCTATTAACAGTTAATAATTAATCACATACAATAGGCATACATCCAACACACATGCACAATGGATAAATTCCAAAAATAAACAAATATTTGTTCATTCATTTTTGTTCCCTTCTTAAATTAGTAAAATAATACAAGCAAAAATCCATAGCGTGATAAAGAAGTGTAAAATCTATCCAACCCATTGTAGGACTTATTCATGACATAGTACCTAATGATATACAAGTTAAATTTTTGGATATACTTCTAATGGGATAATCAGATAACCTAAGAATGAAACTTTGATAATCAAAATACAATTTATCGTTATCATGATAGACATAAAAAAATGCAAGATAAGTTTACTACCTCAAATTGTTATTCATTATTTTCATAATATATATTTCAAGTCAGATATGTACATTTAGATAGGCCATAATATCCATTTTAATTTATTACAATGATATCACCACATACAAAAGTAAACAATAACAAAGTAATATCTAAAGACCTTAGTTAAAATAAATATTGATACAACAACACTAGAATGAGTTTAAAAACATAAAATCCTATAAAAATTTGTCATTTCATTATTCAGAAAACAAGTCTTTATCATATAATAAATAAAGCACTTCATAACCAAATCTAGATTTTGGTGGTGCATAATAGCAAGGCACAAAATGTGATTTATTACTTGGATGTTGTAATGATAGAGAGGTAGACCAGAAAATGTTGGAAATTTTTCATATCTCTCTAGATATATAGCTAATATTTTGATTTTTAAACCCAACAAGGTAATTTCTAATAGGTATTTAATAAGTAGTCCAAGAGATTTAAAGCAAACTAACCTACATTTATAACATAAAATTAAACATAATCAAAATGACTTTCTTTTTTTCATAATTATTCGATGAGGAATAAACACATTCTCATTACAAGCTTTATCTATATCATTAAAAAAATATTACCTGCCATCTCATGTTGTGTTATCACTTAGATTACTTAATAATTTTAACAATAACACTGTGCAAGCACATAAAAACTAGGATTTAAAATATAATTACTATAACAATAAAGAAACATTCCAATCAACCCAATATAATCCAACATGCAGAGTTGTTATCTATTTAATGAATTTTCAAATTCTCATAATATTTATAAGATACAAGATCATTACACTAATGCATAATAAACACAATATTCCAATGTTCATAATATCTCCTTATAAAATTAGATCAAAGGTTCTAATTATAAAATCTATTCTAGAATGCATGAAAACATAGCTATTCAAATAGCTATAGCCAACCATATAACATGATCAAATAAGAGATTCATCATAACACACAAATGGTATCATAAATTTTTAATCAAATAAAATATTGAATTCGTTATAACACACAAGTAAGACACGCCTATCTTAGTTTCCATAATAGAAAACATACAAACTTTGCATTGACCAACAAGATACTCGTGAGCCTCACTTAAAAAAATATACTAAATAACCTAACACAAAGATTAACATTTATAACCAGATTTATTAGTAAAACCCTCATAATACAGATAAACCCATTCGTGTGGTTATTTATTCTATTCATACTCTATCATGCATCAATAAACACTATCCATAAATCAAATTAATAAAAAATTCCTTGGAAGGCTTATATTATATCGCCAAGTGTGATATTTTAAAGCAAATAAAGTGGCTCGAATATAATTTTCTCAAACAGTTAGATATAATCATCTGTGCCAATAAAAAAAATTCATCCAAGAGTGGATCGCAATAACTAATATATAAAAACATCATTTTTTTAATAGTTGTTTCAATAAAAAAATAATGTTTTTCTCATATCTAGTTACCATAGACACTAAATCTATTTATGCTTCCAATATGATTACCACAATTATATCAATGAAACCAAACCACATGATACATATCTAAAAGTTTTACACTTTAAATGTAATTATTTTAAGTGAACTAAGTATATTGATAACAATCATAGAGTAAAGTTCAAACATAATTTCATATGAGTTTTTACTATACATCCCACTATTACAAATAAGAGAACTAATTACACTCATGAAAATATTAGTAATAACCCATTAATATAGGAACATAATGTGTAGAGATTAATTCTTAAATTCTATCAAATAAACTATAGCCATGCTCCAAAAAAAGATAAAACCAAATTTATATTTAACATGATAACATACAAATGATGCATTATAACAAACCTTACTAAGGACTTTCCCTCGATAATATTTGATTAATAATTAATAGAACACAAAATTAAATTGCTATGGAGCTTAAAAATGAATACATTTCATGAAATTCTATACTTAAATCAATCATACCATATGAGACAAACTCATTAAGGTATTTCAACAAATAATTCACAATCATTCATCATTGAGACATTTAGACAAATAATTCATAACCATCCATAAATAATTAATTTTGAAAAAAAATTCAAAACCATCCATCATTTAAAAACTTTGACAAACAATTCACAACCATCCATCATTTAATTTTTTTTACAAATAATTCACAACCATACAGGATTGAGTATTTTTTTAATAAAGACAAAAGCCTCTTACACATTATAAAATCACAATCAATAATTACTCATTAAGAAACAAAATGTTATGGAGAATATCAAATTCATAAAAAAATCAATAATGAAATAATGCATAATAGTCCACATTGAAGTATATTCATCCATTTAAATAATAATGGATAAATAAATTGATGCACAAATATATTAACCTTTTTTTTCATTCATGATACTCAAGTTTAGAGGGGATTCACAGGGTGAGGTTAATGTAAAATCATTCAATCCCTACACCAATCATCATACACTAGGCACATACTAGGTACATGCATATGGGTCTATTCCCAAACCCAAATCTATATACCCTAGGACATGTCATGATTGCTATAGGAAATAAATTCTTACAAGCTTAACCAAAGGAATAGATATGTGCCTAAATGGAGGACACAAGGTTTTTTTTCCCTTTTTGCCCCCTACCATTCCACCAAGTAACTAAGGCCATTCTTCATTCTTCTTCCATGGCTACCTCTAATTACTCCTTTTATTTTATACACACATTTATGACCAAACACGATCACTACCCTTATGACCTCTTTCTCCATCCTCAAGTCATGACACAATCTAATACACATGCATTTTTATTATGCCTAAGAGAATGTGTAGATTCTCTCATCCCACAAATATTACATTATACTTTTTAAACTAAATACCACACAACAATATCCATAAACTTTCAAACCCTTATCATACCTTTTCCAAAAGTAAGGATAAATAGTATTTTAATAATTATAAACTTCATAGTAAAACATATTCCCTTTTTCATCTAATAATAAAAATATTTTATAATTACAAATAGAAAATTTAATCATAAATAATTAATTTACTTAAAACATGGAAACTTCCCTCAACCATCATGCACAATAAGACCACGTTAAATGATTTGTATTTTTTTAATAATATTAAACATATTCAAGGTTAGATTATCAATATATCAAGGGAAAAATTATCTTAATGCTAATGACATACCCTCGTTAACCTCAAAATATCATAGTTAGCTCTATAATATAGATCTGTACCATTAAGTATGCACCCTATTTTATCTCATCAAGTACACCCTAATTAATTTACTTATTTGAATATTCCCCACCTGATTGAATACCTAAGCAATATCTCAATCTAGAGTATGCCCTACCTGTACTTGAACCATATCTTGATTGTGAACTACCTAACTTATTTTACTTAAATATAACCTACCTGCTTTTCCTTATTTACATACCTAATTTAGTATTCATTTATTAATTAATTAATTTACTTGGATATACCTTGCCTATTTGAGTAAGCACTACCTAATTAAATACCCAATCCATATCTTGATCTTGAATACCAATATTTAATCCTACACATATCTGTCTTACTCAGGCCATATCTTTAAAGGAGAGGGGGAATTATCATGCTTGAAAATTAGTATAGGGGGATTTATTAGATCAAATGATAAAGGAGATGGATAATTATCAAGTGATGATTGATAAATAGGAGATGAGATGTTATCAATATATAGAGAAAAGAGAGGAGGCATTGATCAAGTCATATCATGGAAGGATAGGGGAATTCTCACCTATATAGTTAAATGAAATACTAGGGATGATTAGGAAAAAGGATTGAGGGTTGATTCCTAAATAGTTTGTGGTATTTTCAATAAATGGGTATACCAATATTTATAAATTCTTACGCTATGGAATCCAACATGTAGCATATATATAGTCATGATAAATTCACTCATAGATGAAATATAATGCATACCTATTACTATATGTATGTATGTAGTTAATCATAAATGAAATCTACCTGTAGTCATGATATAATAACTTATACATGACATGAATGTTGTTATCCACCTTAGTACACAACATTAAGAATAAATTAAACAAAAGCACCATTCAAGAGTTATCCTTAAAAAATACCATTCACATTCAAACAAATGTTAGACAAATGGGTCAATCCATGCATGCTCCAATTCTAATCTCATACATTATTCCAAAGTCACATATAATAAATTCATCTTCTAACATTTAAAACTCACATAGGACACTACCAAAACCTCAACCAATACCACTATTATTTTATTAGGTTCATATAAAAATCACTCATGCCACTAACTCTATATCCCCAAACTATATGGAGAGAGGGGTTTAAGATCACAAATCATCATCCATCACCATATTTAATCCCTCATCATTAATCATCATCCCTATTACATATTTAATATATCTTCATCATATCTCATCATCCATCATTATCCCTAATGACACTATCATTGGTCCTCATCACCATTCATTAGCCCTAGTCACTCCTACATCAGTTCTCATTATCCCTCTTCATCGCTAATAAATCCCTCATAATCACTCATTCATCAACCTTCATCATCCTAAACACTCATTCATATACCCTAATCACACCTAACCATCCCTAGTCACTCCCATATTATCCCTCATCATATCTAATCATCCGTAGTCACTCCCTCAATGACCCTCATTATACCTTATCACTTCCTCATCAGACCTAATCATCCCTAATCACTCCCTTATCATCCCTCATTTCCCTTCATCATCCCTAATCACCCATAATCACTATATCATCATAACTTATTTCCTCACATCATCCCTAATCACTACTTGACTGACCCTTATCATCCCTAATCACTCCCTCATCAACCATCATCATCCTTTATTATCCCTAGTCATTCCCTAAACATTCCTAATTTTACCTCATCATTCCTAGTCACTCACTCACTCACTCACTCATCATCATCATCATCATCATCATCATCATCATCATCATCATCATCATCATCATCATCATCATAATCATCTCTAATAATTCCATCATCAAACCTCATTATCAATAGTCATCTATTGTCACTCCCTCATCAATCTTGATCATGCCTCATTGTCCCTAACCATCCATAATCAATCCTTCATTGTCACTCAATATTATTAATCACACCCTCATCAACGCTTATCATACATAATCATACCTCATTACTTGATCATCATCCTTCATTATCCCTCATCATCCCTATTCACACTCTCATCATCCCTCAGTTCTGCTCCTCAACCCTAATAACTCTTTCATCAACTCTTACCATCCCTTATCATCCCTCATTATCTCAAGTAACTTTGTCATCATTGATCATCATATTTCACCATTTGTAATCACTCCCTTATCATCCATAACCATTCCATGATTGGAATTCATCATCCCTCCTCATCACTAATCACTCCCTCATTGGTTCTCATCATCCATAATTACTC